>CM056051.1:150043432-150618432 GCA_029574335.1 Rana kukunoris
TCAGCCCTAGGTCTCATGGGCTGTCCTGGAAGACTGAGAAAAAGGAGTTACCAGTAATTCTAACTGAGCTTTTTACTGACATTTCCAAAAGTTATAAAATTACAGTTTTATGTGCAAACTTCTGTA
Organism: Rana kukunoris; assembly: GCA_029574335.1. Taxonomy (NCBI): domain Eukaryota; kingdom Metazoa; phylum Chordata; class Amphibia; order Anura; family Ranidae; genus Rana; species Rana kukunoris. The sequence goes on from CM056051.1 coordinate 150,043,559, forward strand.
TTAAGCTACAAACAAGTACAATATGCAATTAGCAATGTGATTTTAAGGTCGATATTAAGGCAAAAAACATATTTCAATTAGAATGGGCAGGCACACACACATGAAATGGACTCTCACAGTGACACTGACAGCAGCACAGATTTTAGAGCAGACTGTCGGCTCGCTAGTAATAACGAACAATGCGGCTAAGCAGCCCGGGCTCTCTCGTCTCACCAGGAGACCCTGAGCGACCATCCGGCACATCCGTCAGCTGGCCTGAGACGCGAAAAAAAGCTGGAATCAGCTTTGATCGGGTCTCGGGTGTGGCAACTCAGTAAAACACTTCTGGTTTACTCTGGAGTCAACGGCACCAGTTTTCAAACAATGCCAATCTTGGAATTATAGACCCCAGATCCCTCCATAAAGAGTACCTGTCACTACCTTTTACGGTCACAAGGGAAAAATACATTCCTTGTGACAGTAATAAAAGTGATCAAAAAACATATTTTTTTTAAAAGGCACAGTGTAAAAATAAAATACAAACTAAAGCACCCCATCCCTCCGTGCTTGTGTGCCAAAGAGAACGCATACGCAAGTCGTGCCAGCAAATGTAAACAATGTTCAAAACACACGTCAAGTATTGCAGCGATCATTAATGCAATATCTATAACACTAGACCTCCTCTGTAACTCCAAATAGCGAATCGTTTCATTTTTTTTTAAACGTTGCCTATGGAGATTTTTAAGTACCCTAGCCTGTTTCCATTCCAGTGTGTGCAATTTTAAAGTGTGACATGTTAGGTATCCATTTACTCTGCGTAACATCATCTTTCACATTATACAAAAAATTGGGCTAACTTTACAGTTTTTTTTTAAACTACTGCGCAAATACAGTTTGACATAAGTTGCAGCGACCGCTATTTTATTTCCTAAAGTCTCTTCTAAAAAAAAAAAAAACATAACATTTGGGGGTTCTGAGCAATTTTCTAGAAAAAACAAATGATGATTTTTACATGTAGCAGCGAAGTGTCAAATTGGCCTGGATGGGAAGTGGTTAAATATGCCCCAATACTATGTCCTTATAAGTACCATATTGTAAAATGTGCAAATCGTTAATATATATTTATACGACTAATTATATGAATTAGTTGTGAGCAAACTACTGTATAGAAAGTATATAACTCCTCCTCTCCTGTCAGGGGGAGGATATACTTTTTAACTGTGTATAATAAAGTTTGTATAAATGTTTTTGAATTTTGTGTCCACTCTGTTGCTGCTATAGTCCATCATTATAGGATACTGGAGATTATCTCCAATTAATTAATTGAATTAATTGAAGAGAACATTTTCCATTTATACAGCTATGACAAAAATGAATAAAGCTAATGTACGTACATGAAGATGTCTTTATATTAGATGGCAGTAGGCAGGCACACAGTGGGAGAAGTAGCACTATGACCCAAACATTGCATTTCATTGTAGTGTTAATCTATTATGAAGCTTACTGACGGGATAGGGACCAGAGCAAGGCAATGACCTCATCTTGTTTTTAAATCCATTTAAAAAACGTATACATTCTTATGAATTTCTGATACTTCACATTCCACTTCTTGTTCCCGATTTACGAAGTGCAAATATTCATTCCATGTGTATTGCACAAACAATGGCTTCATGGTTTTAGGAATATTTATGCTGAAGAATGGTTAGAAGTGAATTCCAGAAGTACAAGGTTTTACCAGGCATTCAATCTGAACACATTTAGTACTCTAAGCTTTTTTAGAATTTTAATATTCTTTGTTAAACCATACTAATTGCATCAAATATAATTTAAATGAAGTAATATGGCAAACTAAAAAAATGGAATGGTTTCACTGCTCAAGTTGTCAAAATCAGCAATATGCTAGTTATCAGTCCTAGGAAACCAGTAGTACTTGGCACAGGATTTTGGCCAAATAATAAGGGCAAAAAAAATTGAGACCAGTAGGGACAGTGGAAGCGGGGGGGATACACAGTATTTAGAATTTCTATAGTTTTATAACTGTAACCCAACCATTGCATGACCAAAACGGCCAATCTGACTGCACACTGTGAGCTGCTGGACCAGTCTTTCTTTGCATTAGCACAGCTGTTTCTGAACCACTCTTGTAACCCTGACATTGATAATATTGTTGGTAACCTTGAACAAAAAACGAAAAAAAAAAAAAAAAAAACACAATTTTCACAAAAATAACTTGAAACTAAAGCTGCACAATTGTTAAAAAAATAAATAATTGCAATCTCGATTCAAGCACCCTCACGATCTTAATCCGGCATTTTCTCGATTCATGTAACAAGTGCAGAGCCGTTCTCTGCTCAAAGCTGTAAAAAAAACAAAAAAAAAAACAAGGCAGCTGCCAAAGTTTACCACAACAGCTCAGCGACATTGGGTTCAATTAGATCAAAAGGCATGAACTTTGGTCTGCAAATGAGGTTAGTTTAACCACTTAAAGACTAAACCTTTTTCTGACACTTGTTGCTTACAATTTAAAATCAGTATTTATTGCTAGAAAATTACTTATACCCAAACATTTATTAATATATATTATATATTTATATATATATATATATATATATATATATATATATATATATATATATATATATATATATATATATATATATATATATATATATATATATATATAATATATATATGACCCTAGAGAATAAAATGGCAGTCGTTGCAATATTTTATGTCGCATTGTATTTGCGCAACGGTCTTTGAAAAGCAGTTTTGGGGGGAAATAGACTTTAACCACTTGCTTACTGGGCACATATACCCCCCTCCTGCCCAGGCAAAATTTCAGCTTCCGGCACTGCATCGCTGTAACTGACAATTGCGCAGACGTGCGACGTGGTTCCCAAACAAAATTTACGTCCTTTTTCCCCCCACAAATAGAACTTTCTTTAGGTGGTATTTGATCACCTCTGCGGTTATTTTTTGCGCTATAAACAAAAAAAAAAGAGCAACAATTTTGAAAAAAAATGTTAATAGTTTTTACTTGTTGCTATAATAAATATCCCAATAAAAAAAAAAAAAAAAAAGTTTTTTTCTCAGGTTAGGCCGATACGTATTCTATATATTTTTGGTAAAAAAAGAAAAAAAAAAAATCGCAATAAGCGACTGTTTTGCGCATAAGTTATAGCGCCTACAAAATAGGGGACAGAATTACAGTGCAGAAAATAAGTATTTGAACACCCTGCTATTTTGCAAGTTCTCCCACTTGGAAATCATAGAGGGGTCTGAAATTTTTATCGTAGGTGCATGTCCACTGTGAGAGACATAATCAAAAAAAAAATTCCAGAGATCACAATGTATGATTTTTTTAACTATTTATTTGTATGATACAGCTGCAAAAAAGGATTTTTAATAACAGCTTACCTGTAAAATCCTTTTCTTGAAGTACATCACGGGACACAGAGCGCATAGTCATTACATATGGGTTATATGGGTACCTTCAGGTGTGGACACTGGTGTAATCAACTTCACAGGAAGTTCCTCCCTATATAACCCCCTCCCACTGAGAGTGCTTTAGTTTTGTAGCAAGCAATTTCTCCGAGGTTACACAATGTTCCCCAAAAGAGGGGTGGGAGCTCTGTGTCCCGTGATGTACTTCAAGAAAAGGATTTTACAGGTAAGCGGTTATTAAAAATCCTTTTTTCTTTATCGTACATCACGGGACACAGAGCGCATAGTCATTACATATGGGATGTCCCAAAGCAATGCTCCATGAAGGGAGGGAGACCGTAAGGCCAAAAATAGCCAAACAAAAACATTATCAGGAGGTAAAATAGCTCCACCAACAGAAAAAAGGGGGCGTGAACCGGGCCAGAGGATTCTATACTGCTGCCCGTAGGACCGCCTGCCCAAATGCTGCATCCGTAGCCTTTGCGACGTCCAACTTATAAAATTTAGTAAACGTATGTACGGAAGACCAGGTTGCCGCTTTGCAAACCTGTGCCATAGAGATCTGATGGTGTGCCGCCCAAGAGGCACTCATGGCCCTCGTAGAATGGGCTTTAACTGATAAGGGAGGTGGAACGCGCTTCAGACCATAGGCCTGAAAAATCAGCTGCTTAATCCACCTAGCCAAGGAAGACTTGGCAGCCGGCTGACCCTTCCTGGGGCCATCCGGAAAAAAGAAAAGCACATCTGTTTTTCCGAATCTTCTCTGTAGCCTTGAGATAAACCCTCATGGCTCGAACCACGTCCAAAGTATGAAGCAGTCTTTCCTCTCTGGACTGGGGAGTAGGAAAGAAGGATGGTAGGACTAGGTCCTGATTCAAGTGAAAACTGCATATGACCTTAGGAAGGAAAGAAGGTTGAGGCCGCAGAACCACTCTGTCCTTATGCAGAATCGGGTACGGTTCCCTGCAAGACAAGGCTGCCAGCTCGGAGACCCTTCTGGCCGAAGCCATAGCCACCAAGAAAACCAACTTTCGGGTTAGCAGCACAAGAGGGATTTCTGTCAGAGGTTCAAACGGCTGCTTTTGTAAAGCTGACAAGACCAGATTTAAATTCCAGGGGCCGAGGGGAGCTCTAATAGGGGGATTCACATGCAAGACCCCCTGCAAGAAGGTTTTCACAAGCGAATGCGTGGCCAAAGGCCTTTGAAACCATATCGATAAGGCAGACACCTGCCCCTTTAGAGTTCTAAGAGCCAACCCCTTGTCAACGCCAACCTGGAGGAATCGCAAGATCCTGTCAATAAAAAACTTGCGAGGATGCCCTCCTTGAGACTCGCACCACTCCACATAGGTCCTCCAGACTCTGTAATAGATATTTCTAGAGACTGGCTTTCTAGCCTGAATTAACGTAGATATGACCTGGGCTGAGAGGCCTCTGCCCTTAAGAATTAGGGATTCAGCCGCCAAGCCATCAAATTTAGCTGCTGTGAAGCAGGGTGGTAGATCGGGCCCTGAGACAGCAGATCTGGGCGCAGGGGGAGTGGCCACGGTGCCCCTACTGACATCCTCACGATGAGTGCGTACCAAGCCCTTCTGGGCCAGGCTGGGGCCACCAGGATCACCGGCCTGCGCTCCACCCTGATCCTTCGTAGAAGGCGGGGAATCATCTGTAGTGGAGGGAACGCATACAGGAGAGAAAACTGGTGCCAGGGGCAAACCAACGCATCGGTCCCGTAGGCCGAGGGGTCCCTGGCTCGGGATACGAATTTGTCCAATTTCTTGTTGAATCTTGTTGCCATGATGTCCACATCGGGAACTCCGAATCTTTGGCAAATCTCTTGGAATACCTGGGGGTGAAGAGACCACTCTCCCGGGAGTAACTGTTGACGACTCAAAAAATCTGCTTGAGAATTGTCTATCCCTGGGATGAACACTGCTGAGATGCAGGGTACATGGGCTTCGGCCCATGAGAAAATCAGGTTTACTTCCCTTTGAGCCGCTAGGCTCCTTGTGCCCCCCTGGTGGTTGATGTATGCCACCGCTGTGGCATTGTCGGACTGTATCCTTACTGGCAGACCCTGCAGGGGGAGAGTCCAGGCGACCAGGGCCAACCGAGCAGCTCTGATCTCTAGGACATTGATGGGAAGCAGACTTTCTGCCTCTGACCACTGTCCCTGCTGGGTCCGTTTTCCTAAGATTGCCCCCCAACCTGTTAGGCTGGCATCTGTGGTTACTATTTTCCACGTGATGGGGCAAAAGGTTTTCCCTTTTGACAATTTTTGAGGGACCAGCCACCAGTACAGGCTGCGCCTGACTCCTGGGGAAAGACCTAATGGACGGTCTAATGCCTGTATGGACCTGTTCCAAGCAGAGAGAATAGCTGCCTGGAGAACTCTGGTATGGATCTGGGCATAGGGCACTGCTTCGAAGGCGGCTACCATCTTTTCCAGCAGTCGCATGCATAGGCGAATAGTCGGCCTCTTCTTGCCTAGGACTATTTGAATTGTTTGAGTCAATGACCTGATCTTTTCTTGAGGTAAAAATATCCTCTGGCATTCTGTATCTCACCGAAGGCCTAGATATTCTTGCTGTCTGGTGAGTTTGCAACCTCGATTTTCCTTGGTTCACAACCCACCCGAATTCTTGTAGATGCCGAACTGTGCGGACTACTGCATGATTGAGGTTGGAAGCTGATCTGTCGATAACCAGGAGATCGTCCAGGTATGCCAGGACCAAAATGCCTTCTGTCCTTAGGACGGCTAGCACTGGGGCTAACACCTTTGTGAATACCGGCGGAGCTGTTGCCAACCTGAAAGGGAGGGCTACGAACTGGAAATGACTTTGATCTATCATAAAACGAAGAAACCTGTGATGTGCTGGGTAGATCGGCACATGCATATATGCATCCTTTATGTCTATAAATGCTAGAAAGTCGCCTTGATGCAGGCTGGCTGTCACTGAACGTATAGAATCCATACGAAAGGTCTGAATCTTTAGAAAGCGATTTAGTCGTTTGAGGTCTAGGATAGGCCTGACGTCGCCATTGGGTTTTGGTATAATAAAAAGGTTGGAGTAGAATCCCAGACCCCTTTCTTGGGTTGGTACTACAATTACTCCTTGGAGCAAGAGGCGATCCAACGCCTTTACGAGAGAGGCCCTCTTTTACGGGTCGCTTGGAAGACTTGACCCCTGAAAATGAGAAGGGGGGATTTCTCGAAACTCTAGTTTGTAGCCTGTGGCTACCACGGACCGAACCCAAGAGTCGGGAATTCTGGCCTTCCAGACTTCGGAGAAAAACTGAAGTCTTCCCCCCACCCAAGAGAGTGGGGGCGCCCCTTCATGAATCTGACTTGATGACTGGTTTAGCCGGCTTGCGAGACCAGGGCCTCTTGTTTGCCGCGGCTTGTCCCTGTGGGCGGCTATTAACTGCTGAACGCCCGGGAGGCCGTCGATACTGACGGGAAGTCGAAGGGGCCGAGCCTGGAAAGGCCTGTCGTTTAAACGCGGGCCCACGCGGTCTTTCCTTGACCGGTAAGGAAGAACTTTTACCACTTGATATGGCTTGGATATCTTTATCTAGGTCTTCACCGAATAGTCTTCCCCCATGAAAGGGAAACCCTGCTAAAAGCTTTTTGCAGGGTGCCTCTGCTGACCAGTTCTTTAGCCACGAAAGACGACGCATGTGAACCACCAGCAGAGATAACCGGGATGCCTGTTGGATGGAGTCCTTAATAGCATCTACTGCAAAGCAGAGAGCCCTAGGGAAATCTGCTAATTCACGAGTTTGCTGAGCCGGCATGTCCTTTAATATCTGTTTTGCCTGATCCTTTAAGGCCTGACAAACGCCAATGGCTGCCACCACTGGCTGAACCATGGCACCTACTGTGGTGAAAGAAGCCTTCAGTAGGGTCTCTAATTTTTTGTCGACCGGATCCTTGAACAACTGGACATTTTCAACTGGACAGGTCAGGGATTTATTCACGCAGGAAATGGCCGCGTCCCCTGTGGGGAGTGCCCATTTCTTTAAAAATTCCTCTTCCATAGGATAGAGAATAGAGAACCTCTTAGGAGGGATAAAGATCCTATCAGGTCGAGCCCAATCCTGGTAAATCACGCTCCGCAGAAGGGGGTGAATCGGAAAAGACACACAAGTTAATGGAGCCTTTAAAGAACCCAATGAGGATACCACAGGGGCTACTAGTTCTGGCACTGGAAGTTTAAAAGCAGTGCGAACTATATCGGTCAAAGACTGGATCCACAGGCTCTCCGCTTGAGAGGCCGAAAATATTCATCTACAGTGGAACCCTCCATGTCTGAACCTTCGGGACTTGGGTCTGCTTGATCCCCTTGTGGGTCCCGTTCCTCCGAAGAGGAGACCTCCGCATCTGAAAACACCAAACTAGGTGAGGGGGATCTAGCCCGTTTGCTACTTGGCAAAGGGCAGGCAAACAAAGCAGTTAACCTTTTCTCTAGCCCACCCAGGGTGGTCGCTAGCATTTCTTCCGTTACGTAAACGGGAATGGGTGGATCGGGGGCCGCCTCTGCCCCCAGCACCCCCAATGGCTCTTGTACTGTGCTACTCGGTGGTCTAACTGGTGAGGGTGGGGCCGTTGAAGCCTGGCCCAAATCCTCTGACCCCGATGGAGACCCCTTTTGTTTCTTGGCACCTTTTGCAGCCTTGGCTGGTCCTGATGCCTTTGGAGCCATTGCACAACCTTGAGTCACCCCTCTAGCCAACACCTGACTGTTGTAGCTAGGAGTAATTAATATGAGAACAGGCTGAGGAAAACGAAAAATTTTGTATATATATATATATATATATATATATATATATATATATATTTTTTTTTTTCCCACGCCTGGGAGGTGGCAATACTGAGGAAAACCTGTGAGTATTGCAACACCAATGCCCGTTAGCCGGAGTCCAAGGTTGACTCAGATACTGCTGGATCTAAGGCTGAGTCCCTTTAAGCAAAAAAACTCTTTTTTTTTTTCTGGTCAATAGTGGAACTAAGTCCTAGACCTGAAGATCCACAAACCGCCACTGGGTGTCACTGTGGCCCAAAGACCCAGCTGCGCGCTCTGTGTCCTTCTTCCTCTGCCTCCAGGAGGGAAAGACCAGCCAGAGAAAAAGTTTTACTTTTAAACAGACCCTGACGCTGCTGGCCCGCCCCCCCCCCCCAACGCACGCCGACGCTATAAAAGGCGGCGTGCACGCGCGCGCACCCCCCCACGCTGAAAACAACATGGAGGAAGCAGAGCAGAGGAAAAAACATGGACCAGCGCCAGGCAGCACCAACAGACACCAGGTAAGCACTAATCTTATTGTAGTGCACAGAGAGAGGAAGCTGTCCCCATGGGCTTCCTAAGAAACAGGAGTTTTCACCAGCAATTTCCTCTTTAAAACATGTGGGGTTGCAGTATCAATGCTAACAGGCAGACCTGGGGTGAGTAGCAAATATATATCTTACACAAGTATACATATATCTACATGTTATCTGGGTAAACATTAGTATCCCATCCTGCCCACACAGACATAGTGGAGATAGTGGCTGATGCACAAGCATACCATTAGCCAACCCAGAACCCCCAGGGGGATACCTACTGTCGAACCAAGTCCCGCAGGTTCCCTCTTACCTGCTCCACGCCACAGGGTATTGCAAACTGCAAGAGGCCCAATCTTCCCCCATCTCCGTGGGTATTGTCTCGGACCTTCAGGGACCGGGGTCCTGTGTTAAGGAACCCACACCCCTGGACCTATATAGCATCCTGGCATCAGTAGCGTTTAGTCCTGGGAGAGACCAAGGCACTGGAGCCCAGAATCCAGCCCTCCAAGGAGAGTCATTATAGGCAACACCCCACGCAGGCAGGGCCCGGGTACCGTACTCCTTGGCTTTGAAGCACTTCGGACGGATCCGGCTAGCTATCCTGGGTCCCGAGACCTCCGAGGGACAGCTAGACGTGACCAACACCTAAGACACTGGCGAAAAAACTAAAGCACTCTCAGTGGGAGGGGGTTATATAGGGAGGAACTTCCTGTGAAGTTGATTACACCAGTGTCCACACCTGAAGGTACCCATATAACCCATATGTAATGACTATGCGCTCTGTGTCCCGTGATGTACGATAAAGAAAGAAGTATTTGAACACCTGAGAAAATCAATGTTAATATTTGGTACAGTAGCCTTTGTTTGCAATTACAGAGGTCAAACGTTTCTTGTAGTTTTTCACCAGGTTTGCACACACTGGAGGAGGGATTTTGGCCCACTCCTCCACACAGATCTTCTCTAGATCAGTCAGGTTTCTGGGCTGTCGATGAGAAACACAGAGTTTGAGCTCCCTCCAAAGATTCTCTATTGGGTTTAGGTCTGGAGACTGGCTAGGCCACGCCAGAACCTTGATATGCTTCTTACAGAGCCACTCCTTGGTTATCCTGGCTGTGTGCTTCGGGTCATTGTCATGTTGGAAGACCCAGCCTCGACCCATCTTCAAAACTCTAACTGAGGGAAGGAGGTTGTTGCCCAAAATCTTGCAATACATGGCCCCGGTCATCCTCTCCTTAATACAGTGCAGTCGCCCTGTCCCATGTGCAGAAAAACACCCCCAAAGCATGATGCTACCACCCCCATGCTTCACAGTAGGGGTGGTGTTCTTGGGATGGTACTCATCATTCTTCTTCCTTCAAACACGGTTAGTGGAATTATGACCAAAAAGTTATATTTTGGTCTTATCTGACCACATGACTTTCTCCCATGACTCCTCTGGATCATCCAAATGGTCATTGGCAAACTTAAGACGGGCCTTGACATGTGCTGGTTTAAGCAGGGGAACCTTCCGTGCCATGCATGATTTCAAACCATGACGTCTTAGTGTATTACCAACAGTAACCTTGGAAACGGTGGTCCCAGCTCTTTTCAGGTCATTGACCAGCTCCTCCCGTGTAGTCCTGGGCTGATTTCTCACCTTTCTTAGGATCATTGAGACCCCACAAGGTGAGATTTTGCACGGAGCCCCAGTCCGAGGGAGATTGACAGTCATGTTTAGCTTCTTCCATTTTCTAATGATTGCTCCAACAGTGGACCTTTTTTCACCAAGCTGCTTGGCAATTTCCCCGTAGCCCTTTCCAGCCTTGTGGAGGTGTACAATTTTGTCTCTAGTGTCTTTGGACAGCTCTTTGGTCTTGGCCATGTTAGTAGTTGGATTCTTACTGATTGTATGGGGTGGACAGGTGTCTTTATGCAGCTAATGACCTCAAACGGGTGCATCTAATTTAGGATAATAAATGGAGTGGAGGTGGACATTTTAAAGGCAGACTAACAGGTCTTTGAGGGTCAGAATTCTAGCTGATAGACAGGTGTTCAAATACTTCCTTGCAGCTGTATCATACAAATAAATAGTTAAAAATTCATAAATTGTGATTTCTGGAATTTTTTTTTTTGATTATGTCTCTCACACTGGACATGGACCTACGATGACAATTTCAGACCCCTCCATGATTTTCAAGTAGGGGAACTTGCAAAATAGCAGGGTGTTCAAATACTTATTTTCCGCACTGTATTTTTTCATCTGCATCTCAGTGATGCGGCGCCCCCCAGTGGCCGGAGGCCATATATAGACGGCCTCCTGGCAATTGGGATCCACACTGCGGCCGTAGAAAGTCGTCTGGTCGGCAGGAAGTGGTTAATGAATGAATAAAAAAATAAACAGCAAAGTTAGCCCAATTTTTTTGTAGCATGGGAAAGATGATGTTGCGCCGAGAATCGTGAGAGAATCGCGAGAGAATCCTGGTCCTTATTCGAACCAAAAAAAATTGTGATTCTCATTTTATTCAGAATCGTGCGACGTCACAACTTCCGATTTATGTGGCTGCCAATGGCGCTGCTTTAAAAATAAATTACAGTATTCAGAATCTGTTTTTGGAGGAGGGATTTGGGGTCTTTTAGACCTCCAATCACTCCATAGAGTGTACCTGTCACCACCTATTACTGTCACAAGGGATGTTTATATTCCTTGTGCTAGCAATAAAAGTGGTCAAATTTTTTCCCCCCAAAAGTGACAATGTAAAAAAAAAAAAATTTAATAAATAAGATTTTTTTTTAAAGCACCCCTATCCCTGCGAGCAAAGAAAACGAACATGCAAGTTGCATCCGCATATGTAAGCGGTGTTCAAATCACACATGTGAGGTATCGCCGCAATCGTCAGAGCAAGACCAATAAATCTAGCACTAGACCATTAGTAACTCTAATGCCGTGTACACACAGTTGGAATTTCAAACAAGAAAAGTTCAATGTGAGCTTTTGGTCGGAAATTCAGACTGTGTCTAGGCTCCATCAAACTTTTTCTGTCGGAATGTCAGACAGCAAAAATTTGAAAGCTGGTTATCAAATCTTCTGACAGAAAAAGATCTTGTCAGAAAATCCGATCATCTGTATGCAATTCCGACGTGCAAAAAAAACAAAACATGCATCCCCGGAATCAATTCGACGCATGCTCGGAATCACTGAACTTTCATTTTTCTCGGCTCCTTGAACGTCACTGTGTTCTTGACAGTCGGAATTTCGTGTGACTGTGTGTATGCAACACAAGTTTGAACCAAAGTTCCATCAGAAAAAAATTCCACAAGTGTGCATAATTTCAAAATGCGACATGTTAGGTATCCATTTACTTGGCGTAAAAAAAAAAATCAGTTACTAGAAAATGTAGTCAAAGCTCTCCGACTAAAAGGATTTCACGTCTCGGACTAAAAGCAATTTACAGAAGTGTGAGATGTATGTTAAAGCAGACTGGTAATACTTAATGTGAAAATTTGCAAATTAATTTTCTTCTGCATTCGATGTTACATTATGACACACAAAGCAAAATATTTTATTTTTAAACTGTTACAATAATATTAGGACAGGACAAAGTTTTATAGTTTGCAGTTGCAAATGTGCACGTGTTGGAAATAATAGCCTTGCTTGAGCATTTGGACACAACAGGGTCTACTTGTTTTCACATGAGATTCACACAACTTTCATCCAAGACTCACACTAAAAAAAAGTCCCCCTAATGTTAGCTGAAGGAAAGGTGCCATCTCAGCCTAAAGGTCAGTCTACAAGCCCTTGATGTGTGGTCACATGATCCAAATTCCTAGTGTTCTACAGCTCCAGCAAGCTTTTTCTATGCTTGAGTTTGAACAATAGTTTTAAGGGGAAAAAATAAAAAATTAAGTAAAAATACAGAAAACTATGGCCATACCTCTGGGTAACAGGAGAGCACTTACTTTTGCTTTCCTGTGACTCAGAATTAGCCAACAGCTGGCTAAGGCTCACTATCCACTGACATCACAGAGCCGCTGCAGGCTCTGGAAGGATCCCAACTATATTGTCAAGATCCTCTTAGATGCCTGAACAGCAGCTAACTTAGCCTCTTGGCGCTCGGCTGATGGACATAAAGTTATGGCCGATTGGTATATATTCTGTATAAGATTCCCATAATCAACATAAAGCGGAGGTCCACACAAAAATGTAACCTCTGCTTTTCGGAACTCCCCCCCCCCCCCCCCGGTGTCACATTTGGCACCTTTCAAGGGGGAGGGGGGTGCAGGTACCTGTATAATACAGGCATTTGCACTCACTTCCAGGCATAGACCCCCACAGAATCTGCGGACAGAATACATCACATTCCGTCGTCCTCCGCTGTTTTGTGGGAGACAGAAGAGACAGTTTCGATTGCGCAGCGCAACTCGCGCATGTGCAGTAGGGAACCGGGAAGTGAAGCCGCAAGGCTTAATTTCCTGATTCCCTTATCGAAGATGGCGGCGGCAGCTTCCGAGGACCGAGGCATGGGTTGGCCTCGGATGCCAACATCGCAGGCGTGCTGGACAGGCAAGCGTCCATATTTTAAAAGTCAGCAGCTGCAGTATTTGTAAAAAAAAAAAAAAAAAAAATGTATTAGTAAAGACATCTACCAATTATGCTATGGTGGTTTGTTCAATTAAAAAAAAAAATGGCAACACATTAAGACCCCTTGCACATGGGCTTTTTCTGATCAGGTCGCCTGTCACTTTTTACGGCAGACCTCTTCAGACACTCCATTCACTGTCCACTGAAACCTGCTGCGATCTAATCCGTGAAATCCAGATGGATAATAACCCTATTTTCCAACCGTCTGGTGGATCGGATCAGATGAAAAACAAACAGACTCTCTGTTTTCATCCAATCTCCCCATAGAGGAGAGCGCGACTATGACAGGTCCGTCTCTGCACAATAAGCGGAGTTGGACCTGTCATCTGCCCGCTCACTGGATCGATATCCCGCTGAGCAAACCGGAGTTCGCCCGTGTGATAGAACCCTAAAGCAGAACTAAACCTTCATATATTTTACAGCCAAGGAAGATGCCATCTTAGCCACTGTTTGAGCTGCAGTTACCACGGTGCTGCACATATGATCAATTGTGGTACCAACCATTTGGTGGCTTGACAGTTTAGCTGAGAGCAAAAGCAACTGTGAAAGTTCTTATTCACGGCATGCTTTGAATGTAACCATGTTCAGAAACAGTTAAATGGATGGGTTTCGTTCCACCTAAACAGTTTTTATAAAGTGCATAAAGTAAAGATTGGAATATCAGTTTCCTTGAAATAAAATCAGCAGGTCAAACTACAGTAAGTATACAATGAAAAAAGTGAAATACGCGGTATTATTCCCTGGATCTAAGCAAGTCCATTGAGAGAAACTAAATGCATCCCGATTATCATCTCATCCACCCTCCAGCTATATGCACCAGATGACTACGGCACTGTAAAATAATACACCTCAATGGGATCTCCAATTCAAACACTATACAAAAGAGATGAAAAAAAGACAATGCCCACAATACCCTGGGAAGGATGAAGTTAACACATAGGTCTTTATTTAACGATTTAAACCCAAATAAAACTTTAATAGCTGAAACTACAGAGGATATCCAGACATCCCAGGTTCCCCATGGCCTACAATTTCAGATATTATCATCTTGGATCAAGAGACACATTTTCATATACAGGATATAAACTAGCATTACAAGCATCTTCAGGCCTAAATTGTATGACTTAAAGCGGATCTTTGCTGCATCTGAGCACCACAAACCAAAAGCACAATTTCATTCATTTTTAATGTTCAAAGCAAACTCCCCCATCCATCCGTGTCTCCGTGCTTTATTTTGTTGAGAAGACACATTGAAAACCAACCCCCTAGCATTTCTGGCCATGGCCATCTGGAGTAAGGCCAAATGATTCATATAGCATTTACTCCCTGGAATCTATCTTCCCTTAACTTAGGCATGCATGCTGGAGAGTGTGCTTAGCTGAGAAAAACCCTTCTGTCCTCACCTCCTAAAGACTCCTGGGATGTATGACATAGTTTGCCTAGGCAGGAAACCAAAAAGTAACTAAAGAAATGGGGGAAAAAAAAAAGTTTAACCTTTTGAAGACCAGGCCTATTTCTGACATTTGTTGCTTACAAGTTAAAAATCTGTATTTTTTGCTAAAGAATTACATAGAACCCCCAAACATTGTTATTTTATTTATTTATTTTTAACCCGGTCGGTCATTGTAATATTTTATGTCACACTGTATTTGCGCAGTGGTCTTTCAAACGCAATATTTTTTATAAAAAAAATACACTGCAATAAATAAAATAAAAAAAGTTAAGTTAGCCAAATGTTATTTGCATAATGTGAAAGATGTTACACAGAGTAAATAGATACTCAACATGTCATGGTTTAAAATGGCACACACTACAGTACTTAAAGCGGAGCTCCAGCCGCAATTTTTATTTTTTTTAAAGTCAGCAGCTACTAACAGTGTAGCTGCTGACTTTAAATAAGGACACTTACCTTGTCCTACTTGCCCGTGCTGATGGCCCCCCCGATGCCGGTCCCACGATCGCTCCGGGTCCCGCGCCGCCATTCACACTATGGGAAACAGGCAGTGAAGCCGTACGGCTTCACTGCCCATTTCCTACTGCGCCTGCGTGAGTCTCACGCTGGCTTGTGAATGGGCGCGCTGCTCTCTGAGAACACACACAGTTCCCAGAAAGCAGAGCGCCCATTCACAAGGAGAAGGACAAGAAGAAAACACACCGCGGTGTGGAAGAGGCAGATTACGGACTTCCGCATAGCAACAGGTATTTCGGGTGAGTATTTATTTATTTTTTCAGTTTTTTTTTTATTTAATTTTTTTTAAACAAAATAGGCAAATGTTGTTTTCCTGGGTGGAACTCCGCTTTAAAAATGTCCATAGGCAACGCTTACATTTTTTTCTGTTTAGAGTTACAGAGGTGGTCTAGTGCTTTAATTATTGCTCTTCTGATTTCAGCAATACCTCACATCTGGTTTGGCGCATGAGCACGGAGGGATGGGGCACTTTAAAACATATTTTTTTCATATTTGTTTCTTTTTTTCACACACTGTGCCTTTAATTTTTTTTCACTTTTATTGTTGTCATAAGGAATGTAAACCTCCCTTGTAATTGGCAGTGACAGGTACTCTTTATGGAGGGATATGTGGTCTATAAGACCCCAAATCCCTCCTCTGCATTTGAAAGTATTTAAAAATGCCAAGATTGTATACTTTAGATTTTTGAAAATGGACGCCGTTGGCTCCAGAGTAAACCAGAAGTGTTTGTTTTCAGGTTACTACAGCCGAGACCCAATCAAAGTCGATTCCGGCTTTGTTCGGGTCCCCAGCCAGCTGGCGGATGTGCTCCCCATTCGCTAATATCTCGTAGTGCGTCAAGAGAGCGCGGGCGAGCGGTGGGGTGGTACGTCCTCTCGCACTGTTTGTAATAATAGCCGAGCAGCTGCTTAGCCGCATCAGTTGTTACTAGAGAGCCAACCGTTGGCTCTAAAAAATAAATACCGTATTTATCGGGGTATAACATGTACAGGCGTATAACACGCACCCTAACTTTAAGGCTGCATACACACGATCGAACATGTCCGCTGAAACTGGTCCGCCGACCAGTTTCAGCGGACATATCCGATCGTGTGTACGACCTAGCGGACAGGTTTTTCCAGCGGACAAATTTCAAAGCATGCCCTAACCAGCGGACATAAATCTCCTGCATGCGTCGAATGGATTCGACGCATGCGTGGAAGTATTTTACTTCTTGGAATGGTGACGTGGCGGCGTCAACATTACCGCCACGTCACCACGTCCTCAGTCCGAGGGGATACACCCCATCGGACCAAAATCCGAGGAGACATGTCCACTGGAAACGGTCCCTCGGACATGTTTCAGCGGACATGTCTCCCCGTGTGTACGCGGCCTAAGAGGGAAGTTTCAGGAGAAAAACTTTCTACAGCCCCCTGCGTATAACACGCAGGCACAGTTTACCCTCTATTTGCAGGGCAAAAAAGTGAGTGTTATACACCAATAAATACAGCAATAATAAAAAAAAAAAAAAAGGTACTGGGCTAATGTAGCGGTTAAAACAGGTAAATATGTTGCACTTTCCCATTTACTAATGCTAGCAGCATTAGGATTAAAAAATAATCAATGTTGATTGGGGGAGTAAAGAGGAACTTCACCAAGAATTCTAAAAATGTCAGCAGCTACAAATACTGTATCTAGTGATCTTCTAGAGCAGGGCCCTCTGATCCCTCCTGTATTGAATTGTATTGCGACTGTACTGTCTTCCCTGATGTTATATAGTGCCAACAGTTTGCGCAGCGCTTTACAAATCCTGAATAATAATAATATAAAAAACAGGTAATTACTAGTTCATCAATTCCAGAGCTGTCTTCCCACACGTTTCTCTCTCTGCTGAGGGTCTCCAATGCCGAGGCCTAAATGCACGAATACCTTATTGCAAACAATTTCACAACTAATGGCCCGTACACACGATCCGAAAATCAGACCAAAAATACCAGTTTTAAAGTAATCGTATGGTAAGTGGATCTTTAGTACAGAGGTTTCGAGAGCCGATCACGACAGTTCATCCGATGTTATCCGATCTGACAAACACGAAAAAATTTCTTGTACGATTTTCGTTTAATCAGTACAGTTGTTTGAAAATACAATAGAAATACACATCACTTCCGATTATTTATTCTGTCCTACAAGAATTGTCTCCATTTTTGATACGAGACTAGCATGCAAAAAATTAATTTAAAAAACAGGCGATCTGTCTGATGTGTATGCAGGGCATTATTCTGGTCATACTGTTCCAAAGGATCTAGTACTTCAACCCAGGAGATCCAACAGCTTTTCTTATACAGCATAAGTGTCCAAAATCTCACACACCCCGACCTGGGAACAGTCTCTAAACCAGCAAAGGTTAACTAGATGCCGACCGCCCGCCGTATTACTGCGGGACGGTGGCTCTGCTGGGCGAGAGCCCATAGCTATATGTCCGCTCTTTAGCGGCCGCTAGGGGGCGTGTCCCCGCTCGCCCCCGAGTCCCGCGTGCGTGCCCGGCGGGTACGATCGCCGCCGGGCACACACGCTCGTTCGTTACAGAGTGGGGACCAAGAGCTATGTGTGTAAACACAAAGCTCTCGATCCTGTCAGCGGGGGAAATGCTGATCTCCTGTTCATACAATGTATGAACAGAAGATCAGTGATTTCCCCTAGCGAGTCCACCCCCCCTACAGTTAGAACACACCCAGGAATACACATAACCCCTTCCCTGCCCCCTAGTGTTAACCCCTTCACTGCCAATGGCATTTTTATAGTAATCCAATGCATTTTTATAGCATTGATCGCTAAAAAAATGCCAATGGTCCCAAAAATGTGTCAAAAGTGTCCGAAGTGCCCGCCATAATGTCGCAGTACTGAAAAAAAAAGCTGATCGCCGCCATTACTAGTAAAAAAAAAAATATTAATAAAAATGCCATAAAACGACCCCCTATTTTGTAAACGCTATAAATTTTGCGCAAACCAAACGCTTATTGTGATTTTTGTTTATAGCGCAAAAAATAAAAAACCGCAGAGATGATTAAATACCACCAAAAGAAAGCTCTATTTGTGGGAAAAAAAGGACACCAATTTTGTTTGGGAGCCACGTCGCACGACCGCGCAATTGTCAGTTAAAGTGACACAGTGCCGAATCACAAAAAGTGCTCTGGTCATTGGACAGCAATATGGTCCGGGGCTAAAGTGGTTAAATAATGTAATATAGACCATCCCAAGTCTGAAGTTACCAGCAGTTCATACTTTAAACCTGCTCAAAAGGAGACACCTGCTGGACAACTGTGCAATTCCAGCTATCAACAGAAAGTCTACTTTTCAATTTGACGATCCATGGATCACCGCAAATCACACAAAACTAAAGAGAACGGTTAAACTGACCATGCATGACCATGCACATGCGGGTCCACATTTTTACATATAAAATGAAGAGGAAACCATCGAATTTGTTTCCACAAATTACATTAAAAATACAAGTAACCCTTGCAACCAGATAAAGTATAGGATAAGAAAGACATCTATGATATAATCATTTCGGTTTTGCCGATCACAAAGGGGAACTTAACATTTTTGTCCAATTTCCCCATTTATACTGCCCATATACTATATAAATCGGCTTTCCTGGCAAATTTGTCAAAACTCTTCTAGTTATATTGTTTATTAACCTTTATCCCAAAAGAAAAAAAAAAACTGTTGTTGTAAGAGTCCTTTCACACTGGTGTGTTTTTGCTGTAAAAATAGCGCTATTAAAATGCTCAAATCGCTCCTCATGCCCCTCTCAATTGAAATGATTTAAAAACGCTGTAAAAGCGCGGTAAAAACGGAGCGCTAAAATAGTGGTAAAACACCGCAATTTTACCACGTTTTTAATTAATTTAAATGGAGAGGGGCATGGGGAGTGTTTTATGAGCGTTATTTTTACCGCGAAAATGCGGCAAAAACGCACCAGTGTGAAAGGGCTCTTACTGTTTGTGTAACTGCAGTGTGAGCTGGAGTTTGCCTTTAATAAGTTAGTGTATCTAAATCTGCTATTCCATCTTAAAATACAAGCTTTGACAGAACTTTTTCAACAAAAAGGTGTGGAGTGCTGCTGAAAAAGTGGTGGAGAGCTGTGGTTTGCATTGCGCTTTTTAGGTGTTTCCACTGAAATCGATGGGGACAAGAATGCTTAATTCTGCCTGAAAAGTAGCTTGTGTACTTTTTTAAGCAACAGATGTTTTGCTACAAGCGGCTGGAATACTTTAGTTTTTTTTGCTTGTTGAGTGTTTTTTTTTTTAGCTTCGAGCTACAAATCGCCTAGGTGTAAACAAGGCCTAAATGCTGGGGCGCCCCCCCCCCCCCCCCCCCCCCCCCACAGACTTAAAATGTTGCCGTCTGCTGTGCGCCTGTGCTTCTTTATCCAGAGTGGGGGCAGATCACCCGGTTAAAACAGAGGGGAAAAGCCTAAAAAGGGAAGACTAATGCAGCGGCTACATCTAATGATTGGTAAAGCTGCAATATATCACATATTAGGTTTTGGGTTTATATTCTGACTCCGATTGTTGTGAAGCGATCTATCCCTTGTGAGACCTCTATGCCTGGCCTGTATAAGCAGATATAATCACTGAGGACAATCCTCATCAGATAGTTTGAACTCACCAATACCATTTTCCATCCACAGAGGTGTTTAATCCGAAACATTGTTACAGCAGATGAATAGATTGTGGTATTATTACGGTCAAAAGATGATATTGTCTGTAGCTTACTATGCAGAATAGACAGATTTCTCACCGCTCCAGGTGAGCCCCGTGTGCAATCAAGGGTTGTTGAACCACCAAGGTGCTGGCAATGCTGATGATAGCAAATGGAAGAACGAAAACTGGACAGCCGCACTCCAAAATTACTTAAAATAAGTTGTCTTTTATTTTCAACTGTACACACAGTCACTGCAACCAACAAAATACAGTATGGCCGACGCGTTTCGCACTTACAGTCATGACTAAGCACTGACTGTAAGTGCGAAACGCGTCGGCCATACTGTATTTTGTTGGTTGCAGTGACTGTGTGTACAGTTGAAAATAAAAGACAACTTATTTTAAGTAATTTTGGAGTGCGGCTGTCCAGTCTTCGTCCTTCCATTTGCTACTATGCAGAATACATGTGGCCTGTAGCTGCCTCCATTACACAGGAAGTACCCAATACAGAAAGAAGGGTGGAGTGTTACACAAAAAGAAAACATGTCATAGATCAGAGAAAGGAACATGGAAAAAGTGCATTACCACAAAAGGTCACTAGATGGCAGCATATGAACAAATGTAACATCCATACAAAAATGGTTCAGAGAAATACAATATATAAATACAATATATAAATATATAAATACAATATATAAATTCTATGCCCAATTGGGGCGGCACAGTTTAAAGGGGTTGTAAAGGAAAACTTTTTTATGCATTAGGGTGAAAAAACTTCAGAGTATACCGCCCCCTCCCGTTATACTTACCTGACCCCTTGAAAGTCCCAAGATCCTCTTCACCGCTCAGCCTGGCCGCTGATTGGCTAAAGCAGATGGATTGAAAGCATATCCAGTGACGCGGCGCGCCGAGGGGCGGGGCCGAGTGATACAGTGAGCGGCTATCGCAGTATCACAGGAGCGTGCCTGCAAGGATTACACACAAGAGTTCTTGTCGGGAGGACCAGAGAAAGCCGCCGAGTGACCCCAGAAGACGTGGATCGGGGCCACTCTGTACAAAACGAGCTGCACAGTGGAGGCAAGTATAACATGTTTGTTATTTATTTTTATTTTTTTGTTTACAAAACCTTTAATATCGTTTCAACTGTTCTAAAACTAGCAAGGTCACTTAGTTAGACTTCATATATAATCCACTGCACCAAGAATTTCCTAAGAAGCTCACAGGGTCACTAGTGTACTTTTCACACGCAACATTCACAAGTCTTTTTAAATGGGGTTTTTGAATGCTTGCGGTGGGTGTTTGATAATAGCTCATCTGCATCACAACCAGGAGCTATCTGACCATCAGTTTACTGAGAATACACATAGGTGAAAATACCAAGCACCATACTGTCCCTACCACCTCTAAAGCCTCATGTTCTTTTTGGTACATTTCCGCACTATATAAAACGCAGGTCATTGCTGCAGCACAGGGAAAAAAATTCTATGTGACCCAATCGCACCACAACACTGGAGTAATGTGTGGTGCAGAAAAATGTAACCACTCTAGATATCACTGCTCTGCTGTGCAGAGACATGAATGGGACACTTCAAATAAAGTTAAGGAAATAGCTAGCCATTTTTGCAATGCGATTTTCTGATAGTGTGTACTAGGCTTTACTAACCAACTTTGGGGTAAATGAGCTTTTCATTTATATGGCTAAAGCCACCTGGAACTGTGTGCCGGCAGCCTATGGGGACGCAGCAGCTGCAAGGACACAGTGGCATTTGATAGATATGCAGTATGGGCATATCAGGTGTGGTAAAACTTCACTGGGGATAGGCATGACAAGCCATAAACATGGATGGAAAAACAAATCAGAAATGTCAGGCTCCCCTCTTTCTAATGAACAGAAGGAACGATGCATGCACTCTAAAGTGACAAGAAATCACATCCGTGTGACCAATAAGGACTATGGAGGACATGCTAGTAAAATTATTGCAAAGTCGAGATTGATGCTTAACAACAGAAAGCATACTCTGTAGTAGTTTCCACTTGTGTACAAATCCTAATATCTTCACAGAAGATCCAGTGATAAAAGGAAAAGTCTGGGCACCTCTGACTAAATTACTGCTGATGTTCTGGTCATTTTCAAATTGAGAAATAAATGTAAAAATAGTCTCAGGGATGAGAAACTTTGAGATTAATTAGTAAAAGCAGCACATTTTACACCTATTACACATAGGCTCAATTTTAACCCCTTGATGAACCCCGACAGAGCAGAAATGATCAATGAGCAGTTAAAGTGGTATTAAAGGATAAAGTTCCCCTTTTGTAACATCTTACGAACAGGCATCACACCCGAGGACCCCCTCCCCCCCCCCTATTTCTCCGAACTGACAGCTAGCGGGGGGGGGGGTTTCTTTCTCCGACTACAGTAGCTGTCACAACATTAAAAAAAAAAAAAAAAAATGGGGCCAAGCAGGGCTCTGCCACCCTCGTCACACATTCACATTGTTCTGTGAATGAAAAACGACCTTTTTGGCTGTCGTTTGTAGCTTTCAATGAACTACCATGGCGCCGTGGAGCACTGTCATAGTTCATTCTCTCTTCCTTTTAGATTGTATCTGCTTGTCCATAGGGGCTGTACGGGTACACAGATACACTGACAGGTCTGCAGGGGACCTGAATGGCACCAGTAATCTGCTGATCGCTGGTGCAATGCTTTAGAGCAGGGGTGTCCAAACTTTTTTCAAAGAGGGCCAGATTTGATGAAGTGAACATGGTTAAGGGCCGACCATTTTGCCTGACATTCTTTAAACCATTAAAATTCGGTCTAAGTGTGTTAGTCTAAACACTAATACACTGCCCAACACAAATTCTCTTGCCTTTGTGGCTGTGTGTGGTGAAGATTTGAGCTCAGGCGTATTTATCGGCTTATAACACGCACCCTCACTTTAAAAAAGGCAGTTTCAGGAAAAAAAAAAATCTTACATTTTAAATTAAGAACTGTAAAGCAAAATAAGGGTCAGTGCCCACCAATGCAGCCCAATCAGTGCCCATCTGCAGCCTCACCATTGCCATGAATGCAGCACCCACATTGACATGAATGCAGACTCACCATTGTCAGTGCAGCCTGCAGAGGAGACAGGGAGAGCCGGGACGAGCGCCAACAGACAAACAGGAGAAACTCCTGTTTTCTCAATGGGCCTCTTTAATTGAAAGTCCCGCCTCCTGTGATGGACAGAACAGTTGTTCAATGGGAGTGCAGGAGGTGGGACTTCCTTTTACACAGGATGCTGTGTTAACAGGAAATACTTGATTGGCCCGCGGGCCGGACTTTGGACATGCCTGCTTTAGAGGCTCCAGAAACAGAAAATAATGAATGTAAACATTTTTAACTGCAATTTTTTTTTTTTTTATTAAATAATGTGCATTTATTATTTTTTGTTGAAAGGTGAACTTATCCTTTCAACTCTTAAATTTTTAATACATGGTCTCTAGTGTAGCCAAGTTATAGGTTGTCAAAATGTTGTACATTTGTTGTATCATCACGTAGACTCAAAATGATAACCTTTATTGGCAATTGATTTTTAAATGTGAACCTTTTTCAGCATCCTTTGGATCCCATAATTGAGCATGCTGTAAGAATTGGCCCTGCAATATAGGTTATATATAATCCACATTTCAATCACTACTGTGACCATTTTAGAGCTGCACTTTAAAAGCACAAAAAATTACCTTTCGCTTGGCTGGAAAAAAATAATTTAGATTATGTCTGCACAGATTACTTCAATACCATTCACATCATTAAACAATGAAATATATTGCTGAGAATAAACAGTTTTCTAAACTGTCATTGGCATTCTGGGTAGAAGTTCAAAAACACATGTGTCCTTAGCTCACCTTGTGGGTCCCCCCCTCCCCCCTCAAACCACAGACATACGATCCTTCTTTATGTCTCCGCTCTGCATTCCACAAGGGATTCGAGAAGTTTTTATGTTATGCTCTTTTTTTTTTTTTTAAGCACAAACCAAGAATGTGAAATAAGACAAAAAAAAAGCACAGGCTCTCCCTACACTGTTCAGCAGTGAAGTCTGGTCATACATGATTAGAGGTCAACCGATCTAGGTTTTTCCCTGGCCGATGCCGATATTTAGAAATCGGGCCGGCCGATATATGTTGTCGATTTGTTTAGGCCGATTTGTTTATTTTTTTTTTTCTTTATCTTAGAAAATCTAGGGTGACAAGAAGGTTATTGTTTAGGGTGGAGACGTGGGTTGCAGCCTATGAGTGCCAACCAGTGCAGCTTATCAGTGTCCATTAGTGCCACCTCAGTGACCACCAGTTCAGCCTGTCAGTGCAGCCCATCAGTGGCGCCTCAGTGCCCATCTGTGCAGCCTGTCAGTGCCACATCAGTGCCACCTCATCAGTGCAGCCTATTAGTGCCCACTAGGGTAGCCTATCAGTGCAACCTTATTAGTACCCACCAGTGCAGCCCATCAGTGCCCACCATTGCAGCCTATCAGTGTCCATTAGTGCCCACCAGTGCAGCCTGTCAGTGAAACCTCATCAGTACCCATCATTGCCACCTTATCAGTGGAGCCTATTAGTGTCCATCAGTGCCACCCCATCAGTGCCCACCAGTGCAGCCTATTAGTGTCCACCAGTGAAGCCCATCAGTGTTCATCAGTGCCACCTCAGTGCCTACCAGTGCAGCCTATCGGTGTCCATCAGTACCACCTCATTAGTGTCCATCAGTGCAGCTCGTCAGTGACACCCCATCAGTGCAGCCAGAAAGACAAAGAAAAGGAGGGCACACTGACCTACCAATACAATTTTTTTTTTTAAAGTATAAAAGCAATATTACTACTCACAAACAAGCATTTGCAAAGGCTTTTCGAATAGTCGAACTGCATCCCTTGGCACCTGCAGACAGGACCTGGTGATGGGAGGCTCAAATGGTACCCCAAATGGCTGAAGCGTTTCAGGGGCGTACCCTTTTCTTCAGAGCCTTGGCGGTCAGTGGCTCATCTCTCCTGTATGCCAACGCCCCAGGTGACCATTACCCAGCTAGACCACACCCATCTGCATGAGCTCTCTCCACCCAAAAAGGACAAAACATATCATCTGGAATGATACCGATGACGAGCTAGAAGGATTCCTGGTGCATTGGGCGAGAAACCCCTTTGGAATTTCGTTTATGCATAAGGTCGATGAAAAGTCGCTAGTGTTTCTAGACCTGGAACCGAGGATCGACGACAATGGAGCAATCCATTCAAGAACCCATGTCAAGTAGAGTGCGGGAAACGCAGCCACCATCACCCTAGGTGGACCAAGAATGTTCCCTTCGGCCAGTATTGTAGACACAGGCAGACCTGTACTTTAAAAAAAGTACTATGGAGATCAAAGCCTGATGCTAAAGAATACATTTAAGGTGAAGGGGTACGAAGAAGGGCATATGGAGGAGGCCTTCCAAAAAAGTCTCCAGTTGTATAAAGAGGGCTGTGTAGGAAGTGAAAAAACAACTAAATATGATAAAGATGAACTACCACAAGTGAGGTTCTGTACTGAACCAACAAGGTCCCCACTATACAGAAAATCTTCAAGAAAAATTGGAAGATGCTGGAATCCGATCCTTTCCTGAAGATCTGCCCGTCCCATCCAAATCTAGTCTTCAGGAGACCTAAGGATCCAAGGAGTATTATTGCCCCGAGTGGAGTAAAGAAGAGTAAGAATAGAGGGCTGAATAAATCCCTGGTATGCTCGCTTGTGAGTAGTATTATTGCTTTTATACTTTCAATAAAACTTTTATATTGGTAATGCACTAGGTCAGTGTGCGCCCTCCTCCTTTTCTTTCTAGTTGTATGAACACCTATTGTCCTGAGGGGGGCTGCAAAAATTCTGAGCAGAGCCCTCCCGGTTTCCTCTCTGTCCCCTCCCCTGGCCAAAGACATCTCCATTCGTCCTGACATGCCGGCGTTAAGAATAGACATCAGGCAGCCGGGGGGGGGCTGTCCCTGCTTCCAATCCCTGCACTCACAATCTGCCTTTTTTCCATAATATTTTTTGATATATCGGTCGACCTCTTATTGTTTTTTGTTCAACCAGCGGGTTAAATGAAAAAGAATAAGCCAATTTCCCCAGCCACACATTAGGCGGCGCAGATTGTTCATGGAAAAACCTGACAGGCTGGTTGCCCAGTGCGCCCATTGATCAAAATTCAGACAGTCCCTACTGAACTGGCCAAATTTGAATTCATGTATTGCCGGGTTAAGGCATAAAAGCTTTTAACAGACAAGAGATGACAATAGCCAAACCCAGTCATTCTGAATCTGCCTGCAACAGCTAGACTGGATCACTATTATTTCCTATTAGTTCTTCTCTTGGTCTTTTGATCTCATGGAGAAAATTAGATTGGCTAAAGCTCAAAAAAGCTAATTGGATTATCCATTTTCTCTTCCACAAGTATTGTCAAGAGCAAACCTGGATCATCCAAAAGCGGCAACCTTTGGAGGTTTCAGTATATATCCAGGGGGCCCAGCTAAATCCTGAGCTGTGAACGAGGGAGACAATTGGGAAAAGTTGTACACCTGCCTGTCACTTCACAAGGGAGGACACCCTTGTAGGCAGTTGGTGTCTGATGAACCCATGCCCATAAAGACAATGAAAATATGACAGCTTTTCTGTTTCAATTGTTTTTTATTAATATTATAAGAGTAAAAGCAAAAAGAGCACTGTGCAGAGCAGCGAACAATCCTTGCATGCTCTTTATAGACAATAAGAAAAGGTACATAAATGGGGGAAACGGAACAGAGAATCTTGGCAATTGGGTTAGGTCTTCTCTAAGCTCACAGGAGAGCATTTGGCCACCAACAGAAGTGGACAGGAATTACATGTTTTGTGTTATAACATGGGTATTGAACAACAAGAACATTATAAATGGTCATCCATGCGATCACCCCTTGAATCATAATGTGGGACAATAAAACTCAAGATTTCAAAGTTAAGACCATCTTAAAAGCATAGATCGCTGGAAGTAGGTCCACCAGGTAGGAAAGCCCACGTCAATTTGACAGATCTGTGCCTACTACAGTCTTAACCCATGTCAATCCAAGGGATGGGGGGCAACTTTGCATAGTGCCCCATTCTGCCTTTATGTATCTCTGGTCAGGAATGGTCTGCGCTCTACTTCTCCATGCTCAATAGACAGACACGAGTGAATACATGTTTAAAGGAGTTGTAAAGAAAAAAAAATTTCACCTTAATGCACAGATTGCAAAAAACATTGAAGCCCATGTTATACTTACCTGACCCCTCGAAAGTCCCGTGCGGTCCCGATATCCTCTTCGCCGCTCAGCCAGGCTGCCGATTGGCTAGAGCGGATGGATTGAGAGCAGCGCAGGGGCGGGGCCGAGTGATACAATGAGCGGCTATGGCCGCTCGCTGTATCACGGGGGTGCGCCCGCAATTACTGACCACCATGCAAGCTCTCGCATTACTGTGGTGAGTAATTGCGGGGAGGACCAGAGACAGCCGCCGAGGGACCCCAGAAGACGTGGATTGGGGCCACTCTGTGCAAAACGAACTGCACAGTGGAGGTAGGTACAACATGTTTGCTATTTTAAATTACATTTTTTTTCCCTTTACTGACACTTTAAGGGCAGTCAAATCATGTGTCCCCTACCTGCCTATTAAGGCCAGTGAAATCAATCATAGTGTAGGCAGCAGCCTTGATTTTGGAATGCACACAGTTCTAGAAAGGCCAGCTAAAGATATATGCAAGCACTACGCGTCTGACATAGTAGTGCCTCCTCACAGGGTACAGTGAATACATGTCACAGAATTGAAGGAAGTAAATGTGGGGATCTCTAAAAAAGTAAATTTACAAATGGCAAGATCCTTTGGATTAATAGGAGTAAGCTAAAAATGTTTTACATACAATGTGGAAAAGAGTATAGGTCTTATATATAAGTTTGGTACACTTTAGAGTGGTCGTAACCCTAAAAAAAAAAAAAAAAAAGCTCCTGTTCCTTTAAAGCATGATCTATACTATAGCTTAGTGCTTGTGCTGTGTAATTTGTCCCATTTTATGTTGTAAAATCCCCCCTATGTGTACTGACCACAGTAATCATGGCTACTGATCCACGATACCGTGGTCAGTTTACATCCCTCCGCCATCACACTGTATGGGTCAGTCTCTCCCTTTTCCTGCCTGTCAGCTCAGTAGTCTGTGTAGTGAGAGCCGAACTCCTCCCTGCCCCTCCCCTCCTGCGGCTATTCCTGTAAAGTAATGTATATAAATCATTGGGGGTTGTGTAACCATAAAATGTCCTTCCACAAATGGAAGCCTCCCCAAGGGGATTAGAAGCAAAATCCAGCAGGAGCTACAGAGTATAAAAGAGAAGAGAGGCGCAACTATAAGTGTAGCAATATGGTTAGATCTAATGAAGGTACAACATTTATTAACTCATGGTTGACGATTAAAAGAGGCACAAATAAGTATGCAGGCATCCTGGGTAAAGCTGTCCACATAGACCGTCCTTCTCACTGCCGGCTCTCACCTCTATCAGTCTACAATCGTGATCGGGAAGACTACCCTGCAGTAGAGCAATCTGAAAGTGAGGCTTGAACTGCTTGTGGAGCGCAGCGTGGAGGGACGACATCAATAACGGTGAGAATTGTCTATGTGGACAGCTTTACCCTGGATGCCTGCATATTTAGATGTGCCTGTTTTAATCATCAACCATGTGAGTTTCTAAATGTTGTACCTTCATTAAATGTAACCACATTGCTACACTTGGAGGCGCCTCTCTTCTATTTTATACTCCGTAGCGTGACATGATGCTACTCTTATATCAAGAAATCGCTTGTATATAAACTCAAAATGTATTAAAAAATTTTGTTGTCTTTCAAAACGCTCTCAAACCAAAGTTTTACTGTATATTCCTATTAATCTGAACAATTTTGAAAACTTATTTTTTGAAGAATCCCACACATTTACTTCCTTGAATGCAGCAACACTCACTATACCCTGTGAGTAGACAATGCTGTGTCACACATTTACAGTGTCACACATTTGCTGCCTTCTGGATAGAATTGGTGCAGGTGTTCTGTCAGATTAGGCGACCCGTCAAATCTTGTAACAGAAGTGCCATTCAGTCACAGCCATCTTGGTACACCCTGCACTCAGCTGCAGTAAGCCTACAGTCTGAAGTCACCAAGCGGACATCTTTTTACACCCAGCCAAGTATTGCTTTTTACACTTATTTTTACCACTAAACTGAGCTTATATCATGAAATACAGTAATTAGAAGTCCATGACAGGATTTTAAAGTTGGACATTAAAAGCAGCCGTCTGTCAGATTAGCAAAATGTGCGAGATCAGCAGGCTTGCCGCAGCTGTTAAAATTCAACATCAAAACAGTGTCATGGACGGCTAAATACTGTATTTCACGGAAAAAGCTCAGTTTAGTGGTAAAAATAATTGTGGAATGCAAGACTTCAGAGATTGCCGGGTGTACCAAGATGGCCGTGACGGAACATAATTTCTGTTACGAAATCTGAAGGGTCGCCTAATCTGACGGAACACAGGAAACACACGACACTGTATCTTCTTGCAGGTAGCAAGCCATCATTGGATATGCAGTCCATAGAAATCACCGCTCCCGCATCATCCAAAAGTTGCTGCTTGCTGGACTTTTTCTAACATTCTGCAAGCGCACCGCCCCAGCATTCAGGCTCTCACACTGTGGCTGCAGGAGAGGGGTGCCATATGATCCCGCAGCTATCAAAGTCAGTCAGACAATCAGAGGAGAGAGGGCTCTGTGTCTGAATGGACACACAGAGCTGTGACCCAGCTTGAGTGCCCCCAGCGGAAGCTGCTGGCTGTGGGGGCACGCCATAGGATGGACGGGCCAGGAGCAGCAAAGAGGGACCCGAGAAGAGTAGGAACTAGGTTGCTTTGTGCAAAACCACTTAAACTGCATACTTTTTCAGGTCAGCGCCTCAAGGTACTGAAGCTACTCAATCAGGACAGTCAAGCAATATTTTCATAGTGAGCTGTCAGTAATGGTTATCCGCATAGTTTTATCAAAACCTGTTTACTTTAATTCTAGCTTAGCCTGAGTCATAAGGCTATTTCCTAGGACATTTTGTGAATGTAAAAAAATAAAAGTTTTTGTGAAAAACAGCAGATGTGTATGTTGTATTTTAACATTTAAATAAGTGGTGTGTAGCACTTTACAATTTACAGTTAAAGCGAAGGTCCACAAAAAAAGTTTACCTCGGCTTTTCGGAACCCCCCCCCTCCGGTGTCACATTTGGCACCTTTCAGGGGGGAGGGGATATACAGATACCTGTATAATAAAAAGGTATTTGCACCCACTTCCAGGAATAGACTCCCACGTCACAGCCCTTCGTGTCACCCCCGCTGTCTTCTGGGAAACACACTGGTCCGCGGAGACCAGTAATGCATATGCGCAGTAGGGAATCGGGCAGTGAAGCCGCAACACTTCACTTCCTGATTCTCTCACCGAGGATGGCAGCGGGGGCAGCCGAGAGATGAACGATTGCTCGGCCTCGGCTGCCGACATTGCGGGGGCACTGGACAGGTAAGTATCCATTTATTAAAAGTCAGCAGCTGCCGTATTTAACAAAAAAGTACAGGAAAATGATAAAGAAATGGGTTGTGTAGCAAATGCCTAAGCAAAAATTGTGTGTCACATGACAGCTTAGACACACCCGACGCATTTCAGGGCCTGGGCTGTGGTACCATGCATCACAGTGGAATGAGGCCCGCAGGAGGATTACACAGACCCGATAGGCGGCCCAACATCCAATTGCTGTACACACAACACAACAACACTGCTGCGAATTGCAAGGCCTAAAACTGAAATGCAGTTACTGGTAGCACTTCCAAGTAAGAAACTTTGCAACAAATTCATAAAAAATGGTTTGCTTAAGAACATTGTATGTAGTGAGGTATAATGCTAAACATAATGAAAACAGATCAGAAATTCCTCAATGATAGTGAATGGAATGAACTACGAGTAGAATAGGAATGGTTTGAGAGAGCGACAAGGGGGGACCTGACAGAGACAGATTGGTACTACTGAATAAGCTTGCTGGTTACTTATCGACTGAGTTTATAATTACTTAAATATATTGTCTTTGGTTCTATGGTTATTGATCTTTTATGGTGAAGATGCTTTGGTATTTGATAATATCGAGTGTTGTTCATTTTTGTCTGCGATTTTTATGCCTCCAAAACTGGCCATACATTTTCTTTAGTTCAAATAGGGAGTTGATAATGCAGGTATAATAAGGCTTACCTGTAGGTAAAAAATAAATAAAAATCTCCTAAACCTTTACAGTTTAGGAGATATTCCCCTCGCAACTAGCCGCTGAATGCAGAGGTGCATGCGCACTGGGGATTTTCGGCTTAAGGCCCGGCAGTCGCTGGGCCTTGCCGGAAAGAATTCTCCTGCACGCATGCGCGGGAGTGACGATATTGCGGCTCCAGCCACTCACAGCGCTGGAGCCGCGATACCCGGAAGACACGCCTAGGGGAAATGTCATCTCCCTCGGCGTGGATTGACAGCGGTGCCGATGCCTCGTTCCAAGGTAAGTATTTCATAAAGAGCTAGTATGCGGTGCGATGCTTTTTCCTTTACAGGTGCCAGAATTTTTTTTTTCCTATACAACCGCTTTGAGGCTTTCATTACTATTACAACTTTACCACATAGGACATATTGCAATTGCTCTTCTTCATTTCTATGACCCCATTCACACCTTGGCGTTTTGTAGCTCGAAGCTCCGGTTGCTCAACTAACAAAACCCCATCTATAATTTTTTTTTTTTTTCCAAATTTTTTTTTTATTTATATGAAACAGTTCGCAAGATACAGGTAAATGCAGGCAATAACAGAAACCAAAGCAGACACTTATCCAAGAATACAAGTATTACTCTTGCCCTTTATGGGTAGAGGAGGAATTAAGTTCCCGACCCATTGGGCCCGGTTTCAAAAGCTGGCTCTACTGCCAGTCGTGTCAACAAATTCTGCATTGCAAATCGTTTCCTAAACTCTGGTGTCAACGGTGACACCTAAACAGTAAATTGTATAAGAGGAGAGAAGGGTCAAGAAAAGAAAAGAGGGGAAGAGGGGGAAGAGAGAATCAGGTCACCGCATCTGCCACCTCGCCCGCCCCCGGCGGGTCCTCCCGCCGGTGCCACTCGCTCCAGACCTCGTCGTGGGCATCCATGCCATTACGCATCCTGGCTGTCATCCGCTCCATCAGCTCTACGTCCTTAATCCTAGCGTAAAGGGCCTCCTGGGACGGGGGGTGGATTTTTTCCAGTTAAGGGCCACTAGCCGCCGTTAGTATATGTCTAAGTAGTTTCTTATATGGTTTGGCCAGGCGGGGCTGGGAGATACCTAG
This sequence comes from Rana kukunoris, assembly GCA_029574335.1. NCBI lineage: Eukaryota > Metazoa > Chordata > Amphibia > Anura > Ranidae > Rana > Rana kukunoris. The sequence goes on from CM056051.1 coordinate 150,076,005, forward strand.
CAAAAATAGTTTAGGGGTTAGGGGGATTGGCGTCTCAAAGAGATGGGTAAGCAGCTGTTGCGTGGACTGCCAAAACGGGGTGATAAGGGGGCACGTCCAGTAGATGTGGAAGAGAGAGCCCCTGTCCCGATGGCATCGCCAGCATCGGTCAGAGGTGGAGGGGAATATTTTGTGGAGTATGTCCGGGGTTTGGTACCAGAAGCACATAATTTTATATGAGTTTTCCTTATACAAGGTGCACAGGGACGATTTAGCAGCCTGCCTCCAGACGGCCTGCCAGGCCTCCATCGGCAGTGACTCCCCTAGCTCTCTCTCCCACCTCAGCATATATACATGCTTCCCCCGCCCCTGCCAATCATATGCATTCAACAGCTGATAGATGTCTGTGATCAACCCCCGTCTATGGCGCCCCTCCAGGACAATACGTTCAAATGGAGACGGTTGTGAGAATTGAAGCTTTGGGGCTATTGTCTGGGCATAATGCCTTATCTGTAGGTAGCTATAAAACACCTGTCTGGGCAGGTCGTGTTTCACCTGGAGCTCCGAGAACGTCAGCAGCCTGCGGGACCTGGGGTCCACCAAGTGTCCAAAATGAAATAGGTCTCGAGAGGCCCAGGGCCATGACATCTGGTGGGTCAGGCTGTCCGGTATTTTGGGGTTGCAGACAAAGGAATTCAGTAGGGAGCACTCGGACTTAAGCGCCACCTCCCGAGACATCTTACGCCAGAGCCCCCCCATCTATAATTTTAATGGACCCTGCTCACATCTGATCGTTTTGTCACCTGTAGGAAAACATCAAACGCCATGAGCGTTTTGCAAAACATTTTGTCATTTGTTTTCTGGCCAAACTGCAGCTCTCCATCACTAAATCTTCATTTTCATTCTATATTTTTCTTTAGTAATAAATATTTTCAGACTAGTGGTACATCTATTCATCTCATAATCTTGTCTGGCTAACTGGGCTTCGCCTCCCATCTCACATGCACTACACCTCCCTCATCAGTATATGTGCTTACAATCATAGTCCGTGCACCATACATTACCAGTGATCTGCCAATTCAAGAAACACTGCTTTCAGGGATTGCAGGATTGTGTTGTTATTTACAGTAAATGCATTGTACACTTTCAAATGTTTTTGTTGTTTTAACTAGGTGTAGTTATTTTCTCTGTTTGTTGGCCTTATATAATAATGATGGGTTCATATATTGTGGCTGCAGTTTATAGTGTCATGGCTAATCGATTCCCATATGTCCATAAATAATCCTTTACTTCTTGTTTGGGGCTACATAGTGTTCATTGCATGTCTAGCCATTTCCTTGGTGTTGCATCACAAATGTGAGAGTGCTAATCTGATGAAAACGCCTCTCTTCCAGCATGTGTGAGCTCTCTGTTAATTGTTCTGCCTGTTTGTGTGTGATCAAATTACTATTTAGCTCTCACCTGCAGAGTACTAGATTAGAGACCCAGGGATTGTGGCATATGCAATTTCTTCACAAGAAATGTCAGTTCTCAGACTACAGAAAGAGGTTGTGCATTACCTGTGCAGTGCCATACCGCATGCCTCACCAACTGAAATTTCTGACACAAGAATGTGAAGATTTACGCCACTATAGGCTGTGCAACAAATGACACCATGAAAACACAAGGTGCAGGTAGGAAGGTTTATAATCTTATGCCGCGTACATACGATCATTTTTTGTGATGAAAAAAAACAACGTTTCAAGTGATGAAACAAAACGACGTTTTTCAAACTTCATTTTCCAAAACGACGTTGCATACACACCATCGTTTTTCCAAAATGCTCTAGCAAAGCGTGGTGACGTACACCACGTTCGACGGCACTCTGTTCCATTGAAGCTCCGTCTCATAACTTGCTTCTGAGCATGCGCGGCTTTAAAAACGTTGTTTTCAACATCGTTTTGCCCACACACCATCACTTTTTATGACACGAAAAACAACGTTTTGAAAAACGACACAAAAAATTCAAGCATGTTCGAATTTTTTTTTGGTCGTTTTTTTGACATAAAACAACGTTTTGCCCACACACAGTGATTTTAAATGACGTTTTTGAAAAGTCGTTTTTTTTCCATCACAAAAAATGATCGTGTGTACGCGGCATTAGACTTTTCAGAACATGTGCTTTACTGAAGTACAGGTTTACAATTACATGCAGGTTGCAAATATAATTTACATTTAAAAACCACAATGAGATGGACCTTATCCTTATGAAATAAAGGCTTAAAATACAAATTGTGTGTGAGGTTTATTTACTTACCGCAATGTGACTGGAATACTTGGGGCTTCACTACCTGATTGCAGACATTACATACTACTAGATAAAAATCATCATGAGCTGGGTAATGTCCAAATAAGTGCATGTCTAGGAAAATAAAAGAAAACGGAATTAATAAAAGTATATTCACAGATGTCTTAAATATGTTATACATGCATTGTTTCTACCAAAATGGTTATCATAAAGCTGTGCACTTACAAGAAATAGGAGCAATTTCCACGCTTTCTCCCAAACCATTTACAGATATATGTTTTAAAATTGATAGAGATTTATACACACACACACACACTACACATACACACAGCGGGTACAATAATTATTGAACACGTTACTAGAGCTGCAACTAACGATTATTTTCATAATCGATTAATCGGCCGATTATTTTTTCGATTAATCGATTAATCGGATAAAATCATTAAAAAAACGTAATGTGGAATTTTTTCGTTTATTTAACAGTAATAATGAAAAAACATGTTACACTCAAACGGCAGATTAAAAAACGTTTAACATTAACATTACACAACTTTGCAGCAGTACTATTCCTACCCGGGAACACCAATGCTGGGGCACTATTCCTCCCGGGAACACCAATGCTGGGGCACTATTCCTCCCGGGAACACCAATGCTGGGGCACTATTCCTCCCGGGAACACCAATGCTGGGGCACTATTCCTCCCGGGAACACCAATGCTGGGGCACTATTCCTTCCGGGAACACCAATGCTGGGGCACTATTCCTTCCGGGAACACCAATGCTGGGGCACTATTCCTCCTGGGAACACCAATGCTGGGGCACTATTCCTCCCGGGAACACCAATGCTGGGGCTATCCCTCACGGCAGGGCTTGACAAATTTGCTTGGAATCTAGGAGCCAGCTAAAAAAGTTAGGAGCCAGAAAATGCGCCCCGTCCCGACAAGCTTGCACGCAGAAGCGAACACATACGCGTGATTTATCACCGCGATTGTTGGAGCGAGAGCAATAATTCTAGCTCTAGACCTCCTCTGTAACTCAAAACATGCAACTTGTATTTTTTTTAAACGTCGCCTATGGAGATTTTAAAGGGTAAAAGTTTGACGCCATTCCACGAGCGGGCGCAATTTTGAAGCGTGACATGTTGGGTATCAATTTACTCGGCGTAACATTATCTTAAAAAAAATAAAAAATCCAAAAAAAGTGCGCTTGTAAGACCGCTGCGCAAATACGGCGTGACACAAAGTATTGCAACGATCGCCATTTTATTCTCTAGGGTGTTAGAATAAAAAATATATATAATGTTTGGGGGTTCTAATTATAGGGAAGGAGATGGCAGTAAAAAATAACATTACAGTTGCTGTTTAACTTGTAATGTCAAACGGCCACCACCAGATGGCGCCAGCTCACAGAAGGAAGAGCTTGGGACTTCACAAGGCCGCAAAGCCGCGGCCTCAATTAGCGTTTGCCGCGGACCCGCGGCGATCACGCGGCGGAGGTGGTGGGGGCGCACGGAGACACAGGATCCTGTGCCTCCGTGCTCCCCCACCTCCCCCGCTGCTCGATCGCGGCGGGCCCGCGGCAAACGCTAATTGAGGCCGCGGCTTTGAATGGGCGGAAGGGCGGACCGATTAATCGATAATGAAAATCGTTGACAACGATTTTCATTATCGAATATTATCGATAATATCGATTAATCGTTTCAGCTCTACACGTTACCCTTTTTCTAGGTAAATATATTTCTAAAAGGTGCTATCGACATAACATTTTCACCACATGTCGGTAATGCAATCCACACATACAAAGAAACCAAAACAAACAAGTTCAGAAATTAAAGTGGATGTAAACCCAACATTTTTTTTTTTTTATGTCACAATGTAGAGTATAAGATTTCCTATCATCTGTGCCCAGTCTTGCCACACAGAGTTAATCCAGATATGATCAATCATCTTTTATTGTTCAGTGAAAATTAACAGAATTCCAGATAAAAACCTGTCTAAATAAAAAGTCTGTTTCGCTCTCCTTGCTTTGAGTGACAGGTTATTAACATATCTAGCTTGGACATGTTTATCATGAAGGCCCAAAAACACCCCAATACCAACAGAGAAGTTTGGAAGTGGGAACATCATGGTCTGGGGCCGTTTTTTTAGGCATACAGTACTGGCAAACTTCATATCATTGAAGGAAGAATGAATGGAAAAATGTACCAAGACATTCTTGATATAAATCTCCCGCCATCTACCAGGATGATGAAGATGAAACAAGGGTGGACATTTCAGCAAGACAAGGATCCCAAACACAAAGCCAAGGAAACTCTCAATTGGTTTCAAAGAAAGAAAATAAATCTGCTAAAACTTTTTTTTTTTTTTTTAATAACAACTGTGTTATACTTACCTGCCCTGTTAAATAGAATTGTATAGAGTGGCTCCAAACCTCCTCTATAAGGGTCACTCACAATACAGGCTCCTCCTCTTCTTTTCAGTGTGCCACCATTGGAAGTTGGTTCCAATTGTGGTATACATGTGGATTCGATCACGGATCACGTTGTCTGCGTCCATAGTCACAGACAGCGATTCTCGGCCCCACCCGCCGGTCACAGGATTTCACCAACAGCAGCAGGAGCCAATGGCCCCCACTGCCTCTGCAAAACCAGTGAGAGCCGGTACAGACAGGTACAGCGCTGTACTGGGAGAGGGTCAAGGTAAGTAAAGGGGGGCGATACAAGTAGTGCAACGTTTTTACTGTAATGCATCGACTGCATGAAGGTAAAAACATGTTTAGGCTTTAGAACCACTTTAATTTGACACCTTTGCAGGATTGTCTACAGGTTACTCTGAAAGGAACCCCCCACACACAAATGTAAACATTTTCATCCAAAAGCACCCTGCTTTAAAAACTTAAAAAAAACACACTTTAATATAAATTGGTGAGGCAGAAATTACAGATGCAAAGTTACACAACCCAAGCTCCATGGCCTCCCAATGACTGAGGTGAATTCTGGAATCTGTATGCATGGAAATACACCAGATGCAGCTTTTATTGAATTAAACCACAAAACAAATACATATAACAGCTTACCAATTCTTAGATGTGTTGGCTGCATTTGTTTTAATTATGTAGGCATTTTCCTTTTATTTTCACCTATTGCGCTGACCAGCAAGTTTGCACACACTACTTTTTTTCAGCGCACACCACTGCAACAAAATTATGTAAACCACGCACACCAGAGACCAGACATTTTGCCTGGTCATGCGGTGGGACTGCCCTGGAATAGCCACTCCATTCAGTCCCATCGCATCTGGTATGAATACAACCTAAGGCAAAAAGTGTGTTAGGCCCCTTTCACATGTACGGATCCCGTGACGATCCATACATGTCTCATCCGCTTGCTCAGTTGGGATCGCTCAGGGATTGGGTGTGGTAAAACCACAACTCAACCCACCTGATTTAAACCCATTATTGCCATGCAATGCACGTGATTGCAACATGGTAGTGCGGCAATTAGAGGTTTAAGTCAGGTGTGAGGAGGCGACACTGTGCCCCGTGATCTTTGACTTCTCCCATGTTGTCCGGGGACATTTCCACCTCTTTAAGGTTGGCTACCTTTGCTCTGAACTCAAGCAGTTCCTTGCATTGTCCCATAACACACTAACATGCCACAATTGTACAGCTCAACAATAGAAGAGGTTCAAATTCGAGCACCTCATCCCTTAGCATCTTGCCCTAGGACAATAGAATAAATGCATCAAATGTACGAACACCGATTAACCAATATCCTTACCACATACATTTTCCCCTTCTATAAAACAGATGGGGTAAATAAAAATCTATCTTCATGTCCTTTGGAACCACTAGTGTTGTAAGAACAAGGTCTTTAAAGCGGCATTTACATCAATAATGCCGACATCGAAAAGCAGAGAAATCGCACCACAACGTACTGAGTTTACACCACAATAATCAATCTTTTTGATATTATATTACTGCCATCTTGTTAAAAAGTTAATGATTTTTTTAACCACTGAAGAAGCCAAGTATGTCATTAAAAAGGTGTTGCATGAAATATTAGGTTTTGTCCTCAAAGCTTTTTTGTAAAAGATATTCCTTCCCCTCAATAGAAACATAAAAAAATAAAAAAACACAACTTGATCTGTATCTGAGCACACTGTCACCTATAAAAAAGAGGTCATCGTTCATACCCTAAATAACGCCAACCAAGGAAACTAAATGCAGCAAAAAACAGCGCTGATCATATGATTGCAAACTGGTATTTCTGGCACTTTTCAGGTCACATGACCTCTACAAGACACAATGTATGTATGTATGTATGTATGTATGTATAGCTTTGTTACCCAAAAAAAAATGTGGCCCCCTGTACACTGCGTCACCTGAAATACCTGGCTGATCCTGCCTGGTTATGCCCTCCCCCCTGTAAACTGACCACAGTTTATCATGGCTGCTGAGCCCTGACACTGTGGTCAGTTTACGTGCCTCCGCCATCCGCAGCCCTGCTCTGTCCTCCTCTCTCCCCCTCCCCATCCAGCCTTTTGCCACAGTGCCACTCTGCTCCCTGCCCCTTCATCCCTGCTGCTATCATAATTGTAATAGAATCATACAATCATCCATGTGTTTTATATAAAAAATATAATAAAAGTGCAGATTTCTACCTCATTTCACAGCGCCCCCCGGTGCTCACGTGACGTCTCGGCTCTGAATGAATGAAAACTTGTATAGCGCGGCACATGCGAACTGAATCGCCTCTGGGCGCTTGTTGTTCCTGTCTCCTGTCTCCAGTTTTTGGCTGCTGATAATCTCAAAGAGAGGACGAAGATATATGTTAAACAGCACTGGTGACAGAGGCGATCCTTGAGGGACTCTGCATGTTACTGTGTGTTTTTCAGACGTAAAAGGTCCTAACTTCACTGTTTGCGATCGGTTTTCCAGAAAAGAGGAGACCCAAGATAAATCGCCTTCTGCGACTCTGGCTACTTCAGCAAGCCGAGTCAGTAACAGATTGTGGTCTACAGTGTCGAAAGCGGCACTTAGGTCCAACAGAACTAGAAGACAAGATTCTCCTTCGTCTGCGGCCTTGAGAACATCGTCCCATACTTTCAGCAATGCTGTTTCCGTCCCGTGTCCGGGACGGAAGCCTGATTGCAATGGCTCTCTGCTCCCTCCCCGGTTCCCCCCACTCTAGTTGTTAGCCCGGGAGAGGAGAGAGAGCAGACACACACACACACACGTCATTAATAAACACAGGGGATTATATGTTTATAAACAAGTGGCTTTACACCCACTTTAAATTTGCCCAAACTTGGCAGATTAGGACACCTGAGATAACTTCTCAGGAATAGCCAATCTGCAACAATAAGCCCCTATTAACACCACCAGAGCCAAGTGTTTTTCAGGTGATTTGGAACCATTTATTGCACATTTCTGTGTGCACAGATGTGCATTTTTGCACAAGTATATAAGCTTTTCTGGGAGACAAAGGGAGGAAGAAAACTGAAAACCGTTGTTCAGCTGCAAAAAAACACTTATGTTGGGCATTTAAAGCAGAGTTTTACCCAAAAGTGGAATGCATCTCCCCCTCTGGTGCCACATTTGGCACCTTTCAGGGAGAGGGGGGAGGGCATACCTGTCATGTCTTCTGGGAGCCTGGGCCACGGCACATTACATCAGCTGCTCTGCATCCGCCTCCTTCCGCTGCTGCCGGGCCAGTAGGAGAGTGCAGCGGTGCCTTGCGCAATCGCAGTAGGGACTCGGAGTGAAGCCGTAATGCTGCACCACCAGCGGCAGCGGCAGCACCCGACAGCTGATGAAAACATCGGCTGCTGGCTTTTAATTTTTGCAGGGGTGGGCGGACCTTTGCTTTAAAGGAGTCTATTAAGCCAAAAACATGCAACACAGCTCCATAAAAAAAAAAAATGTGTACCTTTTTGTGCTCAGCAACTGAGCATAGAGATGTGAGGAGACCAAAATGAGATATATATATATGTGTGTGTGTGTGTAGGATTTTTGATGTTGAGCACTGCTGCATGTAGGAAAATGTGTAAAAATATGCAATATCATGCTCAGGTTTAAAGGGACCAGAGAGTCAAGTCTGACTGATATGACGAGTCTGGAAGGGATCCAAGAGCCCACATCACTAAAAAAACACAACAGAACAAGCATACGATAGGCAGAAATGTGTCAATATAACAATCACTTCCTCCATTCTTGTAGAACGCTGTCCAAATTTATAGCATGCGGGAAAGGTTAAGGAAAGCCATGTACGCATTAATACTGGAGACCCAAGATGACATCTCTATGCAGTCACACACATAGATCTGCATGATACAAATACAAGTACATAAAACTGTAAGATGCAAAATCATATATACATGAAGCTCAGAATCGGATCCCACCTGACATTTCGTTTAAAGCGGAATTCCACCCAAAAATAGAACTTCCGCTTTTCAGACCCCAACTACCCCCTCCCCCGATGTCACATTTGGTACCTTTCGGGGGGGTATAGAGAGATGCCTGTCTAATACTGGCATTTGCTCCCACTTCTGGCGATAGATCGCTGTATATTCCGAGCCGATCTACGCCATGTCCGGCCCCTCCTGCTGTCTTCTGGGAGACACACAGGTCCTAGAAGCAGGCAGGGACCAGCAAGGAGGCGCATGCGCAGTAGGGAACCAGGCTGTGAAGCCGGAAGGCTTCACCTCCCGATTCCCTTACTGAAGATGCCAGCACCTGCACCCGGGAGCCGGGGGACAGAGCGGCTTTGGGTGAGGACATTGCGGGCACCCTGGACAGGGAAGTGTCCTAATATTACATTATATACATACATTACATTATATGTAGCTGCTGACTTATTTTAATTTATTTTTGGCGGAACTCCGCTTTAATGAATGCTTGGCTGCCAGCTCTGGTCAGAATGACATTATTACTGTACTTCCAATTGGCTCTCAGCCGTCGGCCTGAACACAGTGACCCATTAATGCTCTTGAAGAAGAATTAAATTCCGGGAAACAATGTGGTCCCTCAGAAACCAAATAAGCTTGGAGATCTTGAACGATTATTGGATAAAGGAGGAAAATATAAGTACTGATATCAGTAACCTGGGCGCTGCAGATACAACTTACTAGGCATAATAGTGTTAATTCACACCTATGCAAGACCAGAGAAAAAGTTTACTTTCCTTCCAAAACTGAATCAAACACCCTATAGATGACAGCAATGTCTTGTGACTGGGGTTGCCGAATGTCACAATGATCATTTAAAAAATATTATGGTTTTACAACCAATGGAAAGGTCTAGGGGCTGCTGGGGTGGGCTGTGCTCCCCCAGATTTCAGTTGCGTCGATAAGGTCGTCAAAAACACATGCAATTTTACAGCTCAAAAGATGCATCAAAAACTGACCAAAAATGCAGCAAGCAAGATTTTTAACACTGCAACGGAAGCGCAATGGACCAGTGTGAAGACATACATAGAATTTAAAGGGATGCATGTTTCTTGCACTAAAAGGTGGAGATAAAGGCAGTCAATGAATTCATATTCATTTAAATAAATAACATTAAAATAATAATAATACATACACACATATAACACACATACTGTATTTATTGGCGTATAACACTCACTTTTTAACCCTAAAAATAGAGGGTAAACTGTGCCTGCGTGTTATACGCAGGGGGTTGTGGAAAGTTTTTCTTCCTGAAATTCCCCTCTGAAAGTTAGGGTGCATGTTATACCCTGAAAAACACTGTGTGTGTGCGTGTGTGTATATACACACACACACACACACACACACACACACACACACACACACAGTGGGGATCGAAGGTTTGGGCACCCCAGGTAAAAATTTGTATTAATGTGCATACTGAAGCCAAGGAAAGATGGAAAAATCTCCAAAAGGCATAAATTTACAGATTAGACATTCTTATAATATTTTAAAAAAAAAGTTAGATTTTATTTCCATGATTTACACTTTCCAATTTTACAGAAAACAAAAAAATGGCGTCTGCAAAAGTTTGGGCACCCTGCAGAATTTATAGCATGCACTGCCCCTTTGCAAAGTTGAGACCTGCCAGTGTCATGGATTGTTCATCGTCTGGGAAGACCAGGTGATGTCAATCTCAAAGGTTTTAAATGCCCAGACTCATCTGGCCTTGCCCCAATAATCAGCACCATGGGTTCTTCTAAGCAGTTGTCTAGAAAACTGAAACTGAAAATAGTTGACGCTCACAAAGCTGGAGAAGGCTATAAGAAGATAGCAAAGCTTTTTCAGATGTCAATATCCTCTGTTCGGAATGTAATTAAGAAATGGCAGTCATCAGCAACAGTGGAAGTTAAAGCAAGATCTAGAAGACCAAGAAAAATATCAGACAGAACAGCTCGCAGGATTGTGAGAAAAGCAATTCAAAAGCCACATTTGACTGCACGATCTCTCCAGAAAGATCTGGCAGACACTGGAGTTGGGGTACACTATTCCACTATAAAGAGATACTTGTACAAATATGGTCTTCATGGAAGAGTCATCAGAAGAAAACCTCTTCTACGTCCTCAACAAAAAAATCAGCGTTTGAACTTTGCAAATGAACATATAGACAAGCCTGATTCATTTTAGAAACAAGTTCTGTGGACCGATGAGGTTGAAATATAACTTTTTGGCCGGAATGAGCAAAGGTACGTTTAAAAAAGAAAGGGCACAGAATTTAATGAAAAGAACCTCTGTCCAACTGTTAAGCATGGGGGTGGATCAATCATGCTTTGGGGTTGTATTGCAGCCAGTGGTACAGGGAACTTTTCACGAGTAGAAGGAAAAATGGATTCAATAAAATTTCAGCAAATTTTGGATGGTAACTTGATGCCATCTGTGAAAAAGCTGAAGTTAAAAGAGAGGATGGCTTCTACAAATGGATAATGATCCTAAACACACCTCAAAATCCATGGGGGATTACATCAAGAGGCGTAAACTGAAGGTTTTGCCATGGCCTTCACAATCTCCTGACCTCAACATAATTGAAAATCTATGGATAGACCTTAAAAGAGCAGTGCGTGACAGACAGCCCAGAAATCTCAAAGAACTGGAAGACTTTTGTAAGGAAGAATGAGCAAAGATACCTCAAACAAGAATTGAAAGCAGTGATACTTGCCAAAGGGGGCAGTACAAGATATTAACTCTGCAGGGTGCCCAAACTTTTGCAGACGCCATTTTTTTGTTTTCTGTAATTTTGAAAGTGTAAATGATGGAAATAAAATATTTTTTTGACATATTATAATGAATGAATGAATGAATGAAAAACTTATAGAGCGCGGCACATGCGAACTGAATCGCCTCTGGGCGCTTGTTGTTCCTGTCTCCTTTGATATCAAAAGAGATGAGTCTTGATCTTTCTCCTGAAGGCTAAGTGATTCGCCTCCAACCGAATGCTGGCTGGTAAAGCGTTCCATAGTCTGGGACCTTGGACGGCGAATCTTCTTTCTCCTTTGGACTTGTAGTTGGCTTTTGGGATCTGTAGTAGGTTCTGATTGGTGGATCGCAAGATGCGATTGGGATTGTGAGCTTTTATTTTATCGCATAGATATTGGGGGGCATTTCCATGGACACATCTATGCGTTAGACAGAGAGCTTTAAAAGCAATCCTGTCTTTAACTGGTAGCCAGTGAAGGGATCTCAGTGAAGGTGAGATTGATTCCCAGGGTTTTTTTCCAGTCACAAGTCTGGCGGCCGTATTTTGAACGACTTGCAGACGAGCGATTTGGTACTTGGGGAGTCCGAGGTAAAGGGCATTTGCATAGTCCAATCTGGAGTTGACAATTGCTCCCACCACGACCGCTAAGTCTTCTTTGGGGATGAAGGGGGTAAGTCTGCGTAGTAGGCGCAACAGATGGTGAGATCCGCTGACTACTGATCCTATTTGTGCGTCTATTGTCATAAAGGAGTCAAAGATGACCCCGAGACTTTTGACTTTGGCGCTAGGGGTGATGATTTTGCCCAGAATGGGCGGGGGTGTCCAGGTTGTTGCAGGTTGATTCCTTTGCTTGGCGTGAAACAGAAGAAGTTCTGTTTTCGCTCCATTGAGTTTAAGATAACTCTTTGTCATCCAGTCCTCTATCAGAGAGAGGCATGTCTCTAGATTGAGGTGGTGATCCTTTCTGTTGCAAATGCGGAAATAAAGTTGCGTGTCGTCTGCGTATGAGTGATACAGCAGGTTTTGGCTGTTGATAATCTCAAAAAGAGGACGAAGATAAATGTTAAACAGCACTGGTGACAGAGGCGATCCTTGAGGGACTCCGCATGTTACTGTGCGTTTCTCAGATGTGAAGGGTCCTAATTTCACTGTTTGCGATCGGTTTTCCAAAAAAGAGGAGAACCAAGATAAATCGCCTTCTGCGACTCTGGCTACTTCAGCAAGTCGCGTCAGTAACAGTTTGTGATCTACGGTGTCGAAAGCTGCACTAAGGTCCAACAGAACTAGAAGACAAGATTCTCCTTCGTCTGCGGCCTCGAGAACATCGTCCCATACTTTGAGCAGCGCGGTTTCAGTCCCGTGTCCGGGACGGAACCCTGATTGCAATGGGTCGAGTAGGTTGTAGGTATCCAGATGCTGTTGCAGCTGTTGTACCACTACTTTCTCCATTACCTTTGAGAGTACGTTGAGGCTTGTTATGGGACGGCGGTGGAGTGGGTCCTTGGGGTCCAGGGAGGGTTTCTTAAGGATGGGTTGGATTATACCCTCTTTCAACTGTGAGGGTACTATGCCCTCCAAGAAAGACTGGTTGATAAGCTGCGTGATGGGAGGAGCCAAGATGTAGGCGCATTCCTTTAGCAGTTTTGTGGGGATAATGTCATTTGGCGCTGTGCCGTTACGCAAAGTGTCAATAACATTCTTAGTGGCCTCGATGGAGATGGGTTCCAGGGTGAACTTACCTGATATAAGAGAATTACTATGGGTGTTATGTGAGAGGCTGCAGGGGGGGCTAAGGGGGGGATTGTTTTGCTGAATGCTTTCACGGATTGCCTCAATTTTATTAATGAAGCAATCCGATAGTTCATTGCAAAATTCTTGTGTGTCTGTATTGGGGGCTTCAATACATCCTGGTTTCATGGTCTGAGTGACCATCTTGAAGAGTTCGCGGGGGCGGTTTAAGGCGCTGTTGATAGCCTCTGAAAAATAATTTTTCTTGGCTTGGAAAATTCCTTTGTGGTATTTTCTTGTCGCCGCCTTGTAGATGGACAGGTTTAGCTCTGAGGCACTTCTTTTCCAGGCCGATTCGGCCCTTCTGCGTTCTTGCTTCAGTAACGACAGCTGGTTGTTAAACCAGCTGCGGTTGTTTTTCCGGATGCGGGTTTTGCGTTTCGGCGCTACCAAGTCGGCTGACTGTAGCATGGCCGAATTTATGGCCTCCAGCGTTTCAACGGCCGTTTGATGCGGTTGAATTGTTTCTATTCTTTCCCTTAAAGTGGTTTTGAAGAGTTCCGAGTGGAGCTTCTTCTGACATCTAGTCCAGTGTGTTGTCGCTGGATTTGATGTTTTTGTTGCGGGGGGGGATTGTGGAAATAATGAATTTAATTGCATGGTGGTCTGTCCATGGCAACTTTTCATTTTCCAAAATTTTTATTTCCAGAGCTTGTCTGAAAATAAGATCGAGTGTGTGACCTGAAGCATGTGTGGGCCCACATACTAGTTGCTGTGACCCTAGATCCACCAGGTGGTTAATACAGGCATCGGCAATGGGGTCTTGTGCGGAATTGGCCCAGAGGTTGAAATCCCCAAGCAGCAGAAAATGTTTGCTGTTGAGGGTGTAAGTGGAAAAGAAATTCGTCCATGATGATAGCAGCTGCGATTTTGGGCCGGGCGGCCTATAGCAGAGCAGAATGTGGATGGTCTCCTTTGAATTTGTTTGCAGTTGTAGCGTAAGGGTTTCCATGAATGGAAGAGGATTTTGAAGGGCTGGTTTTGTGATTGCAAGCTGAGTTTTGCAAATTACCGCCAGGCCTCCTCCTCTCTGCCCTATTCTGTTTTCCGTTATAATACGGTAGTTTTCTGGCACCAATTCTCCTAGAATGGTGTTACAGTCGGCTGTAAGCCAGCTCTCTGTAATGAAGAGGCAGTCTAGGTCGTGTTGTAGAATGAAATCATGGATTTCAAGTCGGTGTTTTACTGCCGATCTTGTGTTGACCATAGCACATAAAATGTGCTTAGGCTGGGGTAACCGGCTAAAATTTTTGATCGTCGATCGTCGATCGATCCTCAAAAGTTGCTCAATTCTTAGGGTCTTTTTGGTGCAGGCTGGCAGTATTGCGGCGAAACGCCTCAGATTCCAAATGGTCTCTGCGGAGTACCGCAAATTAGCCATGGTCGCCATTCACCGGGGGAAATGTTTTTTATGGTGGCGATGGAGAGAGGATTCAGTGAATCCTCCCGGCTTGGTCCAGAGGAAGGCAAAAAAACCCTAACCGTGCTATGCCAATTTGCTTTGGTTGGGGAAAAAATTCCTTCCTGATCCCTGAAAGGCGATCGGGCGAACCCCTGGATCAAGTGCTGTTAAGTTTGTGAAAAAAGAAAGGGGGCTGGGGGGGGGGGGGGGAGAACTGACACTGCTGCTGGGGTGTACCAAGATGGCCGCCGACCAGGAGCAGGACATGGGACCCAGGCTGGTGTGTAGCCAGCTGGGTGGGTAGGTGAGCAGGGGGGGCTGGTTGTTGAGGCCAGGGGATGAATCCTACTGGGGCTGGGGGTGAGCTCCTAGGGGGTTACTGCTGGTGTTTTTGGCCGAAAGTGCCGAAAGTAAGAATGTCTATCCTGTAATTTGATGCCTTTTGAAGATTTTTCCATCTTTCCTTGGCTTCGTTATGCACATTAATACAAATTTTTACCTGGGGTGCCCAAACTTTCGACCCCCACTGTAATTATATATATATATATATATATATATATTAGATTTTAGGGCTGTGCAAATCAATAATTAATTGATTAATCTTTAATTTTTTTGATCGATCAAAATCTTTTTGATCGATTAAAACTCTTTTGATTTGTACACACCTCTCCGCCGGCTTCTGGGCCTTCAGGGAGTTCCGTCGGAGATCCAGTAATGTCACGGACACCAGTGGGGCTTGCCGTGTCCATCTGAAGGGCTCTTTTGCTGTGCCTTCATATCTGCATGCTGGCGGGATCTTACTATCTGCCACACACAAGGGCTGTTACACTTCCCTCTATTAACCTGGGATTCTACAGCCATCCACTGGGAGTTGCGATAGTTCCCTTCATGGGACATCTACATGCCGACGGACTGATGTTAACCTCTCCTAATTTGGATTTAGCAGTGGTATCGTTGTACACATTTTTATACCAGTATTATACTTAGCTACATGTTTTTATGACTGATTTTGCTACCGTTTGGTATTACTCGCACCATTTTTACAGTTTATCTAGCTACATCGATTTTATCTCCAGTGCAATATTTATTTTGTTACCTACTTGAAGACTATAAAAGTTTTAACGCTATTCCCATTGAGCGCTGCCTTTGTGTGTTTTTTTAATCCTGCTATCCATGTTTCCAGTGGTTGGGAGCTGCACCGGGAATCGGCCTGCAAGGAGATCAGGTAAAAGTAGTTGGATCTGTATGTGCGTTATAATTGATCGAAAATTAGTCGATTAATCGATTAAAAAAAAAAAAAACGATTAATCGAACACAAAAATTTTGATCAGTAACAGCCCTAATATATATATATATCTCCATCTATCTATCTAAACGGTCATTTTCAGTTTCGGCCAAGGCAATCTAGAATTTTTGGTACCAACATTTTCATTTCCGTACACCTCCATTTTGATTACCCGCCTTCCATCTCCAAAGACTGCTCATCTCCCAGCAGCAGAAAATGTGGGTAGGGGGAGAGTAATCAAATCCTGTACAGGTTGCCAAGAGCAATTCTGTGTAATCTGCTGAATGGAGGAGGACCCTATATTTGGATTTCCCTGTGGTGGTATGAAAACTACAGGAGGCTAGTCCAAACTGGTGGAGAAAGGGCAAAGGAAGAAACCCAGAAGAGCTGCAATATACATAGGAAAAAGTACTTTGAGACCTTCTTATATTATAAAGGATAATTGAACAAGCTGAAGTTAGAAACCGATTGGCTACCTTACAAAGCTGCACCAGTGTATACTTTCAAGTGGTTTTAAATGCAGTACAACCACTTTTACCTACAGGTAGGCCTATATTAAGGCTTAACTGTAGGTGCTGTACGAGTGTGCCAATCTAATCGGTGCATGCACACTTTAGAAAGGGCAAGATCGTGCCATTTCTAAAGGAATCATGCCGTGACTGGCGGCTCCTGCCCGCGACTCCGGTCAGTCGCAGAGCCGGAGTTCGCGGCCCCTGGAAGGAAAAGAGGTGAAGATGGACGCTTCGTGCCAGAGGCAACATTGCAGGCTTCGGTTTCAGGCAAGTGACACATAATGGGCTACTATGCGTTGCACCACTCTCAATTGAAAATGTGCCCTACTGGCCCACTGTACACTGCCCTACTGACTCATACACTCTGCATCTGCCCCTCCCCCCCCCATCCTCTGCCATGCTGGCCCCCTGTATACTTCCCTGCAAACTGCGGACCCTTTTGTACACTGCCCTACTGACCTTGCATCCTCTGCCCCACAGACTTGTTTTACTGCACTCCCACAGACAGGCTAGATCTGGCCCTGATACAACCACATTTCCACAAAAGTAAAAACAGAAAGAAAAAAAAAAGTTAAATAAAACGGATAGCATCCCCTCTTCTTGTAACACTCTGTAAATGTCATTGAGCTGAGGAGACCAGTTCCTGGAGTTTTTGGAGAGGAATGTTTTTCTGTTCTTGCCCGATATAAGATTCTAACTGTTCAAACAATCCTGGGTCTTTTATCATATTTTTTATTTCAAGATGTGCCAAGTATTTTCAACTGATGAAAGGTCTGGACTGCAGGCAGACCAGTTAAGCAAGTGGACTTTTCTATTATAAAGCATTACTAGGGTTGTCCCGATACCACTTTTTTAGGACCGAGTACAAGTACCGATACTTTTTTTCAAGTAGTCGCCGATACCGAATACCGATACTTTTTTTTTAAACGTGTCCCCAAATGCAGCCATGTCCCCCACATATTGCAGCCATGTCATGTCCCCCACATATTGCAGCCATGTCATGTCCCCCACATATTGCAGCCATGTCATGTCCCCATGTCTCAAACCTATGCCTCCTTCTCTCCCCTCCCAGTACAACCCCCCCCCCCCCAAGCTCCTTCTCCTGTTCTGTAACAGCAGCCTGCTCTGCTGGGAGTTGTAGTGCCCTCTGGGGGCTGAAATATGGCAGCCTCCTATGCTGGAACTTGTAGTGCACTCTGGGGGGCTGAGATATGGCAGCCTCCTATGTTGGAACTTGTAGTGCCTTAGACTACAGGGGATGGAAGAATGGCAGCCCACTCTGCTGGGACTCGTAGTGCCCTCAATGGCAGAATGAGGTTTCCTCAGTCCCCCCACAGTCTAGGGCACTACAAGTCCCAGCATAGGAGGCTGCCATATCTCAGCCCCCACAGTGCACTACAAGTCCCAGCAAAAAGACAGCTCTGAGCTCTCAACGAAATTTGTACCTGCTATTAGATGAAGCTCTCTCAGTCTCACTCCTCCTCCTCCCGTCCCGACCAGATGCTATGATGCCGCGCGGAGGCTGGGAGGTGCAATCTCTGGGGATGGCTGCCTTTGTATTCGGGAAGACGTTTGGGGGGGTTTTTCGTGCGGGGGGGGGCACGAAACACGGCCGCCCCCCGCAAAGTGCCACCCTAAGAAACATCTCTGCAGCCATGTCATGTCCCCCATACCTCCGCCGCCGCTGCCGCCGGGTTAATCCCCGTGCAACACAGCGGGCATTACAAGTTTTCGTTGGTAAACTTGTAATACCCGCGGCGCCATGTATAGACACGCGATTGGACGGATCCGTCCAATCGCGAGCAAGGGGGGAGTGTCAATGCACGTGTATAGACACTCCCCCCTTGCTCGCGATTGGACGGATCCTTCCAATCGCGTGTCTATACATGGCGCCGCGGGTATTACAAATTTACCAACAAAAAACTTGTAATGCCCGCTGTGTTGCACGGGGATTAGCAGCGGTCGGCGGCGAACGGCGTGTGGCGAGCGGATTGCGGCGAGCGGCGGGGGAGTATTCTATTTAGGTATCGGGGGTATTTGCGGGAGTACAAGTACTCCCGCAAATACTCGGAATCGGTCCCGGTCCCGATACCGATACTGGTATCGGTATCGGGACAACCCTATAGATTACATTGGGTAGGTTAATTTGGATAAGCTTTATGTATTATGTTGAATGATTTGATCCTGGTCATTTTGCTCATTAGGCAATAATTTATACCAATAACTTTAAATCCAGGTCAGAAATGGCCACCAATTCAATACGATCCTCACAGGTTCCCTTTAATCAACAGAGGGGCAGGGAGCCTCTGAAATGATGGGGTACTCAATCCCCTCCCATATTGAAAACTGTGGAAAGAGTGAAAAAATAAGAAGTTTTATAAAATAATCCCCCCCCCCACACGATGACTAGGACCACACACGTGGCTCCAGGCTGCAAGTCGAGCACTATTAATCAGGATTATGTTAGCCAAGTGATGCTCCACTATCATCCCAAGCACCCTCTTCCAATAATAACAAAAAGGTCTGTGTTCACAGCAAATATACACTATGTACTCTTTGCCATCACATTCGGTTGAATCATGCAATTCTGAAGCAACACTAGAAGAGGTCTAGTACTTGGACAATTTGCCCATTAGAAGTAAATACAAGGAGCTCCTTCTTAGCAGAGCTGTCTTAGCCAATTGTGCAGGTGTTATTAATGCCGCAGGCAAGGCTTGAGCACTTCAGGCCTGGAGAGTCACAAGCAGGCCAGTGCTCCAAGTGCAGATGTATGCATTTCATTTACATGTACTTGGCCTACTTATCATTCAAATGAAACCAATTTGCATAGGTATGTGTTGTTCTGTGGACCGACGGATAGGAATACAAGGGTTCACAGATAGAAAATACTTACCAGAGACAAGCAAGGCCAAAGAGAGAAATAAAGAAATAATACCATGAGTATTGGTAATTTGTGACTTGCCTTTTAATTGTTTGGCTCAATAAAAACCCAATTTATTTGTACAAGCCTGCTGTTCGCCAAGTTAAAAAAAAATTCAAAGTCATTATAAAACAAGGATACTCTGTATGCACCACATCTTCCATGGCGATGCATTCTCACAGCACATGGCCTGTAATGTCCAGACATTATCACTCCATCTTTTCCGTGACTGACAAATGGGAAATTAATTGAATGAGATGTGCTAGTCTGAGCCAGTCTTGTATATCCTTCTAAAGCTGTTAGATATTTGCTACTCGCTCCCTCATGCTAATGGCTGATACAGCCAAACACGCAACACAAAATCAGGGTGACACCTATAGGTAAATGGACACTACTACAAGTTTAACACACTTTGAGCTTTACATCCTATTATATTAACCACTTAAGACCCAGAACTTTAGTCAGCTAAAGGACCCGGCCAGGTTTTGCGATTCGGCACTGTCGCTTTGACAATTGCGCGGTCGTGTGACGTGGCTCCCAAACAAAGTTGGCGTCCTTTTTTTCCAACAAATAGAGCTTTCTTTTGGTGGTATTTGATCACCTCTGCGGTTTTTATTTTTTGCGCTATAAACAAAAATAAAGCGACAATTTTGAAAAAAATTCAATATTTTTTTACTTTTTAATATAATACATTTCCCCCAAAAATATATAAAAACATTTTTTTTTTTTTTATTATTTTTTTTTTTACCAAAAATAGGTAGAAGAATACGTATCGGCCTAAACTGAGGGAAAAAAAATAATCGCAATAAGCGTTTGTCGGTTGGTTTGCACAACATTTATAGCGTTTACAAAATAGGGGATACTTTTATTGCATTTTTATAAAATATTTTTTGACGGTGATCAGCGATTTTTTTTGTGACTGCGACATTATGGTGGACACTTCGGACAATTTTGACACATTTTTGGGACAATTGTCATTTTCACAGCAAAAAATGCATTTAAATTGCATTGTTTGGGGGCGTAGCCTGACGAGGCATGTGTGCAGACGTGCTGCACGGAGCTCCCTCCGGTAATCCTGCAAACGATCCTTCCCTCGCCGCATTTAATGCCCAAAATCACCACATAACGGTGCATAATGTGCCCTGGGCACCTCCGGACCTCACATCAACAAAGATCCTGGCATGATGACCCGTGGAAACTGCGGAGATGCCACGGTTTTGGCCTCCCAGGATTCCCAAGATGGCGCCTGGTTGCTGCAGCCTCCTAAGACACCACGAGCCCAGGAGAAGAAGAGAGCAGGGGGGTAAGTCTGCAAAGCCCGCTAAGAACAAAGAACAAGCTAGGGACATGCTGTACTATACCCAGAAGCTTGCAGGCCCCACTGACTCCACACAGGCTGGGGGTCAGCAGCGTACAGCACCCACAGAGCAGCCTGAGAATGCCACTGCAGGGGGGATGGATGGCTGTGATCCGATGGAGTCCGTCCCTGATCCCCTGCTAGCCACGCAAGATACACAGTCGGAGGAAAGTCCCCAGCCAACCCTTAGTGAAATACTGTATGCTGTTCACAAATGCACTGCCTCAGTGAATGCTTTAAAGGAGCGCTTTGGGGGGCTGGAGGAGAAGGTGTCTCTCCTCCACCAGGACATACAAAAGATCAGGGAGGGGACCACAGCTGTGGAGGGGAGAGTGAGTGACATTGAAGATCAGATGCCCCATATTACCCAGGATGTACGAGTTGTGGCCCAGCAGGCTTACGATAAAACTGATGAAATTGAGAATCGCATCAGACGCAACAATGTCCGCATAGTGGGGCTTCCAGAGAAAGTAGAGGGCAGAGACCCCATAGCTTATGTTGAAGGCTGGCTGCAGGAGGTGTTTGGAAAAGAAGCGTTCTCCCCCCGTATGCAATTGAAAAGGTGCATAGGGTGCCCCGCGCCCCCTGGGAACCCTCCAAGAGCGATGCTGGCAAGACTCCTGAACTACAGAGACCGTGAAGTGGTGCTGCGACTTGCAAGAGAAAAAGGCACGGTGCTTGTATATTTTTTACGAAAGTCTCCTTTTATCCGGATTTCTTAGCAGAAGAGCAACGCCGACGATCCAAATTTGCTGAGGTCAAGAAACGACTGCAAAAGCTGCAGCTCCTCTACTCAATGCTATTTCCTGCTAAACTTCGCATAACGGCTAGAGATCAGAATCACTACTTTGAATCCGCGCAGGATGCAACCGGCTGGTTGGATCACAACGAACAAGGTTTACGCAGACGTGGCCGGGACGAGGGTGAAGGTTGATGCTGTTTTGAATGACTGCACTGGGCATGGAGGGCTTTCCTTTTGAAGTGTTAATTTGGCCAGTTGAGGGCCTATACCCGATTTCTACTTACGGCGAGTGAAATTCCTACAACCATTTTTGCTCCTTGTTCTTTTGGCACTTCCCTTTAAAAATTTTTAATTTTTTTTATTTTATTTTTTACACTCTTTTTTAAGTCCCTGTGAAAAGGTGGAATGCAGCTGTCTACAATGCCTGTACAGGGCCTTGTGTGTGTGATGGTGTGGTTTAAGTGTTGGTGCCCTGTTGGCATGCCCGGGGTATGTTTGCACCCACTCTCAGGACATACGGAAGGCCCCTGTTGGGTCCCTATGGTAAGGTGCGAGCCGATGGCCGCACATTGCTGCACTACAAATTTATATGTGTTTTTTGGTGCGCTGCTGCGCATGCTACGTATGCTACGTTTTCTCAGTTTTTTTTCTTTCTTGATGTTTCTCCAATGCACAGTCATTGCTCCTAGTTCTCTAAGGAGGTGCAGCAGGTGCTACTGTCTTACCTGGCCAACAAACCTGACATCCCAGTCCTAATAATGGGCGACTTTAATTGCTATATGGACCCCAGACTTGATAGGCACCCTCCGGTAACCCCCCCTAATGGGGGCCGGGGCACCGCTCTTAGCCGGCTGCTACATGAGGTGGGCTGGACTGACATTTGGCGGATCCGTAAAACCCTCATAGTAAACAATTTGCATGTTTTTTCAAAACCCAGGGGTCCCTGTCCCGAATTGATCTCTGTGTGGGCACCCCGAACCTAGTGGGCAGTGTATCCAAGGTGGAATATTTTCCACGAGGGGTGTCGGATCACTCCGCGCTGGCCCTCTGGTTGGTCGCGCAACCCCCCAGTTCAATGCCTAGGGCTCCCTGGAAGCTCAACGCCTTTTGGCTTAAGCTATTTACCTCTCAGGAAAGGGTAGCCTCCCAGATCCAGTTTTTTTTTTTTAGAGCACACTCACATCACAAGAACAGTCTACAGAAGTGGGAGACTTTTAAAGCATTCATTAGAGGGGTGTTCATTCATGAAATACAAATTGTCAAACAAAACTCATCGGCCCTGCTGGAGCGGGTGGGGGACCAGGTCAGACAGCTTGAACTGACATATGTGACTGATCCGTCCGATTTGGCACGGGAGGCATGGATGTCGGCCCAGGACTCCCTGGACCGTCTGAGATCCTCCACTGCGGAACGAAAAAGGTTTTTTTACAAAATTTGCATTCTTTGATGAGGGGGAGAAGACGGGCCGCCTGCTTGCTAAAATTGCTCGCTCCCAACAGCAGTCACCAGCTATTGGTGACATCTGCGCATCTAATGGCAAAATCTTTAATTCTCCCGATGATATTGTACCCGAGTTGGCCGCTTTCTATGAAGACCTGTATGGGTCAAGAGAGGCCTACACGGATGACGATTTGATCACATACATGTCCCATATTGATTTGCCATCGCTGTCCGTTGAGGCACGAAGGCAACTGGATGCCCGATAACTTTGGAGGAACTCCAGGGGGCGGCCTGTACTTTTCCCACTTGTAAGGCTCCAGGTGAGGATGGCATACCTATGGAGGTGTTTACCCAATACGGAGAGCAATTTCTGCCAGAATTATTAAAAGTGTTCAATGCCTCATTGGGGGAGGGCGTCCTCCCTGACTCTATAAATAGGAGCTAATGGGATCCTATTGATGAAACAGGGGAAGGACCTGGTGGACCCGGGTTCCTATAGGCCTATCTCATTGCTTCAGAGCGACGTGAAGATCCTGGCTAAGGTCCTGGCGCTTCGGGTCAATGGGATAGTGTCCTCAATTATACACCAAGATCAGGCGGGCTTTATGCCGCAAAAGTCATGTTTAGGTACAGCCTAATTTGCGTAGGCTGTACCTAAACATGCAAGTTCAGGCAGATAATGGGGGTCGTAGGGCTCTGCTGTCGCTAGATGCCAACAAGGCATTTGATAGTGTCAGTTGGCGGTACCTCTTGGCGGTGCTGGTCAGGTTTGGCTTTGGAGAACGCTTTGTGGCTTGGACTAAGCTATTGTAAATGTCACCTGCTTTTGCTTTGGATAGGGGGGACACGGCAAGGTTGCCCGCTGTCCCCCCTGCTCTTTGCTATGGCCATAGAGCCGCTGGCGGCTCCGATATGGTCGAGCGACCCGATTGATGGATTTCAGTATGGGGGCCTCCATGAAAAAATTATGTTACACACGGATGACATGCTACTTTTTCTAGGGGACCCTTCCTTGTCAATGCCGGGGGTAATGTCTGTCATAAAGTTTGGTTACTTTTCGGGCCTGACCATTAATTGGTCCAAATCTGCCCTGATGATGTTGGATGAGGACTGGGAGGTAACCCTCCCAGCCTCATGTCCCATCCAGGTTGTTGATAATTTTAAGTACCTAGGTGTACAAATCTCGCCCAAACTCTCAGAATACTGTTTGCTTTATGTGTACCCCCAGCTATCCCGCTTTAGGGATAAGATCAATACTTGGAACAACCTTAAAATGTTCCTGGCAGGCAAAGCTAACTTAATTAAAATGTTTTTGATACCTCAGCTATTGTATTTTTTTTACACAATTCTCCATTTGAAAGTTTTCAGAGTGGTGAACACCCTTTTTCAGAAATGGTAAGGTGGAATGGTAAGGCCCCCAGGATCACGCTGGAGCAGCTTCAGTGTGCTAAGGATAGAGGAGGGTTGGCGGTTCCCAAACCTTGGCTGTACTACATTAAGGTTCCAGGGCTGTCATTCTGATCCTGGCTTTGCTAGTTACTGACCTGTAATTATTTTGTAGAACACAAGTTCAGACTTCAGGTTTTACTGGCAGCATGCTTGTTTCACCTCAGTAATCCTGATGTATTAAAGCAAAGGGGAGAAATATGGGCCCCAGTGTATGCAGTTTTTGTGAATCCATCAGGGCAGAAGTATGAGAGATGCAACAGCTGACCTCTCTGTTTAAAATGTTTATTTCCCTGACAGTCAGGCTAACATTTTGATTACAGAAAACATGAAAGTGGCCACAGCACACATGTTAATAAACAGCATGTATCCATTTATTGCACAAGATAAGCAAACGCGGTTCTGCTTGAGCTTGGAACAGAGAAGAGTGCGGCACAGCCAGTGAACTGCAAAAGATTCTGGGCCCACTAAAGGGATGTGCAGACAGCAACGTCTACAGGCTAGTAAAGGGGCATGTACAACGCATTTCAGAGGCCCTGCCTCCTTTATCAAGTACTTGATAAAGGAGGCAGGGCCTCAAACACATTGTTTACGAACTGTACTCCTGTGATCGATAAAAGTATAGCCAAAATAGCTTTGCCTATATTTGTTTAACCTTTAGCTGAGCATAGATGGAGATTCCCTTACCCACATGTGCAAGGTGGATTGAGGCATCCTCCTCACTGTGCTATTATATTCTGACAGAGGGGGCCCCCTCCACTGTCATAATACACTAATCAACACTGCAGACGATTGGCTGCAACAGATGATCGATTACAATTTTTCCAACATCCCTTGTGACAAAAGTCAATCGTTCAATTGACTTCTGTGGATCAGGAACTGCCAAAGATGGACCAGAAAAATGTATATTTGCGGCTTTACTGTCCCCCTCCCACCTCTTACATTAACTTGATTTCAGTTTGTTTAATCATGAAGGCTTATCATCATGTGGGTGTTATCATAGCGTCCCATTTCCAGGAACCTGCTGGCCCTTCCCAAAAGCAAACATCTGCCTGCATTGCATAAAGAGGACCTACTGATGTTACTGGGAACAAAATGTTGTCCAGTTCAGTTTACCGATAAAACAACTCCAGCCACTAGCTGAGAAGCTGCCACATTGTTGGTTATCAGCCCGATGAACCATTCAGCAGATTTGCCATGCATCCTGCAACAGGATTTATGGTGCAGGCAGTCCTGGCTAGTCTTCTAACCAACGTCCAACAAGTACCAAAGCAATGAATGCAGCAGAAGCATACCCCTTTTGGAATCAACTCATATGTAACAGCTACACTTGCCTCAGTACAAACATTACATAACATTGAGTGGAAAGTCAACATTAACCACTTCATTACTGGGCACTTAAACCCCCTTCCTGCCCAGACCAATTTTTAGCTTTCAGCACTGTTGCATTTTGAATGACAATTGCGCGGCCATACAACACTGTACCCAAATTATATTTGTATCATTGTCTTCCCACAAATAGAGCTTTCTTTTGGTGGTATTTGATCATCTCTATAATTTTTATTTTTTGCGCTATAAACAAAAAAATAAAGACAAACATTTTTGAAAAAAACACAATATTTTTAACTTTTTGTTATAATAATAATATCCCAATTTTTTTTTCTCAGTTTAGGCTGATACATATTCTTTTACATATTTTTGTTAAAAAAAAAGCGCAATAACGCGTATATTGATTGGTTTGCACAAAAGTTATAGCGCCTACAAAATAGGGGATAGATTTATGATTTTTTTTTTTTTTTTTTAGTAATGGCCTGGGATATTGCGGCGGACATATCGGACACTTGACACCATTTTGGGACCATTCACATTTATACAGCGATTAGTGCTACAAAAGTGTTTTTCAACTCCAGTCCTCAAGGCACACCAACAGGTCATGTTTTCAGGCTTTCCATTATTTTGCACAGGTGATTTGATCTGTTTCACTGCGTTAGTAATCACCACAGCCATTTCATCTGAGGGAAATCCTGAAAACTTGACCTGTTGGTGTGCCTTGAGGACTGGAGTTGAAAAACACTGCTATAAAAATGCACTGATTACTGTATAAATATGACTGGCAGGGAAGGGGTTAACATTAGGGGGTGAGGAAGGGGTTAAATGTATTCCCTGGGTGTGATTCTTACTGTGTGTGGAGGGGACTGACTGGGGGAGGTGACCGATGCTGTGTCCATATGTACAAGGGACACAGCATCGGTCTCCTCTCTCCCCGACAGGACGTGGGCTCTGTGTTTATACACAGAGCTCCACTTCCCTGCTGTCACTGCCGATCGTGGGTACCTGGTGGACATCGCACCCGCCAGGCACGCGCATCGGCATCTCAGCAATGCGTCGGGCACAGTTTTTCCCCACTGCGCACGCGGGGAATGCACATAAAAGGACGTCCAGGGACGTCCATCCGGCAGTTGAGAGCCAGGCTGTGGGCGTCTTTCGTCCACAGCGCGGGTCTCAAGTGGTTACTACAACAAACTCCACATGCAAATGTTTTAGATGGCTTTTGCTACATCTTTTCACATGTAGCCATTTCCCAGACTATCCTCTAAGCACAGGAGGAAATCCACTACACAGAAATGGGAGGTGTGGTAACATGGAGATTTGTGACCCAAAGCTCAGATAACAATTACCTTCATAGCAAAGGGTCAGGCAAAGAAATCTAGCAATTTATGTTGCACTAAAGTCGGCCGGGCTACATATGTTATTATCCCATTGTACAAACTCCTTTAGATTTACTATGCAATGAGGGCGGCTACATCACTGCATGAACAGAAAATTTAATGTTTAGCTAAAGGAGCCCAAAAAGATATTTGCATGTGTGATTAGCTTAAAAGTGATAAAGTCTCTTTTTTTTTCTTTAAAAATAACAAACCTGTTATACTTACCTGTCCTGTGCAGTGGTTTTGCACAGAGCAGCCCGATTCCTCCTCTTCTCTGGTCACTCGCTGGAACTCCTGGCCCCTCCCTCCTGTCGAGTGCCCTACAGCAAGCAGCTTGTTATCAGGGCACCAGAGCCAATCCACAGCTGTGTGTCTCCATTAAAACGCTGAGCTTCAGTTCAGCCCCGCCCCCTCTTTCTCCTGATTTGCTAACCGACTTTGATTAACAGCAGGAGCCAATGCCCCCGCTGCTGTGTCTCAGCCAATCAGGAGGGAGAGTCCCGGATGGCTAAGGCACTCGTGCAACATTTGTTGGATAGAGATGCTGCTCAGTTAAGTATGGGGAGGGGGGCTGCTCACGGGAGATATATATATAATACATGGAATGCATTAAGATAAAAAATAAAATAAAAAAAACTTTCTGACTTTACAACAATTTTAATGCAATCACATTCAAACTTTCCAACTTTTTTAAGTTAAACTACGTCTAGGCTATAAATCGCCTCCCAGACCGTTAAGTCATATTGATGGGGTACCTTACTGGTTAGTCATAAGGCGTAATCTGAATCACTTGGAAAATATAAGATTATGGGAAGGAACTTATACATAACTAGCCCAATCATTTGGAAATTGCCTTTGCCAAAGAACGGTACACTACAATGCAATCCCAACACTATTGGGGGACAATATATATAGAGCAAGTGGATACGCTTGTGGCGAATAAAGCAAAACTAGGGTTAAAGCTTTGTACTGTATTCCTTCTTGTATATATTTATTGCTTCCTTTTAACTACTGTCCGTTTCAAACACTTTAATTATGAAATCCCTTGTACCTGATCTTGTTTTTCTGTAAAGGTCTCATAAACAGCATGTTCGATCTAGAGTGCTAGGAAGACCGAGACAACTATGCCAAAACAAGTCTACAAGGGGTCACTGTAAAAGGACCAACAAGAAAAAAGGTGTAAAAAGGTCAAACCACAACCACCCCAAAATAGGTAAGTAAGAAGCCTCTCAATTACCTGAACAAAGCTGGTGCCTTTGGAGTCTGAAGACACTGGACACAGCCCCCCTCCTAGATACATGATACCGAGGGCACAGGGTTCTGGTGCCCATACCCCTGCGATGGAGCACAGAACAGTAAGTGGCCAGCCAGAAACCTACTCCCTTCGCTGCATTCCAGGGGCCAGAACTCAAGGCCTACACCAGTCCCCAGGCACTGCTAGTCAAGAAGCCATAATGCCAAATCCAGGATCAGCCTGAGGTACCTGCTCACCAAGGGGCTAATCCCGGCAACCCCCATAATGGTTGGGTGGGTGCATTTTTTTTTTTTTTTTTTAGCGCAGCATGGTGCAATTCAATCACACCACATTGTGGCCCAAAACAGCTAACGCGTTTCGCACTCAACTAGTGCTGAGCCATGACTAAGCACTAGTTGAGTGTGAAACGCGTCGGCTGTCCTGTTTCTGTGGTTGCGGTGACTGTACATGTTCCTGTTTTTACATTAAAGACAACTTTTTCATTTGAAATTCTTCTGGAGTGCGGCAGTCCATTTTCTTCCTCTTCATTGCCATTGCTACTTGCATCGCCAGCACCTTGGTAATCCAACCATCCTTAATTATCTACAGGGCTCACCTGGAGCGGTGACTCTTTTTTTATACTTACCGAAAGTGGCTGTTACTACGCAGATCATCCTAATCTGCCACTTCCTCGTCCGCGGTGGGTCTTCTTTCTTCTATTCCTCCTGGGAAATGGGGAGCTGTGTCTTCTGGGATCGTGTGTGTCCCAGGAGACATCCGCCCATTCACATAGCGCCACATAAATGTACTTATTAGTTGCAGCATTCTAATATTACCACCCTCTCCAACTATGCTTTTAAAAACACGCATGCTGAGATAAGTGCAGCGATATTGAACAGAACACATATACCAAAGAAAATAAACCTAGTGGAAACCTTTTCTGTAAAGATGACTCCTTGAGGCTGTTGTCACTGCTTCTACTTACAGAAGAAAAATGACCAGACACACGTAATCGTGCCCACAGACACTGGACATCTATACATGATCACAGCCCTCCATTCCTACACCCCTTGAGGTTGTACAAACGATCTCACCCGATCACCTGTAAAAGGTGGTAGGATAAATGCAGCAGGAAAATAAAAATTCTCTCATATAAACTTGTTTTAAAAGTATTTTGGCAGATAAAAGATATGGGGTTTTAAAGGTGCCACACCTGAGTTATTATAAAAACTAAAGTCTATTAGTACACATTTAAAATCCAGGGTGGATAAAAATCAACGATTTAAAAAATAAATAAATATGATTTTTTTATCACATTTATTTTAATTAAATGTTTGAATAAAAATCCAAAAGATAGTTTAAAGACACGTTAATGATCTTATTTAGCATTAAATGGAGCTTAGTTATGTAGCAAGAGGCTGTATTTTCTACAATATTTACATTTTTGTAAACTGATTTCAACAAATCCAAGCTCTGCTAGATGAGAACATGAACTGTATTGATGCATTCACACAATTTCGTAGTAACCAAGAGATGAAACAAAGTTATGGAATATTCCTTTATCACAATTTTTTTTTTTGCAAATATATGTACACTAAAAACTGTATGAGTAAAACAGTGATATTAGAACCGATTCAATAACTGGACAGCTTATTATTCTAAATAGGAAACCTTCATTTTGTTTTCAAATATTAAAAGATTCCAACTACCAGCAAGAATAACTCCATGCATTTAACCACTTGCCGACCAGCCGCCGTCATTATCCTGCAGTAGGTCGGCACGATGCCGCGAACCATTGTAGCTGTACGTCGGTCGGTCCCTTTGAGCAGGATAGCAGGCGCACACACACGCCCGCTGCACTGCGGGGGGGGAGGGGGTGCCGATGCGCATGGCCACGATGACCGTTGGCACGAGAGGCAGAACAGGGCATGTGTGTGTGTGTGTGTGTATAAAACACACACATCCCTGATCTGTGAAGAAAGGCAGATCGCAAGTTCCTATGAGCTAGGAACCCCGATCTGTCAATTCCTCCAGTCACTTCCATCCCCCATACAATTAGAACACACACTAGGGAACACAGTTAACCCCTTCCCTGCCAGTGACATTTACACAGTAATCAGTGCATTTTTATAGCACCGATCGCTGTACAAGTGTCAATGGTCCCAAAATAGTGTCAAAAGTGTCCAATGTGTCTGCCATAATGTTGCAGTCCCAATAAAAATGTGCAGATCACCGCCATTACTAGTTAAAAAAATAAAAATTATAATAATAATAAAAATGCCATAAATCTATCCCCTATTTTGTAGACGTTATTACTTATAAAATGTATATAACTATAACTTGCGCAAACCAATCAATATATACGCTTATTGCGATTTTTATTACCATAAATATGTATAATACATATCGACCTAAACTGAGAAAAAATAAATTGTGGATATTATAGCAAAAAGTACAAAAGATTGCGTTTTTTCTTTCAAAATTGTCGCTCTTTTATGGTTTATAGTGCAAAAAGTAAAAAAATACAGAGATGATCAACCAAAGGAAAGCTCTATTTGTGGGGAAAAAAAACAAACAACCATGTCAATTTTGTTTGGGTACAGCACAACCGCGCAATTGTCAGTTAAAGCGGCACAGTGCCGTATCGCAAAAAATGACCTGGTCATTGAGCAGCCAAATCTACCGGGGCTGAAGTGCTTAAAGATCACATGCCATTTCAGGCCCACCATGGCAGCGCCCGTTAGCGAGCATCCACTCACCTGCTGCCGTATAACTAACCATTACATTAACCACTTAAGGACCGCCGCATGTACATTTACGTCGGCAGAATGGCACCGACAGGCACATCAACGTATATATACGTTGGTGCCTTGGGGGGGATCGGGGGTCCGATCGGACCCCCCCCCCCGTACATGTGGCGGTCCGCGCGGCTGCAGGAGCGATCCGACAAGTGGGGGCGGCTATCCGTTTTCATCCGCCCCCTCCGGATCGCTCCCAGCCAATGCGCGCGCCCGCCTGACCTGTCACTTCCTCCTCCTGTGTAAACACAGGAAGGAGGAAGCGACGTGATCTCTCCCTCGGCGTTTGTTTCAAGCGCCGCTGAGGAGAGATCACTACAGAACAAGTAAGTCCTGCACCAACACTACACTACACACACACATTTAACCCCCGCGATCGCCCCCCCCCCCCTCCCCCCTGTCACAGTGTCACTGAATGCAGTAATCATGTATGATTACTGTATTTAGTGTCAGTGTGACAGACAGTGTGACAGTCAGACAGTCAGTAGTGTCAGGGTAGCCCCCCCCACCCCCCCCAATAAAGTTTTAACCCCCTGATCACTGCCCTAGTTAACCCTTTCACTCCCTATTGCCAGTGTCACTAAGCGATCATTTTTCTGATCGCTGTATTAGTGTCGCTGTTCCCGCTAGGTAGCTAATTTTTTTTTAATGCGATTTTTTTTTTACTAAAGACATGCGGCTAAATAAATTTTGGCCTAAATGTTTGACTAAAATTTAGTTTATTGGTTTTTTATTATAACAAAAAGTAAAAAATATTGATTTTTTTTCAAAAATGTCGCTCTATTTTTGTATATAGCGCAAAAAATAAAAATCGCAGAGGCGATCAAATACCACCAAAAGAAAGCTCTATTTGTGGGAAAAAAAGGACGCGAATTTTGTTTGGGAGCCACGTCGCACGACCGCGCAATTGTCTGTTAAAGCGACGCAGTGCCGAATCGCAAAAACCCCTTGGGTCATTTGCCAGCGTATTGGTCCGGGTCTTAAGTGGTTAAAGTGAATGGGACTGTCAGTGAGCCAACAACGGGTCAGAGGAGGAGCTGTATTATTGCGAAACATGTCGAGTGAAATGGAATACCTGCACGTCATCTCTAAAGATATTCTTTTATCAAACTAATGAATTTTAAACATGTACTGTATTAATAAAACTTGGATATTTTTACAACTCATGTGTGGGCACCTTTAAAACCCTATATCACTTTTGGCATCTGCCTATTTTTTTAAATTTCCAAGGGGTGCGGTGCCTGCGATTTTCAGGTAGTCAGCAATTCCTTCAATACTTGGCAAGTTTTTTGACAATCAATCTTTACGACAGATCCTGACCCACTAGATTTGAACATTTCAGATTGTGGCTCAAAGTTTACTTTTTGGGGCTCATTTCTACTGTTATTACCATTTAGTTAAATGGAATCTGCAAAATATTGTTCGCCGAATTTGTACGAATTTAGAAGTCTAAATCAATTTAAAGTGGATGTAAAGCCACTCTCATCCTTTGTAAACTACTGCCATAGTGCTGATCTATAAGGATATACATGCCTCCTGCATGTATCCTTACCTGTCAAATGTCTGTACTGAGACCTGAAAAACTGCCGTTTCTGTGGGTGGATCTGTTATCTGGAGCTTGGTGGGTGGAGTTGTGATCTCAGTAGACTCTCCGCCCACCTCTACACTCCCCTTTTGTCAACATGCATTTTTTCCTGTGTATTTCTTACACTGAATTCTGCTATCACTAACATCCAGTCAAAATCAAAGTAACCACACGACTTCAGAAAAAGAGTGGGGGTGGGAATTAAAAAATAATAATGCCTGTCTGAAGCTAGTGCATGAGATATGTAAATAACCTGTCACTCACAGCAAGGGGGCAGAATGGACTAAGGTTTTTCTCTGTAAGTCCGTTTTATTTCACTGAACAATAAAAATTAAAAAAAGGGAGGATTGCTCAGAGCTGGACACAGATGATGGGAAATCTTATACCCTACTTTGTGAAAAAAAAAAAAAAAAAAAAAAAAAAAAAAAAAAATTGGGTTTACATCCACTTTAACATAAATGATTAGGTTGGATAAAATCACAAGCCTTCTTTTATTCTTCATACAAGATGCACAATGTAGTGATTAATCACTGAGAAAACATTTAGGAAAGCCTCAGATGAAAGTAAAACAAAGTAATCCGTGGCAGTATACGGCTATTGGGACATTCTTTAATTATTACTCAACTTCCCCATTTCAACACATGACCTATGTTCCAGCCTGAAATATCTTGTGCAGTATATCTATCCGAGTTGTCTTGTCCTCGCTACCTCATTTAAGGAACAGGAATACCTAAACCTAATAGCATATACTACTGAATTCAACAGACTTTATACCCTCGTTACTTAAAATCACCAAAAAAGCATATAAAAAATAAAATAAAATAAAAATTACAGGAAATGGCCCAAATATTTACAGCTGAAGTTTAATCTGCTTACATTGTGCCTTCTGTGGTTCCAGCTTCCCCCCTCATTAAAATGCTAATAAAACCTTTCCATTTTCGATTACACATCTTATTTTAGAACAAGTCAATATTGGGTCTCTGAAATTCTTTCTGCAATACAAGCAGATCCTGGCTGGTGGGAGGGCTGCACACCTGAAAACATCACAGCACCCTGCCTCAGTACTCCTCCCAAAAGACACAACAATGGGCTGGCGCCTGGGAGGAGCTATATATTTGCGATCAGTAGATGTCAGTTGGAGGAGTGGACATTCTTATGCATCTGCAGTGCAGATTCTGCACTCAGTCCGCCATAGGTAGCCACCACACCTCATGCTGAGCCTCCATGAATAAAATAACTGAAATCCAATGAATGAAAGGTGGCAGGCCAAGGGCAGTTTGGCTGGGGAGGAATAGGCTAAATGATGGAGGATGTCCTTCAGGCAGTGAAGGCAAGCTCTATATGACTTGCTGGAATGTCTAATGTACACTGTAGGAAGCGCATAGAGGAGCTAGTCTGTGCATGCTCCCAAACACACCAAATGGTGGAACTGAAAAGACGCAGTAACATGGTCCTCATAGATGCCCAACAAATGCGGTGACCCACAAAGACAACAGCACAAGCCTAACAAAGGTTTATAAACTCTCAGTAATGCCGCGTACACGCGGCCAGAATTTCCGGAAACAAATGTTTGAGAGCTGGTTCTCAATCTTTCCGACAACAAAAGTTCTTGTTGGAAATTACGACCGTGTACACAATCCAATGCACAAAAATCCTACGCATGCTCGGAATCATTGAACTTAATTTTTCTCGGCTTGTTGTAGTGTTGTACGTGACCACGTTCCTGACGGTCGCAATTTCTGACAACATTTGTGTGACCGTGTGTATGCAACACAAGTTTGAGCGAACATCCGTCGTAATGTCCGATCGTGTGTACGTGGCATTAGTATTTTTAATTAATGTTTGTTAGGATGTTTTAACTTAAAGCTCAACTCCAGGCAAAAAAAGACCCCTTGCAGTGGGGGCTGTGCATGCACTACAAGGATATTTTGCGTATTTTGTCTATGGGGGGACAGGGATGGAGAGACAGTGTTACTTACCCGATCCCCCCGCTCCCCCATAATCCAGTGGTGGACTATCCCTCAGTGTCTGTACATCCAGGGCAAGGCTATGGACCCTGTTCTGGTCTTGATAATGTCAGGATCACTAGAGTGCAAAAGTGCAGAAGCTGCGGGTCCAGTCTACCTGCAGGGAGGAAGTCTTTTTTTAATGTGTTACTAAAACCAGGACCCTGCATTCACTATATCTGGTCTCCCACAGTACACATAAGGAATATAATTATTTTAGTAAATATAAACTGCTAAATTCCTTTTCTCATCAGCAGCATATAGCAGTCTTGTGACTATCCGTGTCTGGTTAAAGCTTGTAGGAGAAGTGTTTTCAATCTCCTCTGATTGCCCTATGAGGCTGCAGGACTCCTGACCCTCTGCCTGGAAAGTGCTGATTGGCCCTGTGCGGATCACATGGACCATTCCAAAAAAAAAATACCTCTCTGACAATACACACCAAACTGAGCATGTGACTCCAAAAGCTCTGTTCTCTCAGAAGATGGCTTGGGGAAGGGTCAGAGAAGACAGGCTCAAACAGCCTTTTTACACAATGCAGAGGATTAATCCCTTAGGCTCCACAGTGAGTATAACAAGCATGTTTTACTGCCTATACAGACTGATTTTACTGTTGTGTGTTTAGTAACAAGAAGTCTGCTGCTTTCATTAAAATTATCTGTTATTCTATCCATCAAAGTCCTTGTTAGCGCACTTCCTCTCATAGGGTGACAATTCTTTAATCCCGTTTTCCAAGTATGCTCCTGGAATGCCGTAAGCTTCCAATAGAGACCACTAATTGCCATCTCAGAACCAATTCTCAAGCATAGACCACTGTTGTCACCATCAGGAAACCTGCAGTGAGAAATGCCATGCAGCCATCATTGTAGTGCATTTATGTAGACATGGAGGCCCTTGTTCAGGCACTTCCTGTATAAGATGGTTCTGTCTGAGGCATTGCAAGGTTGACAGTTACAAGCATGAACCCCACAGGCAGAGGCATGATGGGACTTGTAGTTCTGGAACAGCTGGAGGACCACCAGTTTGAGACCCCTACAAACTGATACATCTGGAAGAGAGCTTTTTCTTTTGAAAAATAACCGATTTACTGGCTGGATCGGCAGATACAAATAAAAGAAAGAAAGCCCAAAAAAAAGAAAGAAAGCCTTCACATTTAAGAATTGGGTATTTGCAATATACTAAACGTTTGCTTTTGGGTTTAAAATTGCTTCAACTTATGCCCCGTACACACGATCAGATATTCCGATGGAAAAAAACAGACTAACTTTTTCCATCGTATTTTCCGACATGTGTGTATGCCTCAGTGGACTTTTTTCATCGGAAATTCCAAGGAATTCTGTTGGAGTTTTTAAAGAGAACATGTTCCCTTTTACTCCGATTGTTTCCTCTTCCCAGTTAAATTGGACTTTAAGTTGTTATGGATATATTCTTATTTTCCTCTGAGGTAACATATGAAAGGCAATATAGTTGAAGTGGAAGATGTAAAGTCTATATATATTGTTTGTATTATCATTGAATTCAGTATGTTCCTATTATCTTTATCTCTGTATGTCTTTCTTATTTAAAATAAAAAATTGAGAATTTAAAAAAAAAAAAATTCCGTCAGAATTCCGATGGGATTTTGGCCGGTCAAAAGTCTGACCGTGTGTATAGGGGAATAGGAAGCATTCATTTAGCTTTTTCCGATTACCACCATGGCTCGTCACACAACCACATGGGTGATATATGAAGGGTAGATGATCCACTAGTCAGTCAGACGCATACTGAATTATGAATTTTGCATATACTATAATCTTTGCTAAGCGTCCACCAAACGCTCGCTGATCAGTTAATCAGGGCTCAACTCTCTGAACTAAACTTTAAGGTTAGCAATGGCAAACATGGAGCTAAACAACTCCTATATATTTTCCAAAAATAAAAATCAACAAAATCTGCGGCTTAAAATATCACATTAGTGCAGCTTTTACATAATGTAGCGGAATGATAAAGCTCAAAGTAACCGTATTTATTCTACTTTAGGAGAGCTTTATTCCACTTTCAAAACTACATTGCAACACACACAAAAGGGAAAAAAGATGTGTAAACTCTTATGCCGCGTACACACGGTCGTTTTTTGCGATGAAAAAAAACGACGTTTTTTGTGAAGTAAAAAACGACATTTTGAAACGTCACTTTCAAAGACGATGTTGCATACACACCATCGTTTTTTTCACAAAA
This sequence comes from Rana kukunoris, assembly GCA_029574335.1. Classification (NCBI taxonomy): domain Eukaryota; kingdom Metazoa; phylum Chordata; class Amphibia; order Anura; family Ranidae; genus Rana; species Rana kukunoris. Next base: position 150,112,890 of record CM056051.1, read on the forward strand.
AGCGAGGTTACGTTCACCACTCTTTTCCATTGAAGCTCGCTTCATAACTAGCTTCTGGGCATGCGCGGGTTGAAAAACGTCGTTTTAAACGACGTTATTGCTACACACGGTGACTTTTTGTGAAACAAAAAACGACGTTTTGAAAAACGACACAAAAAATTCAAGCATGTTGGAATTTTTTTTTGGTCGTTTTTTTTAAGACAAAAAACGACGTTTTGCCCACACACGATCAATTTAAATGACGTTTTAAAGAACGACGTTTTTTTTCATCGCAAAAAACGACCGTGTGTACGCGGCATTAGAATAATAATACAATCGATTTGTCAAATTGACGAGTGCGCAAATTTGAAAAGCGGTGAGTTTTTCACAGGTTTGCGATTCCTAAAAAAATTGAAATTGCATTCACTTATGTGAGCAGTTGATTGCCTGTGCAGTAAATGTTATCCAGATTATCTGACACTAGGAGACATACAAAAACTTGGTTTTAAATATTTTTATACTATAGCCATCAGATTACTACATTGGTGATCACCCGCAGGGAGAGGCTAGACAGAGGTGCTACAGCTCTACTTGAGCCCACATCCTCATAGGAAGTATCAGAATATCACTACAGTCCCATTGTAAACAGAGTGTGGCTTGTTTCACCTTCTGGGCTTAGTACTGGATCCTGGCAATTCACTGACAGCTGACAGTTCCAGCCCTAGTGGTGGCAGAGGACTGCAAAAACTGCCAAGTATGGTGCAGGTATTAAAACTGTGCTGGGACAAACAGCTGCTGTCCCAGTGCCATTTTCAAAGGCTGCTTAGTACTCCAGGGTTTAAACACTTGACCTCTGGAAGATCTATCCCCCTACCTGAGCAGACCATTTTTTGCTAATCGGCACTGCGATACTTTGACAATTGCGCAGTCATGCGACGCTGTATCCAAATAAAATGTATAAACAAAAAATGCTGACAATTTTGCAAAATAAACAATATTTTTTACTTTCAGCTATTAATCTGATCCAATATATATTTATATATATATATATATATATATATATATATATATATATATATATATATATATATATATATATATATATATATATATATATATATATATATACACACACACACATATACACACACACACACACACATACACATATATATATATAATATGTGTGTGTATATATTATATATATATACACACACACACACACACACAGGAATTTTTATTCTAGTAACGTTGGCGTTAGTGACACTAATACAGTTATTAGTGCTAAATATACACTGTCACTATACTAATGACACTGGCTGGGAAAGGGTTAAACATCTAGGGCAATCAAAGGGTTAAATGTGTGCCTAAACCAATGTTTGTGTGTACACAGTGTGGTGTTTTTACAGAGGTATGCGATGGCTCTTATTTCCTGCTTTGCATGTAAACAAAATCCACCACATCCCTGCTGACAGAACGGAGCTCTGCCTTGTTTACATCCTGTGTGTCTCCTGGCTGATCAGAGTGCCGGCGGACATTCATTGGCTGGCACCTGCTGATTAACATCTGCTGTGATTAGCGGCGTGCCCCTATGCGGAGCTGCTGCAGCATCAGAAACATGTACGCGATTCTGCACAAAACGGCCACCCTGTAGCAATAAATCTGCTATAGAGTGGTCGTGAACTGGTTAAAACAAACATCGTCAGAGCACTGCAAAATCTTACCTGTCCCTAACTTTTAGCCCTGGTTCACATTGGTACACATCGCATGTCAAATGGTGCAGAAACTTGTCTGAAATCGCAGTCGAAATCGGAACTGACAAGCAGGAGTGAAATCGTGCGACTTCAGCTTCATTCCCGCAGCTCAGTGTGAACCTTGGCTTAAAGAATAACTAAACTCAAGTACAAAAAAAATGCAATATATATATTTCAGCGGCCGCATCAATGTTTTTGTTTTTTTTACAAGAAAAGTACATTTTCATCAAATACACAAAATATCTGTTTTTGCCAGAAATGCAGTGTCATTGTCACCTTCTATGCTTATCCATCTTCTGTATATTACCAATTATCCTGACCCCATGTAATGGAGATGAAGAGTTTGTAGTCCACATCAGGAAAGAAACCTAGGATGATAACCTGGGTTCCCTCCATAGATACAGTGGCGGGGTGACATACCTACCAAGTGACTGGACGTAAGTTGCTGGCAGGATTACCAAACTACAAATGCAGCTACCACACCAATGACTAGAAAGCTGCAATATATATTTTTGATATTGTACTTCTATACAATACATTTGATTCTTGGCCCCATGCACACAGGCCACCTGTTTAGCCCCTCTGAATGTCAGAACTTTTTCTCCTGGTAGGAAAAAAGCTGCTTACAATAATGTGGTAAAAGCCGCACATTGCACATGTTTAGACGTGTCTAGCATTTCAACACTTTCCGCGTTATTTCCCCTCTTCAGCTCCTCTCCTGAATGCCCGTGATCTTATTTTCCAGCCTATTCCAATAAACACCTATGTGTGCATGGACACATTGGCGTACATAGAGGTGCTTTCAAAGGATGAAAACACCTGTAACAGCACTGTTTAAGCTCTGTGGGCATGAGCCCTTAGTTTTGGAGAGAGCCAGGAATGGCTAGAACCTCTGTCAGGTTTATACAAAGTCTTTAGCTTCATCTGGGAGATTTTCCTTTACTTACTCATTCAGGGACAACCTTATTACCAGGACAGAAAGTGAAGAAAAAAAAAAAAGAAAACATTGGACAAGAGTTAGGGCAAGCTAAACCCTGACTTGTGTTTACTGTCCTCACTTCCTGTTTGTGGACAATGTTGTCACTAACACAGAATGCGAATCACCCCGAGTAGGCCTCACGAAGTAATACAAACTTGAGATGTGCTTATTCTGCTCCGTCTTGTTCAGTACCACAAAACAAAGTTTTGGTTGGGGTTACACTTTATTCTCAACAGCTAATTTACCCCTAACACCTAAACGTAATCCTTAACCAAAGCCAAAAATGTCATCTGAGGGCACCGGTCCTCAGGAAGGATGTACTGAAAATGGAGCTAGTACAAAGAAGGGCAACACAGCTAATAAAGGGTCTGGAGGATATTAGTTATGAGGAAAGGTTGCGAGTACTGAACTTATTCTCTCTGGAGAAAAAGAGGCTTGAGAGGGGATATGATTTAAATGTACAAATACCATACTGGTGACCCCACAATAGGGATACAACTTTTTCGCGGAAGGGAGTTTAACCGCTTAACGCCCGCCGCACGCCTATTTACGTCCGCAGAATGGCACAGACAGGCCGGGGGTCCGATCGGGACCCCCTCCGCTGCGTACGGTGGGCGGCTTACCTCCGGGGGCGATCCGACTCGAGGGGGCGGCGGTTCGTTTCTGTCCGCCCCCTCGTGATCGCTCCCAGCCAATCCCGTGCGCCGCCGCCGCCGTGTCACTTCCTCTGCCTGTAAAATGTAAACACAGGCAGAGGAAGTGATGCAGCGCTCACCTCGGCGAGATGAGAGAAGAGACACAATGAGTCGCACCAACACTACACTGACACCAGTACACGCAGGCACATTTAACCCCTTGCGATCAACCACCCCCCCCCCCCCCCCCCCACCCCGTCACACGGTCACTGTACTGATCACTGCATTTAGTGTCAGTGTGACAGGCAGTTAGTGTTAGGTTCAGGGTAGCCCCGTACCCCCCCTAATAAAGTTTTAACCCCTTGATCACCACCCTAGTTAACCCCTTTCACCCCCTATTGCCTGCGTCACTAAGCGATCATTTTTCTGATCGCTGTATTAGTGTCGCTGTTGCCGCTAGGTAGCTAATTTTTTTTTATTGCGATTTTGTTTTACTAAAGACATGTGGCTGAATACATTTTGGCCTAAATGTTTGACTAAAATTTAGTTTATTCAGTTTTTCTTATAACAAAAAGTAAAAAATATTGATTTTTCAAAAATGTCGCTCTATTTTTGTTTAAAGCGCAAAAAAGTAAAAATCGCAGAGGCAATCAAATACCACCAAAAGAAAGCTCTATTTGTGGGAAGAAAAGGACACAAATTTTGTTTGGGAGCCACGTCGCACGACCGCGCAATTGTCTGTTAAAGCGACGCAGTGCCGAATTGTAAAAAAGCCTCTGGGCCTTTAGCAGCATATTGGTCCGGGGCTTAAGTGGTTAACAAGACATTCATTAAATTAAGAAGAAAAGAGGTTTAAACTATGTAGAGGGTTCTTTACTGTAAGAGCGGCAAGGATGTGGAATTCCCTTCCACAGGCGGTGGTCTCAGCAGGGAGCATTGATAGTTTCAAAAAAACTTAGATAAGCACCTGAACGACCACAACATACAGGGATATAATCACACACATAGGTTGGACTTGTTTTTTTTCAACCTCACCTACTATGTAACCTTTTATGCTTAACCACTTGCTGACCCTATACTGTATTTATACGACAGTAAGATGGCTCCTCCCACGCTGGATCACCTACCTAGTATGTGATTTAGCACTTGAGGGTTGAGGGGGCGCAGCGCCGGTGGCCCGCTCTGATTATTCACAGTGGGAGGCAATTCGTGGGTACTGCGGACTCGAACTCTATAGGCACCCGCCGATACTTTGTTACATAGGCAGAACAGCAATCTGCCTATGTAAACAACATTTCTGTTCTGTCTGCGGTGAAGACATTGATCCTGTGTTCCTGATAAGCAGGAATACGGATCTCTGAATTCTCCTAGTACAAGCACCTCCCACAATTTAGTAAAGCACAGGTTAGGCACACATTGTTGTTTATATTGGTCCAGCAGTGCACCAACACCTTTGCAGCCATTGTGCTATATACTGGTTGTTTGGTGTGCTCCTGTACCTTTAAGGAGGGGTGGCTCTCCTTCAGTTCACCTGCCTCTATCTATCCATTAAAATGCATGTGCCTCCACTGTGAGGACACTCACTGTTTAGTGTTAGGACCACAGATTACAGGGTGCCTTGGCGCAGCTCTGTGGCTCACGCATGCGTTTGCAAATGCGTGAGGACAAAACCCCTCTTTTTAACGCATACTGTTAGACAGGTTAATTGGTTGTTCTGCAGGCTGGTCGGTAAGTAGGCTTGGTTATTCCCTGGGCATTCCCCAGGTTTTTGTTGTTATAGGCACACATTTAACCCTTTGATCGCTCCCGATGTTAACCACTTCCCAGCCAGTGTCATTAGTACAGTGACAGTGCATATTGTATAGCACTGATCAATGTATTGATGTCACTGGTCCCCAAAAGTGTCAGTTAGTGTCCCGACTATCTGCTGCAATAAAAATACACCATAGTTTGTAAATGCTATAACTTTTGCATAAACCAATCAATATGCACTTATTGGGATTTATTTTTTACCAAACACATGTAGCAGAATACATATATGCGCCTAAATTGATTAAGAAATTAAATTTTTGTAATTTTTTATAGCAGGAAGTAAAAAAAAAGTTTTTTTTTTTTTTTTTTTTTTTAATTGTCGGCCTGATTTGATTATAGAGCAAAATAAATAAATAAAATAAATAAAACCACCAAAAGAAAGCTATTTTTTGTAAAAAAAAAAAACAAAATAAAAAAAGACATACAATTTTATTTGGGTACAGCCTCACATGGCCGTGCAATTGTCAGTAATGCAGTGTCGTATCGCAAAAAAAAAAATTGGCCTAGTCAGGAAGGGGGTGAACCTGGAGGTGAAGTGGTTAAACAACCCTGACCCTAGGCCGAACCATGACATAACTGTTAAAGAGCATCTTAACAGACCTAAACCCCCCTATTCTTTACAGCCAAGTTGTCATTTAGCAGCTGTCTGATCTGCAGTTGTTATGATGCTGCACATGTGATCAGTTATGACACAGCTATTTGATGGCTGACAGTTGAGCGCACAAGCTGCTGTCACAGTTATCATGCATGGCATGTTTTAAATGTAGCCGTTTGGGAAACTGTTAAATCAATGAGTTTTGTTCCACTCCGAGTCTACAATGGTTTGAGACTAAGGCAGTGACTTGACTGATTAGTCATATGCAGCCAATCACAGTATCTAGCTCACACAGGCTTGTTCCTTCAATGTGGCTTAGGCCTTGTTTACACTTATGGTTGCGGAGACTTGAAAGCATGCAGCTGAGCCCCCCAACCACTCCCCCTTAAGCTGCAAAAGCACTGGAATGGGGTGTACACATGCTGAGGCACAGCAAGATTATCAAGCAAGAATAAACAGGTATGGAAAGCAGTACTGCCACCGAATGCGACCCACTCATGTGAAAAGAGCCATGGTGTGACTGCCCTACAACTGCATGCAATACACATGGTTGCACCATGATGGTGCATGTTTTTAGAGGTAAAAAAACGAATAGTGAGGAGGAGACATAATTGTCAAATACCCTCTGAAGAGTGATTCAACACTTCATAGAGCCAATGCTAGTATAAACGAGCCTCAACATACCCTAGGGAAACCGAGCATTGCTTTTTTAGTCTAACTACTTGCTGACCTCCACACGCTGATGTACGTCGGCAGAATGGCATGGCTGTGCATATTGGCGTACAGGTATGTCCCCTTTAATATGCACAGCCGTGGGTCACCGGCGCACTTTCGACCCTGACGGGTACTGCGTGACCGTGGGACCAGATCGCCCTCGGTGTCCCGCGATTGGGTCACAGAGCTGAACAACAGGGAGAGGCAAGTGTAGACAAACCTTTCCCCGAGCTTCCTAGTCAGACTGTCACTGATCGTCTGTTCCCTGTAGTAGGGAACGAAGATCAGTGACGTGACATGCCAAGCCACGCCCCCACACAGTAAGAATCACTCAGGTCACACTTAAAAAGTGGTTGTAAACCACTTTTTTTAACTTTTACCTACAGGTAAACCTATAATAAGGCTTACCTGATTGCAGGGGGAATCCACGGCGAAAGGACTGGCATCCAATCAGAGTGGCCGTTTGCGATGCGATCTGTGCGGCGAATGAGAGATGATCTCATATGTAAACATATGAGATCATTTCTCATTGCCGGCTCTCACAATGACAGCGTCCTGTCATAGAGAGGAGACCGATCTGTGTTCCTTGTACATAGGGACACAGATCGGTCACCCCCCAGTCACCCCCCCTCCCCCCACAGTTAGAACACAATGCAGGATACACACTTAACCCCTGCCTCACCCCCTAGTGTTAACCCCTTCCCTGCCAGTCACATTTATACAGTAATTAGTGCATATTCATAGCACTGATTGCAGTATAAATGTGAATGGTGCCAAAAATGTGTCAAAAGTGTCCGATGTGTCCGCCATGATGTCGCAGTAAAAAAAAAAAAAAAAAAAAAAAAAAAAAAAAAAAAAAAAAAAAATCGCAGATCGCCGGCATTACTAGTATAAAAAAAATAATAAAAAATAATAATTCTGTCCCTTATTTTGTAGGCGCTATAACTTTTGCGCAAACCAGTCGCTTATTGCGATTTATTTTTTTTTTTTACCAAAAATATGTAGAAGAATACATATCGGCCTAGACTGAATTTTTTTTTTTTTTAAATTGGGCTATTTTTTATAGCAACAAGTAAAAAATATTGTATTTTTTTCAAAATTGTCGTCCTTTTTTGTTTATAGCGCAAAAAATAAAAACCGCAGAGGTGACCAAATACCACCAAAAGAAAGCTCTATTTGTGGGGAAAAAAGGACGCCAATTTTGTTTCGGAGCCATATCGCACGACCGCGCAATTGTCAGTTAAAGCGAGGCAGTGCCGCAAGCTGAAATTTCACCTGGTCAGGAAGGGGGTATACATGCCCAGTAAAGAAATGTTTAAGTGGTTAATGGTGCATAAAAAAAAAAAATGATGGTGAATCCTAAACCTTTAAGGAATGACAATACTTGCCACTCCTGCCATTCACTAAGCATCAGAATTGCTGTAAACTGACTCTTGGCTTCCTTGTACAAATTTTACTAGCCAGATGCCCTTGCCATAGCTCCTACATCTGCTCCCACCTTCAAAATGTGTCTTTCCATTCCTCCTGCTGCTGCAATCTCCATGATATACATGGCTTATCCCACATAAAAGCTGTAAGACCTAAGGGTTCAATGCAGACCTCTCACTACCACAAATCCTGAAAGACAAAAGCAACTGTCAGTGGTCTCTAATACAACCAAGGAACTCACCAACTCCATATTAGAGAGCACTATGAGATGAATGAAATATAGCTTTAAAACTTCACAAACATCTACAAGGGTAACAAAAGAAAATACTTAAATGTGCTGTTGGGCCTCGTTCACATGGGCAATTATTTGCATGCCCCATGCAGGGTTGTATTTTGTCAGGTGTTCTGCGCATCCCTATGCCGGTAGTCCTATAGATGTCTATTGGACACACGACTGCACCCTGGGTCTGTTCACCCACATGAATGTCATATTGGGATACAGTGGCTGTGTCCGTGCAGCTGTATGTCCCAATAGACATCTATAAGACTGCCAACACGGGGGATGCACAGAGCACCTGTCTGTGCATCCCTGTGCTGGCAAAACACAGCTTTGCATGGGGCACGCAAGTAATCACCCATGTGAATGAGGCCTTAAAGTAGTACTCCAGGCAAAAGAATAATGGTAGCAGCCCACAACCCCCACTTAAACAATTGTAGGGTTCCTCTCCCCAGCTGCCCCTGTCAAATGTGAATTTAGCAGGTCTGTGTGTGTTGCCATCAAAAAAAAAAAAAAACTACATATACCACTGTGGCAAAGGAAAAGTTGTTCTCAACAGAGCACAAGTGCGTTGATGTCATAGCACTTCTAGTCCACTGATACTTCCTCTAGCTCCATAAATAAGGGCCATACTTCAGTACAGACCTAAGCTGGAGGAAGGGTCTGCAGAAGTCAGAGCATTGCACTTGTGACCCATTGATCGCAGTAGCAATGCTGTGCATGCTCAAAAGCAAATGGCTGGTAGTTCAATTCACCTCCTGGTTTCATATGTTTTGAAGGTTCCAACATTCAGATCGATCTCCCTGCCATGGTTTCTGACTCTTATCCTATCCACCAGTCCTAGCATTTTTTGTTCCATTCTAATAAAAAGATATAAGAATACAACAGGGTGACCAGAACCACACTAAGGCCTGATTCACACCTATGCAATTTTCAGTGCGTTTTCAGTCTTGTAGAAACACACTACAGTCCATTTAACATGGTTTCTTATGGATGTAGTTCACATCTGTGCATTTTATGGAAAAGGGCAAGAGACTTTTCTGGCTTTTGGTTCCATAGACTTCAAGGGAAGCATGTATTAAAAAAAAAAAAAATGCTAAAAATGCAAACTGCAACAGGTGTGAATCAGGCCTTAAAGGCCACAGCAAAAATGCATACCCAAGGACTCAAGAGCAAGAACATCACAAATGGAGTCCTGGAGAAATATAAGAAGTTGTTTAGGTGGTTTAATCCTTAATCCTGCATCATCTACTAAAGGTTCACTATAAGCCCAGGTTCACATTGTGCTGCGGGAATGAAGCCGATTTCGGCCGCGATTTCACAGACATCTGTTCAGGATTCTGCACAGATGTCAAAAGAAAAATCGCAGCGCTAAATCGCAAAAAGTAGTACAGAAACTACTTTTTGAAATTGGTGCAGCGCCGCAAATGCAGTGGCGCACCGATTAGGACGGTGCCATTGCTGCCGATTTGACATGTCAAAACGCACCAATGTGAACCAGGGCTTAGGCGCATTGAACTTTTAAACATACAGCGAGGTTACAGAGAATAGATAACATCTGGTTTAGGAAACATATAGAATACAACACACAACCCACAGACAAGAAAAGAGCCCAATTTCACCAAAGCCTCTGGCTCAACTCCACAAGGAGATAAGATTTTTTTTACGGATATTTTTACGGATATTTTCCTGGCAGGGTTTTGTTTTTTTAACAGCTTTTAAATCAATAATATATAGACACCTATACAATTCAAATTGTAACATATGACAACTGTAAAACTCAAGAAAAGTCATGAAAGCCTAAATAAAAAGCCGAGGGCCTTGCTGCATGTTTATTGCACACATTAATACAATTTACCACTCCTGCACTACACTACCTACAGTAAGGCTCCATTCACATCTAGGCGTTTTGTCGCCTTACGCCCGACGCTGAAGCAGCCCTAGATACGCTGGAGGGGCGAATTAACATTGTCGGCTATGGAGATGGTTCACATCTCCACGCCGAACGCCCAAACGCCCATACGCCTGAAGCTCAAACAAGTCCAGGACCCTTTTTTTCAGGCGTATCGGGCGTACGGGCATAGCCGGCAATGTTAATTCACCTCTTCTGCAAAAAATCAATAGGCGTTTTGTCGCCGCAAATCGCGGGGACAAAACGCCTATTGATTTGTCGCCGCAATACGCCGCTACAGCGTACGCCTAGATGTGAATGGAGCCTTAGTCTAATGTTTACCGGTTCCAGTCCAAAAAAGACCAACAAGACTACCTGAATGTAGCATATTCAGGCAATTGTAAAGGCTCTTTTGTGCGTTTTAGAAGCAATATGGAGTTCTTGTAAACTGGACTGTGCATGTTTGGCCCAAGACTGTTATTATAGGAGCACCTGAAAAAACACAACACATTTGTTTGTGTGTGTGTTTATTTTTTAGGCCCTCCCCTTTAAAGGATCACTAAAGGATTTTTTTTTTAGCTAAATAGCTTCCTTTACCTTACTGCAGTACTGGTTTCATGTCCTTATTGTTCGTTTTTGCTTTGAAGTTGCTGTAATCCTGCTCTGTTCTCCACACTTCCTGCTTGTCTGTTTCCTTATAACCACCATACTGGGAGCTTTCTCACGATGCTGTCATTACTGTGTGTCTTGAACTTCCCAGAACCAATCAGATTCATTTTAAAAACAAAACACTGCCCTGGATTTTTTGTTTTTGTTCTGTGTGTCTATTTCTACTTTGCAGAAACATGAAGCCAGTTCAAAAGTGAAACTAACCTGCAGGCACATTATATGATTGATTTTTATCTATTTTTAATCATTTTGAAAAGGAATCAGTTAACTTTTATGTCTCTTTACCCTGTAAACAGTCATTTCAGCAAAAAAATGTTTTTCCTTTAGTGACCCTTTAAGGTCTATGGGGCCAAAAATGCCCAAACCTCCCCAAATGGAAGCTCCTGTACCTCTCCAAGTTACAGGCATCTAAGCACTCAGGTGTGAACAGTCACTACTTAAAAGAATGTGTTTAATGTTAGGCTTTGTACTTCAAGCTACCAATTTTTCAGGTGGGAATGGGGCCTAACAGTTGGTTTCCTTAAGGGCCCCTGTTAACAGGCTTTGTATTATGTTGATGGCATTAGATTGAGTCACTTCTGAAATAATTCTGAATTAACCGACAGGTAGGTACATTTCACTAACTCCTACCCTGCTTCATGCGGACATTTGTCCCTGAACATAGAGCCATAAATGCGATTACCACTCAGTACAAAGTTCAGCCACTGCATATTTCAGCCTACCATAGACTTTCATAGGCTGCAGGCATTGGGGCCACCTGCAGCACCTATAACTCCTGGGCACACTAAAACACCAGGATCACAAGCACAGGAGCTGGACACCCCTGGGAGCAAAGGATCCAACAAGAGGAGCATAGTGGTAATAAAAGTAGTTTAGCAGTGCAACAACAAAGACTAGGATGGACAAAAAAAAAAAAGAAAAAAAAATCATCCAAGGTTCCCACTCCAACTAAAACACAAAAGCCATGTGCATACAGTATGAACATTACTGTGATCATCACAGTATTTAAAGTCAGCAACTGCTGTGATAACCTCTTGGGAATGAGCTAAAGGCAGCTTTACAACACCTCAAACAGATCCTTGAAAATGAATGAGTGCAATAATATACAAAATATGTTTGCTTTATGGCTTTGCACAATGTAGAAAATTTGAATGCTTCCTCCAATGGTACAAAATAACTATATTTTATTGGATCCTGTCTAAATTGGCTAATATGTGTATGTATGAATGCGAGTTAGGGACCTTAGATTGCAAGCTCCTTTTGGGCAGGGACTGATGTGAATGTAAAATGTATTTATAATATATATATATATATATATATATATATATATATATATATATATATATATATATATATACCCTGAAATAAATAAAATAAAAAAGGTCTGTTTCATTATGATTCTAAATTAATAATTTTGACAAAAGTTCACCCAAATAAAAAGTATGTATACTGAAATGTTATCATTATAAACACCATCAGCTACACAACCTGTAATATGTTTTAATGGTCTTTGCAAATTCTACTTAGCATGGAAAGTAAAATAGCATAATTGTAGAGCACGGCACTGGTTAACCACTTAAGGACCGTACATTTACATGTACATGTACATTTACGTCGGCAGAAAGGCACCGACAGGCACATCAACGTATATATACGTTGGTGCCTTGGGGGGGGATCGGGGGTCCGATCGGACCCCCCCCCGTACATGCGGCGGTCCGCGCGGCTGCAGGAGCGATCCGACAAGTGGGGGCGGCTATCCGTTTTCATCCGCCCCCTCCGGATCGCTCCCAGCCAATGCGCGCGCCCGCCCGCCCTGTCACTTCCTCCTCCTGTGTAAACACAGGAAGGAGGAAGCGACGTGATCTCTCCCTCGGCGTTTGTTTCAAGCGCCGCTGAGGAGAGATCACTACACACCAAGTAAGTCCTGCACCAAACAGCACACTTACACACACACAAACACATTTAACCCCCGCGATCGCCCCCCCCCCCTCCCCCCTGTCACAGTGTCACTGAATGCAGTAATCATACATGTATGATTACTGTATTTAGTGTCAGTGTGACAGACAGTGTGACAGTCAGTCAGTGTTAGTGTCAGGGTCAGGGTAGCCCCCCCACCCCCCCCAATAAAGTTTTAACCCCTTGATCACTGCCCTAGTTAACCCTTTCACTCCCTATTGCCAGCGTCACTAAGCGATCATTTTTCTGATCGCTGTATTAGTGTCGCTGTTCCCGCTAGGTAGCTAATTTTTTTTTAATGCGATTTTTTTTTTTACTAAAGACATGTGGCTAAATAAATTTTGGCCTAAATGTTTGACTAAAATTTAGTTTATTGTTTTTTTATTATAACAAAAAGTAAAAAATATTGATTTTTTTTCAAAAATTTCGCTCTATTTTTGTATATAGCGCAAAAAATAAAAATCGCAGAGGCGATCAAATACCACCAAAAGAAAGCTCTATTTGTGGGAAAAAAAAGGACGCGAATTTTGTTTGGGAGCCACGTCGCACGACCGCGCAATTGTCTGTTAAAGCGACGCAGTGCCGAATCGCAAAAACCCCTTCGGTTCATTTGCCAGCGTATTGGTCCGGGTCTTAAGTGGTTAAAAAAAAAAACACACACACACACACACACACACACACACACACACACACACACCACAAACAATAGCAGTATTTTTCTAAAAAAAAAAAAAAATAGAGAGGATGTACAAACATACAAGGACAGTCAGCCACGCGTGCATGATTTGACGCACCAGAATTGTGTGGCATATTCACAAAAACAACATGGCGATAAAAAAGGGAGAAAGAAGTAGACAAGAGACAAGACCAGTACTGTTTTCTAACCTAGCATATTGTCCACCCTAAAGCTGGCCATACACAAATAAATTCTCAGTACATTCGATGACTGATAAAGGTCATTCAAAACGTACTTTAAATTTTTGTTTGCTTTTAAAATTACATTTTGGAATGAATGGACCATTGTAGGCAAAAACCACATACACTTAAAAAAATTAGTTTAAGAACATTTTTCCATCATTCTTCCAGCAGTTTTTATTTTTTTGTTCCATAACATGTTTATTAAGGGACAGTTCACACCAGATGCAGTTCCGTGTGCTTTTTTTTTGCACAAAATGCATGCAGTGTTTTCCATGTATTCCAATGGCTCTAGTTCACACCATGCAGTTTCCAGTGCAGAATCGGACCAGAAACTGACTGCATGGTGTGAACTAGAGCCATTGGAATACATGGAAAACACTGTGCATGCATTTTTAGTGCAGAAAAAAAGCACACAGAACTGAACAGAACTGCGTCTGGTGTGAACTAGCACTGAAAGTAATTTTAGATTTAGAGAGACACCTCATAAAACATGATGCAACATATACAAAAAAAAAAAAAATGGGGGGGGGGGGGGAGATAACATATCACAAGGGATGGTACATATATACCAGTACAACCAAACCGAAAAAGACAATGAAATAGAAACCAGGGAAAAGAAAAATCCCTCCTCAATGAATGTCTGACATGCAAATAGATTTGGTTCCAGGCCTCACATTGCATGATATAGTAGTATAACAGTGCAGGAAAAACACTATGCACCCAATCCCTATTATTGCTCAATGCTTGCCCTTCAACAGACTCAATCCAATGATTCATCTAGCCAATTCAAGCAAAGGAGGGAATAGGAAGAGAGAAAAAAAGAAAAAAAAATGGGGGAGGAGATAGAGCCATAATCTAGTTAGATAACAGAAAAGCTTCCCCTAGGTAGAGAGCACCACATGGGGCAAAACCTTCACCCAGCTAGAGCCACAGACCACAGAGGGATAGCTTATCAATGGAAACACATGGGCGTTTAATAGTCATGCAACACACACTCCGTCCCTTGCTCGTTCACACACCAGCTGCACCTGTCGGAGCCCAGTCTATAAGTGTAATCTATATAACATGATCTGTTTATATGAATGCTGTTTGAATCCAACAAGCCCAAGTTTTTGTAAAGGCCAACATTCTGTCTTGTGACAAGAATCATTTCCGCCATCTCTTCCATTCTATTCAATCTAGTGTCTAACCAATGAGCTAGAATGCACATCCTAGCAGCACTGATCATGTAAACTATCAGTGACTTCCTATAACTTTTGTTAGTCCAGAAAGTATTGGACTGGAGAGACGTCCAAAGAGTCACCCATCACCCTGAGGACAAGCTCATGAACGCTTTGCCAGTGGTCAGAGATGCCGATAGGACCACCATATGTGAAGGAAGGATCCCACCTCTGTAAGGCATCGCCAAAAGCGATCCGAAGCAGACGGTGTGATCTTATTGAGGAATGTCAGTACCTTGTTCTGAATTTGTATACATTTTCCCGAACATTGACATCGTGGCCGCCTTTATTCACTCGTTCCCATGCCCCATTGTCCAACTGGCATTCAAAGTCCGATTCCCATGCCGGGGCCTTCACTAGGATACTTTGGTAATACAAAATTGCGTAAAGGTCAAAAAGTAGATGAGGTGGAATTCCTAGAGCAAAATGGCCTCAAGAGCAGACAAGTCTCTTGAACGCCTGTTTCGGTGTTGGTCAGAGCAAAAAATGAATTTGAAAATAGGACCATGCTTGAGGTGATTGTAGCTGTAAAATAGGACCAAAGAGGGATGGGTGCCTCAGCAAAACGCGCCGTTAAAGCAAACCAATCCAAAAAATGTTTGTTAAAAAAAATGTTTGTTAAAAAAAATGTTTGTTAAAAAAAATGTGGCGGTACGGGTTGAGTAGTGGAGAGACATGTAGATGTTAAAGAGCTGGTCATACCCGATGCAAAATCAGCATTCCTCTCACAGGAAGTAACAGGTCCAGGTAACAAGGATATTCCGGAAATCGTAGTGGCTGATCAAAAACTCTGGAAAGTTGACCAAATAAGTGGATGAGCTGGGATAATAGACTTCCAATGACGAACCTTTAGCCAAGGGATGTTTGCTAGAAGTATATCTACAAAGGCCTGTTCTAGCCTGACCCACAGCCTTGAAAATCCTGATCCTTCTAATTTTCTCATCACTGCTGGTCAAAAACAAGTCAATTTGATTCCATTAACTATTAGAAAAATATACATTCTTAAAACAAAACATTTCAAACTAAATGCTACTAGTGCATGGCCAGCTTAAAGTGATTTTAAAGTCTAGATTTGGCATTTATTTTTTATTAAATAAACAAACATGTTATACTTACCTGCTTTTGTTTTGCACAGAGCAGCCCTGAACCTCCTCTCCTGGGGTCCCCTGCTGGTGCGCCAGGCTCCTCTTCTCTGTGGGCCTGCAGGCTCCCTACTGAGGCTCACTGCCTTTGTCCATAGACACACAACTCGGCCCTGAAACACCTCGGCCCCCCCCTCACAGCATTAGCTGCCCAGGTCCCTGTGAGAAGCGCAGGTCTCCTTAGACACAGGTAGGTATTTTAGGGGGGGCGGCAGTTAATGGGGTGTTTTTACCTTAATGCAGGGCATGCATTAGGGTAAAAACACCCAGCCTTTAAAACCACGTTGGCACTGCCAGCTGGAAAGTGCCTTCCTGACCCCACAGATGTGACATTTTGCCTAAATTACTACTGTAGTTTGGGCAACTGCTAATTCTTGTCTATAATAACTGTGCTTTTAGGGCCCTCTTACCCACAGTAAACATTTCCCCAATAGCACATACTTACCTAAACTACGGGACTCTGCTGAACTTCATGTGCAGCGCTGACTTTTCTTCAAAATCTACAAAGCCAGTATGTGCACTATCCATTAATCTCAATAGAAAACCTGTTATTTGCAAATGGGTTTTGGGAGAGACCTTTCGCACATCACATTCACTGCAAAATAACTACAATTCATTTGGCCATCAAGTAAAATCAAGAATATGTGGTACAAACATGCTTTTTGTACAGTACTCAACATATTGTAATATAGGTAGGTGGTGCTATGCTGACTGTCCCCAGTACCCGGTGAGGGGGAAAGGGATGGCAGTCGGCGGACGCTAAACCTGCTGGCGTGGAGGTGAAAACCTTCTGATCGGGAGAGAGAGGCATGAGGTCGAAGCTGGAGGGCTGGGTCCCTGGCCTCTGGCCTGGATTTGGTGGTGTCTACCCCTGTCAGTTGTTCGGGAGAGAACCCTTGCTCCTCCTTTCGCCGGGAGGGTCGGGTAGTATTTCCCGAATGTAATTAGGTGGGAGAGTTGGGGGTTGTGGGTAGTAGCCTGCTTAGGTGGGCTCTCCCCGACCTCTTCTTCTACCTTCCTGGCTGGGAAGGGTGCTGCCGGTCCGAACCGGAGGTCGGGGACCTTTGAAAAGCCTGTGGAGATAGTGCCCCTTGAGTGGCAGTCCAGGGGTGCCATACATTGCACGAGTGTTTGAAAGGGGCACGCATCGTGTGGCACCTTAGGTCACGATCTCCACAAACACATGTTTCACACCTGCCTCTAGGGCCAAGCCTTTTGGCTAGGACCAGGGGAATTGTTGTTTCCTGGCCGTAGGGCCACCCAACGTATTGCACGTTGGTCACTTTCCACTCACCTCTCCCACCTTCTTTTTTTTTTTTTTTTTTACCCCCGTTTGTCACGTTACGTCTTTTTTTGTTTGTCCTGCACTTTTAGTGTGATGAGTAGGGTGCTGGTCCTCGGGCCTACTCTGAAAGTCTTGGGAGTGGGTGGACATGGCCTTCTGGCTTAGTTCGTCTGGTCTCATGGGGTTTCCATTCGGGGGAGCCTCACCGAGGAGGGTTCTGTTTTCGGCAGTCCCTCCAAGGATGTTGGATCCATGTGGCTTCGGCTTTTGCTTGTCACCATGACATGACACTGGCACCCACATGCCATGGTTGTGCCCTGGTTCATGGCTCGGAACAGCTATATGTGCTCCACATCATGAGCTGCAGCAGGGAGCAACTGGTTCTCTTCTACAGGACATATTGATATGCCATGAGACACACATGTACAGGAGTATTTTCTCCATTAGGCAGGCTTGGTGAATATTATTGTGTTTCTTAAAGCTGCTGGCTAAATGACCCAGATCAAGCAATAGGAAGTGGCAGCTCCTGGCACCATAACACTAAGACAGTGGTCTACAAACTGTGGCCCTTCACTAGCCTTTATCTGGCCTTTGAGGCACTATTCCACAAACTGACACCAATGACGGAGCAATATTTTTCTCACGGATAACAACAATGGGGTACTTATTCCTCCCTTTAAAACCAATGAAGGGGCATTGATGCTGGGACATTTCCTACTTCCACTGGCCACAGTCTGCCCCCCCCCCCCCCCAAAGCCTGAGGGGCAGTAAATTGGCCCTTTACTTAGAAAGTTTGGGTACCTTTCTTATATGATGATGCATGTTCTGTTTTGCATCAATATGAACTACTTGGAAATCTTTAACATATCTGTGTCCCTCCAGTTCAAGGTTTACTTATGCTGTGGAGCAACTGACTGTCTTCTGCTATAGGATGACATCATCCGCATTGCGCGCATTGGGATGACATCATCAGAATTGTGCGCATTAGGCAGGTTTGGTGAAATTTCTGTATGCTTTTGATACTGTTAGAGGATTGACCCAGACCATGTCGTAGGAGGGCCACTTCCTGGCACCATAATACTGACATACTAATACATTCACCCAGGGCTAGACCATTCCTGGTCACTATGGCAACTGACAAAAAAAAAAGAACCTAACATTGAGAGCTACTGGCAATGTGGAAGCATGACTGAAATGCTGGAGCTATTGTTAAGTAAATCTGGCACTGCCTTA
This sequence comes from Rana kukunoris, assembly GCA_029574335.1. Taxonomy (NCBI): domain Eukaryota; kingdom Metazoa; phylum Chordata; class Amphibia; order Anura; family Ranidae; genus Rana; species Rana kukunoris. Next base: position 150,131,377 of record CM056051.1, read on the forward strand.
GAATGTAGCAGCTAAGACCCCATTCACACCTGAACAGTTTCCTGCTTGAAGTTCTAATACACTCAACAAATAAGATTGCATTCATGTCAATGGTCCCTGTTCACATCTGAGCATTTGGACAGTACTTGTAGCTGCTGACATTTCATTTTTCCATAACTGTGTGAATTTCCCATTTCATTTATTGCTACTAAATTACTTGCTCCATTCTGTCCCCCAAAAACCAGAGAAATCACAAAAGATGAAACCTAAATGGTAAACCTGGCTTTATAAATGTTAGCAATTCAACAGTGTACAAAGTACTGATACTGCCATTTTATATACACACACACACAGGAAACCCCCTGAATGAAATAAGGCTTGCCATTCAAGCGACAATGAAAAACCACATGGAATAAACAAAGTCTAAAAGAAAAAAATTGCTATGCAGCAGCTTAAATGGGAGATGCGAAAGAATACAATACTGAGCGGTACTACTGAAAAGGAGACACACGGCTACATTTTGGAAAACAACATAATGCGTGTCCAGAACGTCATATATTTTTCATAAAAACGTGGCTGTAGGCTCCAGGTAAGATCATTTCATTGCTGACTAGTCAATAGAACCTGACTGGAAATAGAGGCTATTATAGGAGTAAATTGGTGTGTCACTCTGAAAGCCAGCATTTCCATTTTTTAGAAGATCGACAATTCTTGCAATTTTTTACACCAAATGATCACGGTAAGTGCATACGTAGTGCAGGATTTGACAGTACTGACACAAAGTGCGTTCTCCAAAATCACGCTGTTTACATTTTGAAGTAAAAACTCGGGAAAACAATCTGTGGCTGACGACTTATCCTGAAAACGACAGTAGCTTGTTGCAATCATTGAAGATATAACAACTGTCAAAGACGACACAATATACACTGCTCCCTGACACACTACTGTAAGAATCTGTACCATGGCTGATTAATTTACAGTAGTTACAAGGCCTCGACCATGTCATTTCCATAGCGGCATAATGATTTTTTAACAAAAAATTGACCCAAAATGCTTCCTGAACTACAAACAACTTCTGGTCAGGGAACCCATGCTCTAGTCTAAAGTACACACAATCAGGCTTATTTAATAAGGCAAAAAGTAATGTACAATTGCATTGCCCTAAATAATGCACAAACACATTACTCATGGTTAGTGTTTGGCTGAAGCCATTTATTATCAACCGTGTTTACTTTTTGAATCATAATGACAACAGAAACTATCCAAATGACCCTGATCAAAAGTTTACATACCCTGGCGATTTTGGCCCAATAACATGCACACAAGTTGACACAAAGGGGTTTGAATGGCTATTAAAAAAGGTAACCATCCTTACCTGTGATCTGTTTGCTTGCGATGTGTGTGTGTGTGTGTGTAAAAAGGTTGATGCGTTTCTGGACTCCCGACAGACCCTTGCATCTTTCATCCAGTGCTGCACTGATGTTTCTGGATTCCGAGTCATGGGGAAAGCAAAATAATTGTCAAAGGATCTGCAGGAAAAGGAGGTTGAACTGTATAAAACAGGAAAGGGATATAAAAAGATATCCAAGGAATTGAGAATGCCAATCAGCAGTGTTCAAACTCTAATCAAGAAGTGGAAAATTAGGGGTTCTATTGAAACCAAACCACGGTCAGGTAGACCAACTAAAATTTCAGTCACAATTGACAGGCAAATTGTTCTGGATGCAAATAAAACCCCACAAATAACTTCAAGTGAAATACCAGACTCTCTGAACACATGTGGTGGGGCCGTTTCAAGATGCACAATAAGGAGGCACTTGAAGAAAGATGGACTGCATGGTCGAGTCGCCAGAAGAAAGCCATTACGACGCAAATGCCACACAGTATCCTGCTTACAATACACCAAACAGCACAGAGCCTCAAACCTTCTGGCACAAAGTCATTTGGAGTGATGAGACCAAAATGTAGCTTTTTAGCCACCACCATAAACGCTTCATTTAGAGAGGAGTAAACAAGGCCTATGATGAAAGGTACACAATCGTACTGTGAAACACAGAGGTGGATTGCTCATGTTTTGGGGATGTGTGAGCTACAAAGGCACAGGTCATTTGGTCAAAATTAATGGCAAGAAGAATGCAGTATGTTATCAAAAAATACTGGAAGAACATTTGCATTCATCAGCCAGAAAGCTGTGCATGGGACGTACTTGGACATTCCAACATGACAATGATCCAAAACACAAGGCCGGCCAAGTCGACCTGTAATTGGCTACAGCAGAATAAAGTGAAGCTTCTGAAGTGGCCATCTCAGTCTCCGGACCTTAATATCATTGAGTCACTCTGGGGAAATCTCAAACGTGCAGTTCATGCAAGACAGCCAAAGAATTTACAGAAACTGGCGGGGTTTTGTCAAGAGGAATGGGCAGCTTTACCATCTGAGAAGATAAAGAGCCTCATCCACAAAAGACTTCAAGCTGTCATTGATGTTAAAGGGGGTAATACATGGTATTAAGAACTGGGGTATGTAAACTTTTGATCAGGGTCATTTGGGTAGTTTCTGTTGCCATTATGATTTAAAAAAGTAAACACAGTTGATTGATAGTAAATGGCTTCAGCCAAACACTAACCATGAGTGAAAGAAAAATGTGTGCGTTATCATTCATATTCTCTGAAAAATGGCCAAGAAATCACAAATTCTGTCAGGGTATGTAAACTTTTGAGCACAACTGTAGTTTAAAACAACTTGTCATAAACCATAATGAATAATGGAAAAAATAAATAAAAAAAATAAATAAAGAAAGTCCAATATGACAAATCGCAACACAAGAATGTGCGCTTTAGTGGGCGAGTATCTTCTGGTTCCTTCACCACGAGTGCTCAAAGGATAGGTAGCAACTCACCAGAGGTGATGGACAAAAAGCGCATTTGGAAAGCCAGATTGGTTCCCACAGCTCTCACTACTTCCTCAAGACGCCAAGTATGGTGAAACGTACGTCGAAGCAGGGGATTTGTCACTTCTGGGTCCCGTGTGACAATCCATCTGGCCTACCACCCAGAGCAAGGCGTGAATCGTACGCTAGCGCTGGAGTAACAAGCCACATCCATACATGCTGTAAACACCTAGTGCGGGACACAGACAGTTACATGCGAGTGCAATCTTTTACTGCTTGTTTTTACACACCTAATAAATATACTACACCATAAAGCCCTTCTAATTGCATCTCCTGTGGAGTCCTTTAACACATCCTAGTCCTACCAAGGGAACTTTGGAGTGGGGTGGTGACAGCCGTGGAACCAATATGCTTTTCCTAATGTGCTTTTTGACCATTCTGTAAAAAGGTGTCAAACACCTCTGGTGAGTTGCCACCTATTCTTTGAGCGCTCGTGGTGGAAGAACCAGAAGATACTCACCCATAGAAGCACACATTCTGGTGTTGCGATTTGTCACATTGGACTTTTTTCTTCATTGCCTTTCTTTGATTTGGATTGATTTGTAGCATTATTCATTATGGGTTGTTTTAATTCATATTTGATCCATTTACACAAATTTATGTGCACTGTAAGCGCCACTTCCCAGTGAAGTGACTGGTCTCAGGTGATACACAGAGATTAAACAAATCCTCCTACATAAATTGTACTGGTTTATCTGCAGCCCTCTCTTCTCTACAGCCATTCAAAGTCCAGCTATTATATAGCTTGTCTGAGAGTTCCAAAAAAAAAAAAAAAGGAGGGCAGAGAGCTGAAGTTACACTCTGCGGAAAACATTGAGAGCTCTGAAAGCTGATTGGAGGGGAGAGACACACACCCCCCCCCCCCATTTACACAACACACAGGAACAGAGCTGAGGCTGTCAATCAGCTGGAGGTCCCTCCCCGTTCATATTTTGTTCTTGGTGTCAGGAAAACGTTTCAGCAGTGATTCATGCTGATAGCAGAGGAAAGAAACAGCAGACAGAAAAGACAAGTACACACTATAAAGGGATATGCTTTGTTCACATTTCATGTCCGAGGCTTACACCACTTTAAGGCAAATAGTCTATTCACTTTACAAGGGAATTTTCAATTAGCTTAGTGAGCCCATTTTTAGCCAGGGTTCTAAAGGTTGTTAGAGGTTTCTGGATCTGTAGCCGATGGACTTCCTGTCTGACGGTGCCTGCACAGTTCCAGGGCCAGTGCCACTTGGCAAAGCCAACAGCATGACACCAACATCTTTCACATTATACAAAAAAATTGGGTCAACTTTACTGCTTATTTTTTATTTCATTGAAGTGCATTTTTTCCCCCAAAACACTGCACATGAAAGACCGCTGTGCAAATACAGTGCAACATAAAATATTGCAACAACCGCCATTGTATTCTCTCTATATCTATCCATCTATCTATCTATTTATATAATGTTTGGAGGTTTTAAGTAATTTTCAAGCAAAGAATACTGGATTTTAACTTGTAAGCAACAAGTGTCAGAAAAAGGTTTAGCCTTTAAAGTAGCGCTCCACTCGTTTTTTCACTTTATTAAACGTCAGCAGCTACAAAAAGTGTAGCTGCCAACTTTTAATAGACAGACACTTACCTGTCCCACGATCCAGCTGCCCGAAACCTCCCTCCTCTCCGCAGCGCTGTCATTGCAAGTGGGCAACCAGCTATGACAGCTTGCAGCTTCACCTATGAGTGTGCACTGCACGAGTCGTGCTGCACTTTCCTAGTGACCAGGCAATCTTCTGGGACCTATGACGTGTCCCAAAAGTTTGCAGAGAGGGAGGGGACGCCTAGGGGGAGGAGGAGGTGGCAAGGAGGAAGTGGGACAGGAAGTACCTGTCAAAACCAGATATCCACTCCCCCCTAAAAAAATACATGCCACATTTGTAAGGGGGAAAGGAGTGCTTAAAGCGAAAGTTCCACTTTTGGGTAGAATTCCGCTTTAAGTGGTAAAACTGACCACATTTACAGACTGAAGTTCATCCCTTTAGGCTGCATTCACACCTAGGCGTTTTGTCGCCCTACGCCCGACGCTGTAGCAGCCTGAAATACGCTGGAGGGGCAAATTTACATTGTCGGCTATGGAGATGGTTCACATCTCTACGCCGAAATGCCGTACGCCTGAAGCTTGAAACAAGTCCCGGACCCTTTTTTTCAGGCGTCTTGGGCGTTCGGGCATAGCCGACAATGCTAAAATCACCCCTCCAGCGAAAAACAAGGAGCGACTTGTCGCCACAAATCGCGGGGACAAAACACTGAATCCATGTCGCTGCAATACGCCGCCTCCCGCCTACGCTCAGGTGTGAATGCAGCCTTAAACTAAAGGAACCAAAAGATACTTTGTTTATAGTTATCTCCCATTGTTGATAAACATTTGCTGGCTTTTGTTTTTGTTTTTTTTGACAGCTGAGTGAGCAGAAAAACAGCTTTGCACTTACATGAATGAATCATGGAAATGCTGGATTAAGATCGTGAGGGGAGTTTAACAGAGATTGTGATTTTTTTTTTTTGTATAATCTAGCAGCTCTAGTCTATAGTGGTATTCTGACCACCACTGTAAGGGTCATCTTTCCCACTGGCCACCAACATAAGTGCCATGTTTTCCATTGACCTGAACTGGTTTAGTAAGAGTTCCCCTAAGGTGAAGCTTTGCTTATATTCTCCAATCACGTGCAAGGAAAAACACTGTTTTTTATCTTCCTTGCATGTCATTGGGTATTCTTTATAAACTAAATTTTCACCACATTCACTAAGCTAAAGGGAACATTGTCTCGCACACAAAACAGCCTATTTGCCTTCAGTAAATAACATGGGCTTGCAGTGGTCGTTTCAACGCACATTGCGCAGACACAGTCTACTGCTGTCACTACAGAAAACCCACAATGTAAAAAAATGCCATGCAGCCATCACTAAGGAGTGACTGCAGAAATATAGGAAGCAACAAAGGGCAAAAACAAAATAATGTTAGTTTATGATGGGCAGTGTTTTAGCAGATGAAGGCTGGTGCCGGACAGGCAATTTCGACGCTTGTGACAGATCACTGAGAGGCTGCCTGTCTGGCCCTATGGAATGGTAATTCCAGAGATGTAAGTGGAAGGTAAAGTCACCCACCTGACATCAGCCTAAAGCTAGCAAATGCTTTCATCCATACTAAACAGCACAGGACAGATTTGCCTGCTGGGTTGTTAGAATACTTGAGCAGTGGCCACATCCGATTGGATGCAGTCACTGGGCAGCCAACAAATTTCCAGCTGCTACATTTTTCAATCAATAGATGTTTGGCTGGGAGGGGGCCAACAGGGCCACCAACTAAGCAAATTTTGACTGGTTCATCAGGAAGCAGCCAAAATGTGTGCAGTGTAAGGCCAGGTTAAATGATATTAACTTAGGGGGTACATCAACATTAAAGAATATGTTCACCTTTGGGAACAGGTTGCCACCTGTCTTTAGGGTGGAACATGGAACGTGTACCTGATCCTGCAACCACTCAGCGATCCGCTGCCTCTGTTAGACAGCAGTACAGCGAGAAGATCCCTGTACCCACTGTCACTTTTTGAAAAGAGTGCAGCTGTGCAGAGCTTCACCCATGGCATTTATTCACAGTATTATGTGAATGAATGAACTACAAGTACCGACATCCTTTGCGGCTATCTGTTTGTAGTTCTCAATGGCACTGTTAAGCGCTTTGGTAGTTCATTAAAACTGTCAGTGTGAAACTGCTTGCACGTATAATGTAAAGGCAGACCGCTTACACCGACAGTCTGCTGAAGTCCTGCAATGGCACAGCAATCTGCTGATCATGAGTGCAATGCTTTTCAGGCTCCTAAAATAAAAAATAAAAAAATTGGAAATGCAATTTTTTTTACCTGCAAAGCTTAACTGTACGCTTGTGGTTGTTTATCTATAAAAACAAAAAACAAAAAAACACGACATTCAGGAAGTGGCAGTATAACCTTCTGAATGCCTTTCAACTGTGCCTGCACCGCTCTCTAAAAAGCAATTTACCGCAGGTGGCTCTTCAGAGAACAACATACATGTAAATGAGCCCTAGGCTAGTTCTCTTAAAAGTTATCTGCAGTGGATTGCTTTTCAAAGTGCGTCTAAGTAGTCACTGTCAGGTTTTTAGGACACGATACGGCTTCCTGAAAGCCGGTTTTGTTCAGCCAAATGGCACTTTTTAAAGTGGTTGTAAACCCTTAGGAGAAATACCTCCTATAAGGAAGTCACTCCGGGTATCATGGCGGAGGAGAGGAACGAGGGTCGCTGCAGGGGCTTCGATCTCAGGCAAGTCATTCATAATGAGCTAGTATGCTATGCAAAAAAAAAACGTGCGAGAGAGGCATAATGAGCTAGTCATTATGCCTCTCTCTTGCACGTTTTTTTTTTTTTTTTATGAACATTTGCAGGTTTACTTCCTCTTTAATGGGACTAAATGTACATCAACCACGAAATAAGCGTTTGGCTTGCTGTTGCGGTGCGTCCCTATTGACTTGAATGGGTACATTTGACAGGTGGTGCCACCTGTAAACTTGACAGGCCTTGTTCTATTTTCCACAGCATGTGAACAGCCCCCTCTAGCTCCAAAATCAAATTTCAGAGCCAACTCCGGTGTTTCATAGTTTCTAGCATTGCTGCTCTACATGAGCGGGCAAACTCCAAATCACTATAATGAAAAGGAGGGTGCAAACACCTAGTGCGTAAAGTGGTTGCAAATTTAGAAAAAATAAAACCCTGCAAGACAAAAAGGCATAATGAGCCAATATGCATTGCATACTAGCTGGTTATGAAATACTTACCTTAGATCGAAGCTGATACAGCAATCGCCACACACCACTGTGACCGGAGCCGCAATGACGTCACTCCCGTGCATTCACACAGGGAGCTGCTGGTCATGGCACGGATACTGAAGAAAAAACGGCACGAGTGGGCGGTTTCATCAGTGCGCATGTGCCGATGACATTGGCACATGCGGTACAGTGAATATCCCCTAAACTGTGCAAATTTAGGAGATTTTCACGGTACCTACAGGTAAGCCTTATCGTAGGCTTACCTGTAGGTAAAATTAGTGCAACAGGGTTTACTTTAACACCATTATGTATTTATTAAAAAACAAAAAAATTCCAAAAATTTACTCACAAACATGAGAATATCCAAAGCATATATATCACAATTCCAGCATTGAGAATCTCAAGTCTCTGTAGTACTACAGCTGACGCGTTTCATGAGGCATGCTCCCTTCCTCAGAGCTTTTTAATACATAATAGTGGTAAAGGTAATGCACTAGGTGTTTGTGCACTCCTTTTCATTGTAGCCCTCTCTGGCTGTATAGTAAGCTTTAGTTAGATGGCACAACTGCCTGTTTTTACCCCCACACCGGCCTGTCTGTGTGAAAGAGACCTAAGGCTACACTCATAACAGCAATTTGGGCTGGTGCGAATAGTAGCAGCAGGAATCAGAGACTCCTGCTGTAGCTCTAAGCGGATAGGTGCAGCTGCCGTCCCTGTTCACTATAATGACAGGTGGTTGACGCCGCAGCTATTCAAAGCTTTCATCGCCCAGAAGCGATCACCGCAAGTAATTACCGGCCAAGCGAACAGTCACGAATAGCTGCGGGCGCCGCGACCTGTCATTATAGTGAATGGGGCCTGGTGACCACACCTATCTAATCTCTAATTCCTGTCGCTACTAGTAGTAGAAGCCCTAATGACCGGTGTGAATGTACAGGAGAAGGGAGTCACCGCTCCAGGTGGGTATGCTGAGCAATCAATAATTTCTCAGGAAATTAAGGGTGCCGGAAATGCACAAGGCAAATAGAAGACTAGAAAATGGACAGCCGCACTCAAAAAAAACTTTTGGTTGTCTTTATTGTAAAACCAATGGAAAATGCACTACAAAATGTAGCAAAAAATAGGGATAGCAGCCTACACGTTTCACACTATAGATCAGTGCTTAGTCATGGCTAACCATGAATTGTTAGCCATGACTAAGCACTGATCTATAGTGTGAAGCGTGTAGGCTGCTATCCCTTTTTGCTGCATTTTGTAGTGCATTTTCCTTTTTTTTTTTTTTTTTACAATAAAGACAACCAAAAGTTTTTTTTGGAGTTCGGTATGAATGTAACCTTAGAGAAGTCCCAAATACACGGCCTGTCATTATAGTGAATGAGGCCAGCGGTAGCTGCGGGCATTACGACCAGTCATATTAAATGGGGCCAATGGCCACACCTACCTCATCTCCAATTCCAGTCGCTACTATTCATAGAGGCCCAATGCCAGTGTGAATGCAGCCTGTCATTATAGTGAATGAGGCTGACTGTCGCTAAGGGCGCTGTGACCTGTCATGGTGAATGAGGTAGACGGTAGCTGCAGGTGCCGTGACCTGTCATTATAGTGAATGAGGCCGGTTGCCACACCTGACCTAATCCGATTCCTGTTGCTTCTATTTGTAGCAGCCCTAATGAAGCTTTAAATCTCCCAATACACCGTCTGTCATGAGGCTGGCAGAAGCTGCGGGTGCCGTGACCTTTCATTACAGTGAATGGGGTCGGCGGTAGCTGTGGGCGCCACGACCAGTCATACCGAATGAGGCCAGCGGTAACTGCGGCCGCCGTGACCTCTCATTACAGTGAATGGGGCCGGCGGTAGCTGCGGGCGCCGCGACCTGTCATAGTGAATGTGACCGGCAGTAGCTGCGGGCGCCGCGACCTGTCATTATAGCGAATGAGGCCAGCGGTAACTGCGGCCGCCGTGACCTCTCATAGTGAATGGGGCCGGCGGTAGCTGCGGGCGCCGCGACCTCTCATAGTGAATGTGACCGGTGGTAGCTGGGGGCGCTGCGACCTGTCATAGCGAATGAGGACAGCGGTAGCTGCGGGCGCCACAACCTGTCATAGCGAATAAGGCCAGCGGTAGCTGCGGGCGCCGCGACCTCTCATTATAGTGAATGGGATTGCGGTAGCTGCGGGCGCCGCGACCTGTCATAGTGAATGTGACCGGCGGTAGTTGCGGGCGCCGCGACCTCTCATTATGGTGAATGTGACTGGCGGTAGCTGCGGGTGCCGCGACCTCTCATAGTGAATGTGACCGGTGGTAGCTGCGGGCGCCGCGACCTCTCATTATGGTGAATGTGACTGGCGGTAGCTGCGGGCGCCGCGACCTGTTATTATAGCGAATGAGGCCAGCAGTAACTGCAGGCACCATGACCTCTCATTATAGTGAATAGGGCCAGCGGTCGCTGTGACCTGTCATTATAGCGATTGAGGTCTGCGGTAGCTGCGGGCGCCGTGACCTATCATTATAGCGAATGAGGACGGCGGCCCCACCTACCTAATCTCCAATTCCTGTTGCTACTTTTCATAGCGGCCCTTATGGCAGGTGTAAATGTAGCCTTAGAGAACTTCCCCATACACGGCCTGTCAAAGGAACTTAAATACGGTTGGGAAGCGCCGCACTATTGATCTAAAGGAGACGGTACAATCAAATTGGAACGTGTACGCTGCGCTTAATTCTACAAGCACACAGGTAGGTCCTGCTACATTTGCTCACGCACTTTCTCCGCAACATCCACACAAGCGCCCCTGACAGTGGCGCCATACAGCCGACCAGACCAACAATGTGAGTGAAGGCCGTAGACGGTATACACATTCGGTATCGGACTTACCCTCTTTATTTAGCCTCATAACCTCCCTGCTTTTTCCACCCTCTTTTCCAGTCTCTTCTACATCTAAATCTGTGGAGGAAAAGAGAAGCCAAAGTCATGATGTACATCTGAGCAAATGTAAAGATCAATGTGTGTCATGTCCCCCCCCAGGGCTGAGATGTGGGGGCCCATCTAAGTGTAGGGATTGTATAGGGAGCCCAGGAAGGTCCAGTGTATGGAATAGACAGGCAGCCAGCAGTAAAGGATGGGCCTCTTCTCTATAGACACACTCAGTAGACTGCCAGGCTCCCTGTGTCTATGGAGGAACCTTCCCAGCTCCCAGTGGAAGGACTAGGACTGAGGACAGCAGGGAGCAGCCTCTCACTTTTATTTCCTCCAAATATCCATCTAGATGTGTCTATAGAAAGCCAGGCTGCTGGGGGCTGATGGATCGGCTACACAGCGGATGGCCAGGCGGATGGGGCCGTGTTCTTACTGTCGGAGCAGTGGATTTTAGCGGCGTCGATCCAGATGGACCACGGTTTGCCCAGAAAAGCCTCCGGACTGGGCACTTTGCGATCCAGTGTCGCCATTGCTCTTCCTTCTTGTTGCTTTTCCTTTCCTTCGGAAGCGGAGCGACACGGGATTCGAGGCTCTGTGACGTCATCTTCGGAACGTTCCGACATTGAGCTGAGTGAAGGGGAGGGGGAAGCCGAGCGACTGTGTCTCTGATCCTCCATGCTCGTGGTTGGCAAGCCCGCTCTGTGCGCTGTGCCGCCGGTAGGCCGGAGAGGGCGCCAGAGAGAGCGGCTTGCCATCAGGAGAGCGGAGTACGCCGCTCTGGTCGGGCTGGTGACACGACGGTTGACACTCTCTGACTGGAAACCTGACAGTTGTCATGAGGGAAGAGCACAGCCCTTTATCTCTTTCATGCCTAAGCCTATTTCTGACATTTAGGGGGTTATTTACAAAAAGCAAATCCACTTTGCACTACAAGTGCAAACTACAAGCGCAAAGAACACTTGAAATTGCACTGAAAGTTCAGTCGTAGATCTGAGGGGAAGATCTGAAATGAGGGGAAGCTCTCCTGATTTTATTATACAATGCTGTTTTTTATTGTCCCTGCATGCCCCCCTCGGATCTACAGCGACGGCACTTCCAAGTGATTGGATTGCGCAAAAGTTATAGCGTCTACAAAATAGGGGATGGAATTATGGCTTTTTTATTATTTTTTTTACCTTTCGTAAGTAACCCACTTGGTGTTTACGAGTTAAAATCCGTATTTTTTGCTAGAAAATTAGAACCCCCAAACATTATATTTATATTTTTTAGCTGAGAATGTTGCAGTATTTTATGTCACACGGTATTTGTGCAGCGGTCTTATAACCACTTCCATAATGGGCATTTTCACCCCCCTTCCTGCCCAGGCCAATTTTCAGCTTTCAGTGCTGTCACAATTCGAATGAAAATTGTGCGGTCATGCGACGTTGTACCCAAATGAATTTTGATCTTTTTTTCCCCCACAAATAGAGCTTTATTTTGGTGGTATTTGATCACCTCTGCAGTTTTAATTTTTTTGCGCTATAAACAAAAAAGGAGCGACAATTAAAAAAAAAAAAAAAAAACACAATATTTATTAATTTTTGCTATAATAAATACCCCATTTTTTTTTTTTTTTTTTAAAGAAAACTTGTTTTTTCCTCAGTTTAGGCTGATGTGTATTCTTCTACATATTTTTGGTAAAAAAAAAAATCGCAATAAGCGTATATTGATTGGATTGTGGAAAAGTTATAGCGTCTACAAAATAGGGGATAGAATTATGGAATTTTTATTATTTTTATTTTTTCTACTAGTAATGGCGGCGATCTGCGATTTTTGTCAGGACTGCGATATTGCGGCGGACAGATCAGACACTTTTGACACTATTTTGGAATCATTCACATTTATACAGCGAACAGTGCTATAAAAATGCACCGATTACTGTATAAATGTGACTGGCAGGTAGGGATGAGCTCCAGCGTGTTCGCATCGTACACGTGCAGAGCCCGCCAGGAAGTCTGCACGGCGCTGTGCTAACCACAGACAGGGAGACATTTCCTGATGCTCGGCTGCAGAGATCGGGAAATGTCTCCCTGGCTGTAATTAGCGCAGCGCCATGCAGACTTCCTGGCGGGCTCTGCACGCTGGAGCTCATCTCTATTATTATTATTATTATTATTATTAAAAAGTGTTTAATATCGCGCCCGTCTTACCCATAGGGCCTCGAAGCGCTAAACGCAAACGTACACATCACCCATAGCAGAGAACAAAAATTGGCACCGCAGCAATTAAAAGGGGTACTAAGAAGGGAGAAACCTAAAAGAAGGACTCAAAACACCCCTTACTGGTTCAGCCATAGGCTTGGGTAAACAGGTGGGTTTTAAGTTTGCGACGGAAAGCCAGGAGATTACTAACCTGTCTAATCGACAGGGGGATGCTGTTCCAAAATTTCGCCCCCTGGACGGAAAAAGAGTGACCTCCTCGACGGGCCTTTCTAAAGCGAGGCACCGTGAAATCCAGGGAGGTACTGGAACGGAGGGGGCGGGAGGGAACTTATTTGATGAATCTTGCACGGAGGTAGCCTGGACCCGAACCACAGAATACCATCTCTACTGGCAGGGAAGGGGTTGACACTAGGGGGCGATCAAGGGGGTTAAATGTGTTCTCTAGGGAGTGATTCTAACTGTGGGGGGAGGAGACTGCCTGGGGGAGGTGACCGATCGGTGTCCCTATGTACAAGGGACACACCATCGGTCTCCTCTCTCTGACAGGACGCGGAACTCTGTTTACACACAGAGATCCACGTCCCTGCTCTGTGACAAACAATTGCGGGTGCCCAGGAGACATCGCAGCCGCCGGGCATGTGCGTCGGGTACCCAGTGATGCAGCGTGCACGCTTTCCACACTGCAGGGAACCCCCGAATGTCATATGAAGAAGGGTTCCTGCTGACGTCATATGACTATACGCCGGGCGTGAAGAGGTTAAATGCAACTTTTTTGGTCGAAAAGACACTTTCATGAATAAAAAAAAAACGAAAAAGTAAAGTTAGCCCAATTTTTTTGTATAATGTGAAAGCCGATGTTATGCTGAGTAAATAGATACCAAACATGTCACACTTTAAAATTGGGCACATTCATAGAATAAGGTAGAAGATAGCAGGTAATGGCGCCTACTACTAATTAAAAAATTACGTGCACAAGTGTATCCAAATCAATGGTAATCCTGTGATCAGATGGTGCTAATAATACTATTCCGTGTAGTGATGTCAATTATATAAATAAAAATATATGAAAAAATAAAATAATAATAAAGATAGTACTTTGACCAATATTGGTGCTAAAAATGCTAATCCTTGTAGTGGTGCCAATTTTTCATATTACAATACATAAAAAAATAGATAAAAATGTGTGCAAAATGGTATATAGAAATATAAAAATATAAAATATAAAAATCCTAGTGGTGATAGTCCATATAATCCAATCAAAATCCAGTTTCTAGTTTACAAAAGTTAATAATTCCATAAATAAAATTGATGTTTTATAATAGTCCAAGGGCAATATTTGCAAGATTTTCTTCATATAAAATAAAATAAAGTGACAGGTGCTTCATGCAAGTACAGCCATCAGTGGATCACTCAGTGCTCTCCCCCAATGGTCCCGCACTCACCGGATCCAATCACCCCCACAGGGGCAACAGGCTCTTTTCTAATAAGTATCCAAGTTCCAAACTTCAAAAAGGCTGCCTGGTTTTCTCCCCTGGGATCTGTTCAGCCGTTCAACCGCTCATAGAGAGGATAAATAAAGGTGCCCAATAGCGTGATACCGTCTTACAATAAAGTTTATTTTGACAAAAACAATGGGTACTCACAATTTACATGTAGTTAAAAAAGCATTGAGTAAAAGTGTGCTGTGGCTCTGAAGCACGATCGCTCTACCGGTTTCGTCGTCTGGAGCGTGACACGCTCCAGACGACGTCACAACGACGAAACCGGTAGAGCGATCGTGCTTCAGAGCCACAGCACACTTTTACTCAATGCTTTTTTAACTACATGTAAATTGTGAGTACCCATTGTTTTTGTCAAAATAAACTTTATTGTAAGACGGTATCACGCTATTGGGCACCTTTATTTATCCTCTCTATGAGCGGTTGAACGGCTGAACAGATCCCAGGGGAGAAAACCAGGCAGCCTTTTTGAAGTTTGGAACTTGGATACTTATTAGAAAAGAGCCTGTTGCCCCTGTGGGGGTGATTGGATCCGGTGAGTGCGGGACCATTGGGGGAGAGCACTGAGTGATCCACTGATGGCTGTACTTGCATGAAGCACCTGTCACTTTATTTTATTTTATATGAAGAAAATCTTGCAAATATTGCCCTTGGACTATTATAAAACATCAATTTTATTTATGGAATTATTAACTTTTGTAAACTAGAAACTGGATTTTGATTGGATTATATGGACTATCACCACTAGGATTTTTATATTTTATATTTTTATATTTCTATATACCATTTTGCACACATTTTTATCTATTTTTTATGTATTGTAATATGAAAAATTGGCACCACTACAAGGATTAGCATTTTTAGCACCAATATTGGTCAAAGTACTATCTTTATTATTATTTTATTTTTTCATATATTTTTATTTATATAATTGACATCACTACACGGAATAGTATTATTAGCACCATCTGATCACAGGATTACCATTGATTTGGATACACTTGTGCACGTAATTTTTTAATTAGTAGTAGGCGCCATTACCTGCTATCTTCTACCTTAATCACTCATTCCCACCTAGGTGGGTTTCTATGCAGGGGCTGCCACTAAATATTTAATCACTTATTATTTAATTTAAGTTGTCTGTCGCGCAGTTTCATACTTTTTTTCCTTCACATTCATAGAATGGCGGGAAACTATAGTACCCTTTAAATTCTCTATAGGCGACGCTTACATTTTTTTTTACCAGGTTAGAGTTACAGAGGAGGTCTAGTGCTAGAATTATTGCTCTTGCTCTGCCGATTGCCGAGATACCTCACATGTGGATTTGAACACCGTTTGCATATGCAGACGCGACTTCCGTATGCGTTTTCTTTGCTGCGCAAGCTCGCGGGGACGGAGGCGCTTTAAACATTTTTATTTTTTCTTATTTTTTGGGTGTTTAAAAAAAAAAGTTGATAAATTGTATTGCTGTCACAAGGAATGTGTCCCTTGTGACAGTAATAGGTGGTGACAGGTACTGTTTATCGGGGGTCTAAAATCCCTCCTTTGCACTTCAAAGTATTCAAATCGCCATAAACGGCGATTCCGAATACTGTATTTTTTTTTTAAACGGCGCCATTGACAGCCAAGTAAACCGGAAGTAACGTTGTGACGTCGCTTCCGTGTTTACAGAGAGAAGACTGGAACTAAGCCATTTCCGTCTTCGTGCCAGTCTGTCTCTAGCCGCCAGAAGTGGATTATCGGGTCTCCCGGTGGGGAGGGGGGATGTCCCCTCCTGCTCCTCCAAGATTACAACCGAGCGGCTTTTAGCAACATCGGTTGTTATTCCTGAAAAGCTGACCGCTGGCTCTGAAAAATGGTATCGGGATGATGCCTGCAGCTGCGGGCATCATCTCGGCATAAATCCCTAAAGCCCAGGCCTCATATATGCGTTTCGCTTGGTGGAAAGGGGTTATACTGGTGGGCTTACACATATGACTCATTTACACTTGCTTTCAAACAAGGCTTTGGACAGGCTTTGTTAAAGCTCTCTGAAGGCTAGTCAAAGACTCTAAATAAAATAGTTAGCTTACAGTCTTGTTTACATCTTGCTTTTGCTTTGCTTTGCTTTGCTTCGGCTTTGTTTAAAAAATGATACCCCATGTAGCTCTTCAGTGGTGCTTCAAAGCGTCCTTCAAAGCCTCCATAGAAGTCTATCGCAAAGCTCGCTTGAAGCCCCACTGAAGCTTCACCAAAGGCTCATCAAAGCACCAAGCAAATTCAAGGTGTAAACAGGAAAGTGTAAACTAGCCCTTAGGGTTCATTTACACTTGCTTCGGCTTCAACACACATTAACCACTTAAGGACCGCCTAACGCCGATATACGTCGGCAGAATGTATATAGAAAAAATAAATTTGTGGCGCACAATCAGTTTGAGCAAGCAACCTAGTCTAAAAATAAAAGTTGAAATAAACATCAATCAGTATAAGTCCATATGGTAACAAAATACTCAGGACAGTCCAGTTTCAGCAGTTAGATAGATGTGGGAACTTAGCGGCAGCACCTGAAGCAGAAGCAAGCCTCTAGAAGAGCCAAAAAAATACAAGAGAGAGATGCGCCAAACTAAGTGCAGTATGTCGTTTTTAATCAGTAGTAAATTGGTACAATAAAGTAACTACTCACAAACATGGAGTAATATAGGCATTGGTGTGGCTATGAGGCCGGGGTCATCATAAGAGGTTCCTCCGGAAAAGGTTTCTTCGTCCCAGGCTTGTGAGCCGCAAGTGTGGTATAGTGGACACAGGAAACCAGGAAGAGCCGTCTGATGTGGCGTGCGTTCCACCGTGGAGCGCGGCGTATCGTCGTCGCCCCGGAAGTGACGCGAGGGACCCGGCCAGCCAATCGGATTACGCGTTTCACAGCGTCAGCTGTTTCGTCAGATCCATGGCGTCCGTATGGAACGGACGTGAGTTATACGAGCAGGATAAACGTGATTGGTTGGAAATGGCACACTTACTGCAGTCCTGGTTTCATGTCCTCATTGTTCGTTTTTGCTTTGAAGTTGCTGTAATTCTGCTCTGATCTCCACACTTCCACACAAGCAGGAAGTGTGGAGATCAGAGCAGAATTACAGCAACTTCAAAGCAAAAACGAACAATGAGGACATGAAACCAGGACTGCAGTAAGTGTGCCATTTCCAACCAATCACGTTTATCCTGCTCGTATAACTCACGTCCGTTCCATACGGACGCCATGGATCTGACGAAACAGCTGACGCTGTGAAACGCGTAATCCGATTGGCTGGCCGGGTCCCTCGCGTCACTTCCGGGGCGACGACGATACGCCGCGCTCCACGGTGGAACGCACGCCACATCAGACGGCTCTTCCTGGTTTCCTGTGTCCACTATACCACACTTGCGGCTCACAAGCCTGGGACGAAGAAACCTTTTCCGGAGGAACCTCTTATGATGACCCCGGCCTCATAGCCACACCAATGCCTATATTACGTCGGCAGAATGGCATGGCTGGGCACAATCAGGTACCTGTACATGATTGTTAAATGCCCAGCCGTGGGTCGCGGGCGCGACCCGGTCCGAAGCTCCGTGGCCGCGGGGCCCGCGGACCCAATCGCCCCCGGAGTCCCGCAATCGGTCATAGGAGCTGAAGAACGGGGAGAGGTGTGTGTAAACACACTTTCCCCGTTCTTCACAGTGGCGCTGTCATTGATGGTCTGTTCCCTGATATAGGGAAAGGCGATCAATGACGTCACACGTCCAGCCCCGCCCCCTACAGTTATAAACACATATGAGGTCACACTTAACCCCTTCAGCCCCCTAGTGGTTAACTCCCAAACTGCAATTGTCATTTTCACAGTAAACAATGCATTTTTATAGCACTTTTTGCTGTGAAAATTACAATGGTCCCAAAAATGTGTCAAAATTGTCCGATGTGTCCGCCATAATGTCCCAAAAATCACTGATCGCCGCCATTAGTAGTAAAAAAAAAATTATTAATAAAAATGCAATAAAACTATTCCCTATTTTGTAAACGCTTTAAATTTTGCGCAAAACCAATCGATAAAACGCTTATTGTGTTTTTTCTTTTACCAACAATATGTAGAAGAATACGTATCGGACTGAGGGAAATTTTTTTTTTTTTATATATATATATATTTTTGGGGGAAATTTATTATAGCAAAAAGTTAAAAATATTGATTTTTTTTTAAAATTGTCGCTTTTTTGTTTATAGCGCAAAAAATAAAAACAGCAGAGGTGATCAAATACCCCCAAAAGAAAGATCTATTTGTGAGGAAAAAAGGACGCCAATTTTGTTTCGGAGCCACGTCGCACAACCGCGCAATTGTCAGTTAAAGCGAAGCAGTGCCGAATCGCAAAAAGGGGCCTGGTCCTTTACCTGCATATTGGTCTTAAGTGGCTTCAAAACAATTCTTCGGACAAGCTTTGTTAAAGCTCTCTGAACACCAGTCAAAGCTCCTATGACTAAATAAAATGGTTAGTTTACACCTGCTTTTACTTGTTTCGATGAGGCTTTGATGGGGCTTCGATGAGGATTCAGTAAGGCTTCAAGCGAGCTTTGCCATAGACTTCTATGAAGGCTTTGAAGAGGCTTTGAAGCACCACTGAAGCTACATGGGGTATCATTTTTTAAGCGAAGCAAAAGCAGGTGTAAACAGGACTGTAACCTAACTATTTTATTTAGTGACAGGGGCTTTTACTAGCATTCAGAGAGCTTTAACAAAGCCTGTCGGAAAGACTTGTTGAAGACGAAGCAAGTGTAAATGAGCCCTAATGGCTGTTAACAGTTGCTTTATAACAAGGCTAATCAAAACCCCTGTCACTAAATAAAATAGTTACCTTACAGTTCTGTTTACATCTGTTTTTGCTTTGCTGCAGCTTCGCTTCAAAAAATATACCCCATGTAGCTTCAGTTGTGCTTCAAAGCGTCTTCAAAGCCTCCATAGAAGTCAATTGAAAAGCTTGCTTGAAACCCCACCGAAGCCTCATCAAAGCTCCACCAAAGCCACATTGAAGCCCCACGAAGCCTCATCAAAGCTTCATCTAAGCACTAAGCAAAAGCAAGGTGTAAACAGGACTGTAAGATAACCATTTTATTTAGTGACAGTGGCCCGGATTCACAAAGCACTTACGCCGACGTATCTCGAGATGCGCCACGTAAGTGTAAAGATACGCAGTCGTATCTCTGCGCCGTACCTATAGAACCAAAATACGCCTAAAACTGACTTCATCCGACCAACGTAACTTGCCTACGCCGGCGTATCTTGGGCGCATAGTTACGCTGGACGCCCCATTGCAAAAATGCAAATGATTAAGATACGTCGATTCACTAACGTAGATGCGCCAGGCGGAAAAGATACGCGGTTTGCGTAAGGCTTACGTCCGACGTAAAGTTGTTCCACATATAGGAGGCGCAACCCATGCAAAGGTATGGACCAGGGAACAGCCGTCGTATTTTATGTCGTTTACGTAGTACTACGTGAATAGGGCTGGGCGTAGGTTACGTTCACGTTGTAGGCAGTGATTCGAACGTATCTTAGGCAGTTATTTTGACGTGGTTGTACACATGCGCACGGGCATACGTCCAAGATATGACGCATGCGCTGTTCGTTTTAAGTACTTGGATGACGCTCAGCCCATCATTTGCATGGGGTCACGCTTCATTACCATGCATCACGCCCACTTCCAGCCCACTTCCACCTAATTTGACTTACGTCGGCTTACGCCAACGAATATACGCTACGCCGGCGCAATGTTGGGTGCATTTTCTTTGTGCCCCGATGGCTGTGAATCCGGGCAAGTGAGTTTTGACTGGCTGGCGTTCGGAGAGCTTTAACAAAGCGTGTTCGAAACCATGTTTTGAAGCAAGCGTAATATAGCTCTAACTGGCAATTGCGCGGTCGTGCGATGCTATACCCAAATAAAATGTCCTTTCTTTCCCACAAAGTTTATTTGATTACTACTGCGTTTTTTATTTTTTCAGCTATAAATAAAAACGACAATTATGTAAAAAAAATATGTTTTTTTCCTTTTGCTATAAAACAACCAGTCCCATTCAAATGCGTGGGTTGGTGACGCACACACGCAAACAGCGATCATCACACACATGTCAGGTATCACTGCGAACATCAGATGATGGCCATTAATTCTAGCACTAAACCTCCTCTCTAAATCTGAAGTGGTAACCTGTAAAGGCTTTTAAAGCCTATGGTTAGTAAAATGTACGTAGTTTGTTGCTGTTGCACTGGTCTGCGCAATTTTAATGGGTGACATGTTCGGTATCTATTTACTTGGTGTAACATCATCTTTTATGTTTTACAAGAAAAATATGACTGTGGTTTTTTTTTTACATGAAAAAAATATATATATATAGTTTTTTTACAAAAAAAATTATTTGAAAAACTGATGTGCAAATACCATCAGTCAATCTTTAGAACAACGCCTGTGTGTCCTAGTGTCTGCTTGTGATGATGATTGAGTTGCCATTCTGACTTGCAAAAAATTTGCTCACAAAATTCATCTTTACGCTGGCAAATATGTGTGGTTAGGCATGGCATGGAAGGAGGTGCCATGGAAAAAGTGAAGGGGGTAATGTAAAAGAAAGTTAGTATCCTTTTTAGGGTGGGGCTCCACCCTGTCTCCAGCCATTTTGGGCTTGACTTATTTTACCCCTTTAGGATATATAAATTGGGGCTGGAGAATGAGGACCATGGAGAGCTCCAATAGATAGTGCTAAGCAGGCCATGTGCCTCCCTTCAATTGGTCCCTTCCTTGGGCCTATTTATTATGATACCAGGCAGATATACCTGTAAATGTAGTCAATGGTTAATGGAACATTCGTGGTCACTCTTTGCCATATACCTTAGAGTGGGATTGTTGGATGCAGTGAAAGAGGTGCTGAAAGTTTGTACCCCCTTTGAATCCAGTAGTCTGTAGATCAGTTTTAACCATTCAGTGAAATAAACAGAAAAGCAAGTTTCTTGACTAGACATTTTGTTACTGGGCAAGCTGGCATTAGTGTAATGCAGTGTATGATGTCTATAAAACCTTGTGTGGTCCTGTGCATAGCGAAATACCATGATCGTCAAATAAAAGGCACTTTATTTGTTCCTATTGAGAAGCTCCGCCCACACTGGAGAGGTACTAACAAAGTACGAGCTATCTCTAAGATTGAAACAAGATGGATTTTTGATATGTGCTCATATTTACCTCATGGGTTAAATGTGGATTGGGATATTAATTGTTTTATTAATAATGCCTGATTTTTTTATTTTATATTATCTATAAAATTGTCTCAGTCAATGATAATTTTAAATTTTTGGCATATTTTCATTATATATTGTATTTTGTATATTAATTTTATAATAATGAATTTATTTTTAATATAATAAGTTTTTTTTATACCATAGTACCAATATTCCTGTAATATATCATGTATATACGTCATTGGTATGGACTCTTGCTAGAATGTGCATTTATTACTTTGCTACAAGCCACAATTATTTTTGGTTTGGCGGTGTATTCTATTTACAAAACTGTGGCGTGGCAATGGGGGCTAAGTTTGCCCCCAGCCTCGCCAATCTTTTTATGGCCTACTGGGAAAGGGAAGTTATTGATAAAAACCCGCCCAAAGAATTACGTCTCTGGAAAAGATACATAGACGATATTTTGGTCTTATGGGAAGGGGATTCACTTTCATTGGAAAAAAAATTTAATGGACTAAATTCCAATGATAGAGGGATTTGTCTTAAATACGAATCAAGCCAATCCCATATACACTTTCTTGATCTCAATATCTCAATTAATGATGGGATACTGATTACCACAACACATTTCAAAAGCACTGATCGTAATGCGTTTATCCCCCTGAACAGTTGCCACCACACCAGTTGGCTTGCAGCAGTACCTAAGGGCCAGTTCCAACGATTAAGACGGAACTGTACCTCCCTGATCGATTACCAACAACAGGCACAAGTTTTGAAACAACGGTTTTTAGAAAAGGGGTACCTAGAGACAAAAATAGATGACACTATCCAGGCGGTTACCAATATGGATCGGAATATGATGCTCACTAAAAAGAGCACTGTCAACCAACCACCAGATAACCACTTCGGATACTCTATGATTACGGGCTATTCGAATCAACATTTTCTAGTTAGAAAGATAATCAATAAACACTGGAACATTTTGAGGAACGACAAAATATTGGGCCCTGTCATTCCCGAACGCCCAGTGGTTATCTTTAGGGGAACACCTTCTCTGAGACAGAAAATTGCTCCTAATATCATAGACCCCCCCAAGCAAATATCCTTCTTTCAGACTATGAAGGGCTTTTTCCCATGTCGTAAATGTAAAATATGTGAACTTAATTCCTTCAAAGGGCGCAAAATTGAAACTTTTCAATCCACACATACTGGCAAGGTATATGACATCGATTCATTTATTACATGCTCTAGCGAATGTGTCGTATACCTCATTCAATGCCCCTGCTCAAAACAATACGTGGGTCGCACCAAAAGAGCTGTGCACATCCGATTGGAGGAACACGTGGGGAATATTAACCGTGGATTCTCAAAACACAACTTGTCCAAACATTATGCGAAATACCATGATCGTCAAATAAAAGGCACTTTATTTGTTCCTATTGAGAAGCTCCGCCCACACTGGAGAGGTACTAACAAAGTACGAGCTATCTCTAAGATTGAAACAAGATGGATTTTTGATATGTGCTCATATTTACCTCATGGGTTAAATGTGGATTGGGATATTAATTGTTTTATTAATAATGCCTGATTTTTTTATTTTATATTATCTATAAAATTGTCTCAGTCAATGATAATTTTAAAATTTTGGCATATTTTCATTATATATTGTATTTTGTATATTAATTTTATAATAATGAATTTATTTTTAATATAATAAGGTTTTTTTATACCATAGTACCAATATTCCTGTAATATATCATGTATATACGTCATTGGTATGGACTCTTGCTAGAATGTGCATTTATTACTTAAGAAGAAGCAGCGGCCGATCAGTTCTTTACTCTTGCTTGTTTTTTCCTGTTATCTGGCTCTTCACCAATATTGCCACAAGATGGCAGTACCATTTCCCGTCCATTGTTCTCCATGCTCTTTTTGCAGCCCTCAATTCTGTGCTGTAGTATCGTTTTTTTCCCTATTTCCGCTTCCGATTTCCCTTAGTCAAAATGGCGGATCGCGACTATTTAAGGGAATGCGTGATGACGCGACGTACGCAGCCAATCCCAGACGACGTCCGTGGTGACGAAACGCGTAGGTGTGGCTTGCTGTATCGACGCCATCACGCTGGCCCTATCGAGGAAGCCAGAACGAAAACGAGCAGGAGAGGGACGATCAGCCGCTGGCTTCATTATATTTGACACACCGCTGGTTATACAACACATCAAATGTGAGTGCAACAGCTTTTATTTCTTTTAAAATAAAAATCAATCTCTGGTATCACGCTATGGTTCCATTTTTCTCTTATGTTCCGGTTAAACATTGCGATACAATTGAGAACACCGCAGTGACAGTACAGAGGGTCAGGAGGGAGACCTTTAACCCCCGCGCACAGAGTGACCCACACAGTGGTCAAAATACATGGTAAGGAGACTACATTACCACACCCGGGTGTTTTTCTACGGTGGATTGGTTTCATTCTATTCTCACCCCACACATATGGATGGCTAATTGGACTTTCTTTTGGGATTTTTGTTTCTCCTAATTGATTGGACATCGTTTAAGGACTTTTTTTCACCATATATATTTTCAACACACATAGACTGTTCACGCACCACTTGAGTGTTTTTTCTTTGGTAATTCTCATTGAACCATTGATGTTTATGTAAATTTTGAGCCCGATCTGTTACTTTTGATCTCAGCTTTTTTAATCACTAAGCGCCGTATCTCTTTTTTCTTTATTTCTGTTTAATTTTTTGTATCACAAATTATTGATACTGGCTGCTTTCAATATATTACTCAGTAGTATTCTTTAGTTCACTCTTCTTAGTTTTGTCCAGCGCAGTGTTTCCTTCCGGATTTTTGCAAAGTGTTTATTTAGATACAACAACATTGCTGCTGACACTATATCATCATGGATATTTTCGATTACCGGTCTCAACACACTATCAATGTAGAAGGTGTATTTGATGGTAAAACTGAACCATCTGATGAAATAACAGGTATTTTTCTCAGATTAAAAAATCTATTAGTCTCTGAGTTACATACCAGTTGGGATATAGCCTATTTGGAACAATATGTTGCTCAAAAAATGGTCCCCCGTAGCCTCAGATGGGAAGTAAGCCCACAAAAGGGTGAGAATGATCTTGTTGGGTGGTATACCTATTTTAACGATACAGGGGTCAAATTCCTACAGTTTCTTTTGGAAAAAAAACATTCCAAACTAAGGTCATTAAATGAAGAAATAACCTTATTAAGGGAAAAACTCATACCATTAAGAGAACAAGAGTTTTATAAACAAAAGTCTGATCAGCTTAAGACTTTTCTTGAAAAAGAAGATCTTGAGCAGAAAACTAAGAAAAAGAAGAAATACAATCGTGATTTCTCAGACTACTCGAACAAAGTGGTTTTTAAATGGCAGGTAAACATAAATACAGAAGGTGTGGATAGTGTGGCTAATCCACCCTCCTCTGCATTGACACAAAATCACACCCAACCCCCTCTTAACACTCCCTCATTAGTGTCTACCCATACTAGGTATGCTGGAGCTGTTGCACATAATAATCAAAATTCTTTGCATATGCAACAGAGACACACCCCAGTAAGACCTAAGAATAATAAAAATAAACCAAGGAAGTACAAGACACAGTCGGGTCAGTCCGAGTCTAGACCATCTCAGGTTAGGAACCCAGAACCTTATAGGGCAGGACCTCCTCAAAGGAGATCTCCATACCCCCAGTATCTGACACATAAGGAATACAGCGAACCCAGGGGGCATTACAATTCCCCATACAATAGACAACATGGGTATGATCAATTGAGAGAGGACCCTAGGGATCACTTCCGGAATCGCCCGTCCCAATTTGTGCAGAGGAATAATTCCACCTCGGTAAATAATAGATTCGCTCCTCTCTCACAACATTACGAAGATGATTTCGAGGACGATCCCATTATTTCCAGACATCCCAATCAATACGCTGTAGATTCCACTGGTCCTAGCCAGATGGAATATGAAACCCCTCCCGCATCCAATAGACCTGAAGATTCCCGCCGTTTTTTTCAGTTGGCCAACCAGAGACCCAAAAGGGGCCACGAAGACAGAGGGGAACTAGAGGGGGGAGGAGGGTCAGGTCCAAAAAGAAAGAAGAAATAACTATCAATGGAGTCTTCAATCTAAGTTCAGCACAGCTTTCACGGGGTGAACAGCATCTACTCAACCAGGGGCTCAAATTTGCACCTCCACGGACATTAAACAAGTTCGAGACATTCATTGATGCCCACAAGTTTATTCGCAAGATGAATATTAAACGTCATTTCTTGCTTAACCCTTTGGGAAATTCTAGCCAATTAGCCTCCTCAATTAGTGTTCAGTCACTAACATCAGAGACTTCTGGCACGAACACTATAAATAGAACAGGTGAGATCATCCCTGTACAGCATACTAAGTTTGCTAATGCATCTCTATTTAATCCCCCCAGTTTTACAGCTCCGTCTATTCTAACATTTAAAGAGATGGTTCTCAAAGACATTACTGCCATAAAAATTCCCAAAAATAGGGGCAATTACACATTACAGAGCAATCTGAAACAAATCTGTGCCCGTAATGACATTATAATCAGACCTGCTGATAAGGGCGGAGGGGTTGTCGTTTTAAATAAAATCGACTATCTGAATGAGATGCACAGGCTTTTGTCTGACACCACAACTTATATCAAATTGGCATGTAATCCCACAGTCAAGTATAAGAAAGCACTTCTGGCATTGATCAATGAAGGATATTCATTGGGTGTTTTGAACAAAAAGGAGAAATTGCATCTAGTACCATCAGCACCTAAAGTGCCGGTCATATACTACTTACCCAAAGTGCATAAAAGCACAATTAACCCGCCCGGCCGGCCGATTATCAGCGGACTGGACTCGGTTACTGCCAGAATTGGCAAATACATCGATGAGTTCCTGCAACCGCTAGTCACAGTGACACCATCATATTTACGTGACACAACACAAGTCATTAATCTCTTGACCAATGTAGATTGGAAAGAAGGGTTCATCATGGCAACAGCGGATGTAACTTCCCTCTATACCATTATATCGCAACAACATGGTTTAGAGGCAGTGAGATTTTACCTCCAACAAGACCAAACCCTATCATTGATTCAGAAAGATTTTATCACCAATCTTCTCATCTTTGCTACAAGCCACAATTATTTTTGGTTTGGCGGTGTATTCTATTTACAAAACTGTGGCGTGGCAATGGGGGCTAAGTTTGCCCCCAGCCTCGCCAATCTTTTTATGGCCTACTGGGAAAGGGAAGTTATTGATAAAAACCCGCCCAAAGAATTACGTCTCTGGAAAAGATACATAGACGATATTTTGGTCTTATGGGAAGGGGATTCACTTTCATTGGAACAATTTTTTAATGGACTAAATTCCAATGATAGAGGGATTTGTCTTAAATACGAATCAAGCCAATCCCATATACACTTTCTTGATCTCAATATCTCAATTAATGATGGGATACTGATTACCACAACACATTTCAAAAGCACTGATCGTAATGCGTTTATCCCCCTGAACAGTTGCCACCACACCAGTTGGCTTGCAGCAGTACCTAAGGGCCAGTTCCAACGATTAAGACGGAACTGTACCTCCCTGATCGATTACCAACAACAGGCACAAGTTTTGAAACAACGGTTTTTAGAAAAGGGGTACCTAGAGACAAAAATAGATGACACTATCCAGGCGGTTACCAATATGGATCGGAATATGATGCTCACTAAAAAGAGCACTGTCAACCAACCACCAGATAACCACTTCGGATACTCTATGATTACGGGCTATTCGAATCAACATTTTCTAGTTAGAAAGATAATCAATAAACACTGGAACATTTTGAGGAACGACAAAATATTGGGCCCTGTCATTCCCGAACGCCCAGTGGTTATCTTTAGGGGAACACCTTCTCTGAGACAGAAAATTGCTCCTAATATCATAGACCCCCCCAAGCAAATATCCTTCTTTCAGACTATGAAGGGCTTTTTCCCATGTCGTAAATGTAAAATATGTGAACTTAATTCCTTCAAAGGGCGCAAAATTGAAACTTTTCAATCCACACATACTGGCAAGGTATATGACATCGATTCATTTATTACATGCTCTAGCGAATGTGTCGTATACCTCATTCAATGCCCCTGCTCAAAACAATACGTGGGTCGCACCAAAAGAGCTGTGCACATCCGATTGGAGGAACACGTGGGGAATATTAACCGTGGATTCTCAAAACACAACTTGTCCAAACATTATGCGAAATACCATGATCGTCAAATAAAAGGCACTTTATTTGTTCCTATTGAGAAGCTCCGCCCACACTGGAGAGGTACTAACAAAGTACGAGCTATCTCTAAGATTGAAACAAGATGGATTTTTGATATGTGCTCATATTTACCTCATGGGTTAAATGTGGATTGGGATATTAATTGTTTTATTAATAATGCCTGATTTTTTTATTTTATATTATCTATAAAATTGTCTCAGTCAATGATAATTTTAAATTTTTGGCATATTTTCATTATATATTGTATTTTGTATATTAATTTTATAATAATGAATTTATTTTTAATATAATAAGGTTTTTTTATACCATAGTACCAATATTCCTGTAATATATCATGTATATACGTCATTGGTATGGACTCTTGCTAGAATGTGCATTTATTACTTAAGAAGAAGCAGCGGCCGATCAGTTCTTTACTCTTGCTTGTTTTTTCCTGTTATCTGGCTCTTCACCAATATTGCCACAAGATGGCAGTACCATTTCCCGTCCATTGTTCTCCATGCTCTTTTTGCAGCCCTCAATTCTGTGCTGTAGTATCGTTTTTTTCCCTATTTCCGCTTCCGATTTCCCTTAGTCAAAATGGCGGATCGCGACTATTTAAGGGAATGCGTGATGACGCGACGTACGCAGCCAATCCCAGACGACGTCCGTGGTGACGAAATGCGTAGGTGTGGCTTGCTGTATCGACGCCATCACGCTGGCCCTATCGAGGAAGCCAGAACGAAAACGAGCAGGAGAGGGACGATCAGCCGCTGGCTTCATTATATTTGACACACCGCTGGTTATACAACACATCAAATGTGAGTGCAACAGCTTTTATTTCTTTTAAAATAAAAATCAATCTCTGGTATCACGCTATGGTTCCATTTTTCTCTTATGTTCCGGTTAAACATCGCGATACAATTGAGAACACCGCAGTGACAGTACAGAGGGTCAGGAGGGAGACCTTAAACCCCCGCGCACAGAGTGACCCACACAGTGGTCAAAATACATGGTAAGGAGACTACATTACCACACCCGGGTGTTTTTCTACGGTGGATTGGTTTCATTCTATTCTCACCCCACACATATGGATGACTAATTGGACTTTCTTTTGGGATTTTTGTTTCTCCTAATTGATTGGACATCGTTTAAGGACTTTTTTTCACCATATATATTTTCAACACACATAGACTGTTCACGCACCACTTGAGTGTTTTTTCTTTGGTAATTCTCATTGAACCATTGATGTTTATGTAAATTTTGAGCCCGATCTGTTACTTTTGATCTCAGCTTTTTTAATCACTAAGCGCCGTATCTCTTTTTTCTTTATTAATGTAAAAGAAAGTTAGTATCCTTTTTAGGGTGGGGCTCCACCCTGTCTCCAGCCATTTTGGGCTTGACTTATTTTACCCCTTTAGGATATATAAATTGGGGCTGGAGAATGAGGACCATGGAGAGCTCCAATAGATAGTGCTAAGCAGGCCATGTGCCTCCCTTCAATTGGTCCCTTCCTTGGGCCTATTTATTATGATACCAGGCAGATATACCTGTAAATGTAGTCAATGGTTAATGGAACATTCGTGGTCACTCTTTGCCATATACCTTAGAGTGGGATTGTTGGATGCAGTGAAAGAGGTGCTGAAAGTTTGTACCCCCTTTGAATCCAGTAGTCTGTAGATCAGTTTTAACCATTCAGTGAAATAAACAGAAAAGCAAGTTTCTTGACTAGACATTTTGTTACTGGGCAAGCTGGCATGAGTGTAATGCAGTGTATGATGTCTATAAAACCTTGTGTGGTCCTGTGCATAGTGATATATATTTCCCTTTAGCTCTCAGGGTGTCAGGCAGAGCATTTGAAAATTCCGAAGCTGTTCTGGAGTGTTATTCCTTGCACACACGAGCGGAATTTACGACGGAAAAAGTCAAACGGAAGCTTTTCATTCCATCTGTGTGTATGCCCCTCTGACTTTTTGCATCGGAAATTCCAACAGAATTAGATAGAGAACATTTGGAATTTCCGTTCTTCTGGATGCAATTACGACGGACTAAAAACCATGCATGCTCAGGATCAAAATCCCCGCCGTAAAACAGCGCGGTGACGTGGCGGTGACGTTGACGCAGCCACGTCACCGAACCAGGTAGTGAAAAACTTCCACGAATGCGTCGAATCCATTCGACGCATGTGCGGGCAGATATGTCCGCTGGTTAGTGTACTAACCAGCGGACATATCCGACGGACATGTCTTAGGCGGAAAATTTTTAAAGCATGCTTTGAAATTTGTCCGCTGGACAAACATGTCCGCTAGCCCATACACACGATCGGATTTGTCTGCTGAAACGGTCCATCGGTGTACACAGCCGAAGAGAGTTTTTTTTTAAAATGGAC
This sequence comes from Rana kukunoris, assembly GCA_029574335.1. Taxonomy (NCBI): domain Eukaryota; kingdom Metazoa; phylum Chordata; class Amphibia; order Anura; family Ranidae; genus Rana; species Rana kukunoris. Next base: position 150,161,647 of record CM056051.1, read on the forward strand.
CTCGCCCCCGATTGTGGACCCTCCTGTGTCCAGATTAAACAAGCTAACCACCATACCGGTGGAGGGGGCTCCCGCCTTCAAAGACCCTGCGGAAAAGAAAGCTGAGGCGATCACCTGCAACCTATACACGGTAGTGGGTTCGGCGGTACGCCCAACCATAGTTGGGGCCCTGGTGTCTCAGACACTCACGGAATGGGCAAAGATGCTGCTCAATGGGTTACAAGCATGTCAGGCTTCCCCATCAATGAAAAACAAAAAACCCAAAGCAGGAAGGGCTTAAGATGATTTTTAGTTCTTTGCATGATTTTTAAGGCTAAACCCAAACTGAATTACCTTTCCCAAAGTTTACAACTTTTTGAATGTTTGCTGTTTATCTCCTTCATTCATGTTTAACCACTTCTGTCCATAGATACCGGTATGTATTTTTAGTAAGGGCTGCATAGCATTTGTCAGGGCAGGTGTACTGATGGTGGCAACAGTGGACCATGCCTACATAATATGTGTTGAAACTGTCACTCCTAGAAGAATGATATTGCAGGAGCATAGTTGGAAGACATTTGTTACCCTATAATAGGAACTGCCTGAACAAAGATCATCATGGCTGGATTCCCAGGTACTGTTTCAGGTTCTATATTAATATTTTGGAATGACAATAACATGGTAAAATAACATGAGATTTTAGTGATTGGATTTGGATACATTTTAGGTTTTACTTTTGACTGATGTCATTGTTTAAATGATACACATATACATGCTACATTGTACCCAAACAAATGTTTTTATAGCGTTTTGTTCCCACAAATATAGCTTTGTTTTGGTGGTATTTGATCACCTCTGTGGTTTTTCTTTTTTGCTAAACAAATGGACAAAAACAATGTTTTCTTTTTGAAAAAATTACCTTTTCTTTGTTTCTGTTATAAAATGTTGTAAATAAGTACATTTTCTCATTCACTGATGGGCACTAATGAGACTGCACTGCCGGGCACTGATAAGATGCCACTGATGAGCACGGATGAGGTGAAACTGATGGTGGGCACTGATATACAACACTGATAGGTGGCACTGATATGCAGCACTGATGGGCACTCATAAGCAGCAAATATGAGCACTCATATGTGGCACAGATGGGCACTCATAGGCGGAAAAAAGCTGCACTGATGGATACTTATGGGTGGCACTGATGGGCACTGATAGGTGGGCACCGATGGGCATGGATGGGCACTGATAGGTGGCACTGATGGACATTGATAGATGGCACTGATTGGCATCACTGAATAGGAGGCACTGGCAGGTATTGCTTGTGGGCACTGATTGACATCATGTGTGGGCACACATTGCCACCCATGGCCATCAGGGATGCCATACCTGGTGGTCATCAGTGGTCGCCATCCCTAGTGGTCCTGGCGGCATCCCTGGTGGTCCTGGGTGGGCATCCACAGGGGGGCTGCGCTGATAAACAGTCAGCACAGACCCCCCCCTGTCAGAGAAGCAGCCACTCAGCTTTCCTCTACTCGCGTCTGTCAGACACGAGTGAGGAAAAGACGATCAATGGCTCTTCCTGTTTACATTGTGATCAGCTGTGATTGGACACAGCTGATCACGTGGTAAAGATTTTCCTTCTTGGCCGGTTTCGTTTATGCCATACCCGACACCGGCCACTAAGGTTCAGGACTTAGGAATCATTTTGGATTACAAATAGTCTTTGAAGGAGCAGGTAAACCAGGTGGTAAGCCGGTGCTATTACCATCTGAAACTCCTGCGTTCAACATTGGATTTCATTGACGAGGTGGACAAAGTCCACATGATCAATGCTTTCATTGGTAGTCGGTTGGACTACTGTAATGCATTATATATGGGGTGCTCAAAAACCCTTCTGCATAAGCTTCAGTTGATCCAAAATGCGGCAGCTAGGTTACTAACGGAGGTAGGCCGTCGGGCCTATATTACACCATCTCTGAAAGCCTTGCATTGGTTACCGGTTGCTGAACGGGTCTCGTTCAAAGTGGGTTGCATCGTCCACAAAGCTATCCATAAGATAGGCCCAGGGTATTTGCAAAAAAAATTTACCTGTTACGTTCCCAGCAGGTTGTTAAGATCTGCTGATCAGGTTCATTTGACGGTCCCTAAATTTAGAAGAACTAAATGTGGAGGAAGGACTCTGGATGCACAAGGTTCAATATTCTGGAATTCTCTACCTCTATACTTAAAGGGGTGTTCCAGCCCTTTTTAATGTTTATTAAAAGTCAGCAGCTACAAAAAGTGTAGCTGCTGGCTTTTAATAAACAGACACTTACCTTGTCCATGGTTCCAGCGACGCGCCGGCCTGGGGCTCCGCTCCTCTCCCCCCCCTCCCCGGCTGGCGTCTTCATTACAACTGTGGCCACCCGGCCGTGACAGCCTTCTGCTTCACGGCCGGGCACCCACTGCGCATGCGCGATCGACACTGCGCATATGCGGACGGCGCTGCGCTGTCCCGTTGGACAGGCGATCGCCTGGGACCTGGACGTGTCCCAGGTGAACGCCTACAGAGAGGGGCTGAAGTTAGGCGATTACGCTTAATCGCCTAACCAGCCCCTCGGCGGAAGGAGGAAGTGGGACAGGAAGTCCCACTCCTCCTGAAGCCCCCACCCCCAAAAAAATGACATGCCAAATGTAAGGGGGTGAGGAGTGGGTTAAGCGGAAGTTCCATTTTTGGGTGGAACTCCGCTTTAAGACGGGAGAAGGATTTGTTAAAGTTCAGGAAGTTTTTAAAAACTTTTTTATTTTCTCAGGTGTATGGCCCTAATTAGGGTTAGATATTAGCAGTTTTAGTTTTTAATGTTATTATGTGGTTTTATACTGTTATTATACTCTAATGTGAGATTTGTCTGTACATGTATTTGTGGTTCTATGAGCGCATCGAGGCCTTCGGGTAATGACTGCGCTCCCAAAAAGCATTTTTATAAATAAATAAATAAATATGAATAATATATTCTTAAGTAACCTTTATTACTGGGAAATTAAAATTCTGCTTTTACAGCTCAATCAAATGAAATCATCTAATTAATGTACAGAAGAAAAAAGTGATGTTTGTTGAGCCCTTGTGTTTTGTATAGTTAACATCTTAGGGACTTGAGTTTTTTCTTTTTATCCAAAGGATGTTGTGAGAGTTCTTTATAATTCTTTGTGTTCTTAATCAGAGATAATATGCTGAGGTTTAAACTTTAATCATTATTGTCTGTTTGCAATATCATAATCTTAGAGTTCTAAAAATATAGATTTTTCCTTTTGGGGGCATTGTAGTACATTATTATTTTTTATAGACGTCTGAATCTGTCAACACTATAGGGAAAGAAACACACTGGCTTGATGGCTTCAGTAACTCTTGCCCTGTGCCCCAGGGGATCTTTAGCCGTCTTCATTATAGACAGCATTTCGACCATCTGTTCTTTGGTACTTCTTTTTATTATTTTCTTTTAAACAAAGCTTCTTTTTTTTTTTCACAAGAAAAAACAAAGCTTCTTTGAATTGTGTAGTTCACACTCTCATGGACATTGCACATGGCAACATTTACATTGTGTGACAGATGGATGTACTTTCATGTGTTCATTCAGTCTTTCTCAAAGGCTTTAGAACAACCATAGCACCCCATATGACTACTGGGGGCCAATTGGAAGGGGGGCCCAGTACACAGAAAAATCAAAAGAGTTGAAAGATTCCTGGTGACTTAACACCTTAAATTTTTGTGATCTCTGAAAATCAATATTATTTTTTTTTGTAATTTCCTGAATTTTGCTTAGACAAGCATTATTTTTTAAGCTGTATGTTGTATTACAGTGTATTAAAAATAAATAAAGTAATGATATATAAATATAATGAAGACCAATTCCCCTCTTCAACTAACTGTTGGTATGAAAAAAAAAACATCCAAATGCAAATCTTACTTGCCTGAAGCCATGGTCACGTCCAACCACATGGACTATTTCTCCCTTATGGCCCTTTCACACGTGCGTTTACGGATGAAAAACGGACTACAATGCTTTCCTATGGGATAGCGGACGTTAGCGGATGAGCATCCGCTAATGATCGTTTACATCCGTCTCCATTAAGCTCAGTTTTTATTGAACGGAAGAAAACCCTATTTTTCTTCCGTGAAAAAAACCGGAACGGACGAAAAACGGATGTTAGCGGACGATCCGTTTAACATCTGATCCGCTAACATCCGTTTTTCATCAAAATATGTAATAAAAATAAAGTTCTAACAAAAAAAAAACGGATGAAAGAACTGATGAAAAAACTGATGAAAAAAAAAACGGATAAAAAACGGATGAAAAACGGATGACAACTGATGAAAAACGGACGAAAAACGGATAAAAAACGGAGGAAAAAACGGATCAACTGATGATAAAAAACGGATCTAAAAAACGGTCCACACGTGTGAAAGGACCTTTAGGCCGAGTGTACACAGGACCCTTAGGCCCCATACACACGAGCAGACACATTTGTTCTAATCGGTCGGGCAGACCGATTTGATCAAATCTGTCTGCTGGGGATGTATCGTTTTGATCGTGTACACACGATCAACCCAAAATCCCCGTCGGCAGACGGCGCGCTGACGTGGCGGTGACGTTGATGCCGCCACGTCACCGCACCAGGAAGTAAAACACTTCCGCGCATGCGTCGAAACCATTCGACGCGTGTGCAAGAAGACATGTCTGCTGGTTAGCGTACTAACCAGCAGACATGTCGGGCAGACGGGTTCCCAGCCGACAGATTTGAAAGCATGCTTTCAAATCTGTCTGCTGGCCAAATCCGTCGGCTCGCCCGTACACACGATAGAATCTGTCTGCTGGGACGGTCGGGCCGACCGTTTCCAGCAGACAGATTTGATCGTGTGTACGCGGCCTTAGGGTCCTTTCACACGTGCGGACCATTTTTTTGGTCCGTTTTTTGGTCTGTTTTTCATCCGTTTTACATCCGTTTTCATCAGTTGTCATCCGTTTTTCATCCGTTTTTCATCCGTTTTTTCATCCGTTTTTTTTTTTGTTAGAACTTTAGTTTTATTACATATTTTGATGAAAAACGGATGTTAGCGTATCGGATGTTAAACGGATAGTTCGCTAACATCCGTTTTTCGTCTGTTCCATTTTTTTGACGGAAGAAAAATAGGGTTTTCTCCTGTTCAAAAAAACTGAGCTTAACGGAGACGGATGTAAACGGACGTTAGCGGATGCTCATCCGCTAACGTCTGCTATCCCATAGGAAAGCATTGTAGTCCGTTCTTCATCCGTAAAACGGACTGATGAAAAACGGACGAACGGTCCGCACGTGTAAAAGGGCCCTTACCCCTTCTAGCTTATTCAGGAGCTGGTCTACCCACTTTGTTTTTGTGGACAGGAAACACAGAAACAAGCGCCCAGTAATGTGATATTTTTTTTGCCAACAGCTGGCATGCTTGTGGTGCAGCCACATCTGTACCAACTAAATCTGTACCAATTCAAGTAATTTTTAATGTGCTAAGTGAAATATACAAAGGAGCCACTATTTATTTAACAATCCTCACCTTGCCTATACACTCATTTTACAGATGTAAAGCCATGTACACACGGCCGGGATTCTCGTCAGTAAAAAAAAGTTGTTTTTCCGGGCAAGATTCTCTTGCCGGCCGAGTGTACACACGTATGATTCAAAACTACCGCCGTTCTTTTGAATGGCACGAACGTGGTGACATCATCGACTACGACGAGCATGTGCTTGTCACATTCAATGCTGTCGCCGCCATCTTGCTTCACCCTACCTATGCCTTGGAAGCTACCGCGCATGCGTCAAAGTCATTTAGAGCATGGAGACAGGTAAGTATATACACGCTCGGGCTTCTCAGCAGGAAAACACTGCCGAGAATAACAACGAGAAAATAGAGAGCAGGTTCTCTATTTTTCTCGTCTAGATTCTGGGCAGTTTTCTCGACGAGAAACCTCAAAGCCTCGTACACACGCACGGTTTACTCGGCAAGAAAGCTCTGCCAGCAGTTTTCTTGCTGAGAAAACCTGTGCGTGTGTACGAGGCTTAACTCTTACCACTGAAGGAGCTGCTAAGGTACGGTTCCTTAATTCCAGATGGCAACAACCCCTTCCAATGCCATACCCTCTGACACACCAAGGCCGAAGAAGGAAAATTCCCCCTGTCAGAACACAATAGCCCAGCAGTAGAGCTTGCTGTACTAACATTGCATAGTTAGTACAGCGACCTCCTGGGTTTAAACCGCTGGGTTAAAATAAAAAATAAAAAAGCTTTCTGTGTGTACCAGACTTTAGTCTGCTCAGAACCAAAAGAACAAAAGTGCCTCTACTTTTTTAAAGCGTTGGATCACCTTTACCAAAAAAAAAAAATGTAGTTAATGGCAGAATGTAGATAAAAACAAACTGTGCAGCTTTGACCGCAGTTGGATAATTATCTTGCTAGCTTTTATGCAACTCTAGAAGCCTGATTGGTAAACTCCTAGGCTGCGTACACACGATCTGTCCAACCCGGTTAGAATGGTCCGACGGACCGTTTTCATCGGGTCACCTCTGAAGTGGCCTGATGGTCTAATGTGCATACACACCATCAGTCCAAAATCAGATCGGGTCAGAACACGGTGACGTAGAACACAAGAGATGTGCTGAAAAAACGAAGTTCAATGCTTCCAAGCATGCGTCGACTTGATTCTGAGCATGCAGGGTTTTTGGTCCGATGCTTTTGCGTACTAACCATCGTTTTGGTCCGATGGTCAGGCGTCCATCGGACCGATTATAAAGCAAGTTTTAAAACTTTGGTCCGATGGACGACAGTCCGATGGGCCGTACACACGCTCGGTTTGGATCGATGAAACTGGCCTTAAGGCCAGTTTCATTGGACCAGACCGAACGTGTGTACGCGGCTCTAGAGATATCATCGACTCGGCCTGTCTTGTTGCTAGGATGTTGCTAAGACACTTCCAGCTGTTATAGCTCACCCCCATCACAGAAGCAAGCTCACAAACTCTCACACATGTATGCTCCATTATTTCTTCCATCTCAGCATCGCTGAGCCCAGCACTACTGCAACAGGGTAGAGAGTGTATACAAGGCAGTTTGAATCAGCAGGGAGTGTCTTAGAAATGTCCTAGCAACAACCCACGATTGGATGATGCCACCTCTATAATTAGATTGCACCCAGCTTGTTATAACAATAGTTTGCACTTGCTTGTTCTATAAATAGTTTGCCTCGACCTTGTTCTAAAACTAGACTTCACCCAGGTTGTTCTATAAATAGATAGCACCCAGGTTACCCTATAAATAGATTGCAGGCAGCTTGTTCTGTAAAATAAAAAAAGTTTGCACCTGCTTTTTCTATAAGTAGTTGGCACCCTCTTGTTCAATAAACAGATTACACCCAGCTTGTTCTCTAAATAGATTACACCCTTCTTGTTCTATAAATAGATTTTATACAGCTTTGGCTATAAATAGATTGCATCCAATTTGTAACTCTCAAACCTCCTCTTCTCCTTGTTCCTGCCAAAGCTATTGGCTCCTCCCTCCTTTGGGTGTCTGTTGTAGCAAGTTGGATGCTAAGTGCTAAGGAGTTGGATGCCAAGTGTATGCAATCCTATTGGGTCCTGAGCTGGGCTGTATGTGTCTATAGACACAAGCAGTCCAGTAAGCAACGTCCCTGCTCCCTCCTCACAAGAATTTGACTGACAGCAGCAGGAGCCTATGGCTCAGCTGCTCTGTTTCTGCTAGGAATGCAGGAAGGGAAGGGAGCGCTGCTGAAGCCGGAGGCAGTGCGGGAGCGGTGACCTAAATCCAGTAATTGTTTAACTGATACAGCCATTGCTCCAAATCTGACATTCGTGCATGTGCAAGGCCTGAACACAGACAGTGTGAGTTTAGGGATGCTTACCTAAATGGATGTTGGATTGGGAACATCGGTTTGTGGCCGTGCAGCCACAGTGGGATTGTATGCCAGGAACACCTGTTAATTCCCGACTGGGTAAACGCAGTCTTTGCACCGGTACATATTGTTACACCCCCATGAATGAGGACTAATAGTACAGCCTGCCACAGTGTCCCTGATCATTGCCACGTCAATCCCAGTTTCACCATAAGGCCTCATTCATACAGGGCATATTGATGCAATGCAATTCTGTGCATCCCTGTGCAGGCTGTCCAGTCTCTATCTATGGGGATGCAGCAGCTGCTTTCAATTTGACTTCAATGCAGGTGCCCTGCAAGGCTCCAAACACAAACAGTGTGACCAACCAGTCACAATGTCTCCGATCACCAACACACACTTAGTCGCAGTAAAATAAATTGCCTTAAAGCAGATACTTCAGAGGTGCTTTTGTTCTGTCCCTAGATACAGGTCCAGTTGTTTGTGTGTTTATCATTTGACATTGCATTCTTTTTACCTGTCTTGTAATTCATGTACTTTACATTGTGTGGTAACAGCACCATCTACTGACCAGTTCATGTAATTTATTCAGCCTGTTTTCTCTGTGCATTATTGGAGTCCCAGTGTATTCTGGATAGTTTCTGGTCCTTGCTAGTCTTGTCCTGTACAGCAAGCAGTCACCATCTTGTGTCTCAGGAGCCAAAAACATTCTCACTGGGTTCCTTCCTCATCATCTGCTATTTAGCCTGTTTTCAAGCATAGTCGGTAAGAGCACTTGTGACATTTACCATAGCTTATATGTGTTACTTTTTTTCATAGCTCGTTACCATCATTTGTATTACCCCATGTACTGCATGTATAGCAGATAATTCTGTGTCTTAGGCCATGTACCATGGATTTATGTTCTCAATGCTACTGTTTTTATTCTGTAGTTTCACCTTTCCTGTCAATCTACTATCAATAAAAAGAGAAAGTTAAAGCAGTACAGTTTTCTCTTCTTCAAGACAGAAGGTTTAACTACATGTCAGATTACACACCGTGCTAACGTGTATGAGGACACTGCAATGTAAGTCTTCCAGTGACATTTTTAATGAACTTTGACTTTTTCATTCATCCTGCGCTCTGGCTATTTGTGTGCACACTAGTCACAGTGTTGCCAGACCAATGTAGCCAGCAACATTGTTCCTGATCGCTGCAGGACCAGTGATGATGTCACCAGACCAGTGTAGCCAGCAACATTGTTCCTGATCGCTGCCACACCAGTGATGATGTCACCAGACTAGTGTAGCCAGCAACATTGTTTCTGATAGCTGCCACACCAGTGACGATATCACCAGACCAGTGCAGCCAGCAACAATGTTCCTGTTCACTAGCCACACCAGTGCCACTCTCACCAAAGCCAGTGCACACATCAACAGTGTCCCTGACTTCTGCCTCAAAATTACAGTGCCACCAAAGCCATAGTAGCCAGCAACAGCATTCCACCAGTGCCTCTGCCTACCGCCTGTACTGATGCTTTCCTATTTATTGACCATGTTTTTGCCTTTATAACTTGTAGCTGCTAATCATGGACTTAGTGCCTTTATGGATTACTGCCAATCATGGACTCTAAAGACTCTTCCATTAAAAGGGATTGCTTTATGGACTTGCCTTCTGTATAGGGTATTATGGGATGTTAGAACAGATGTGTACAGGAACTGTGTATTGTAATCACTTTGTGTGAACTGTACTGTCATCAGCAACTGCCTCAATAAAGGTTCTTATTTGTTTACTTTCTTTGCCTGGTCTGAAGTCTCCTAAAGGGGTGCAAGGCACAGTGCATCAAAAGAACAGGGCAACAAGGGAAATAAGCTAGAGGAAGATGCAATACATGGGTCTAACACACAGAGTACTGTTCAGAGGAAGTGCAATATGCAAGGGAGTAAATCTGCCAGGAGACAGGTGACTGGCAGGGGTGATGGTTCCTCTGGTAGTGGAGGGGGCTAAGTGCTTGGTAGTCCCCCATTCTTTGGGACTGGACCCATGGCGCAGTATAAACAGGGACCCAGCCTGAAGTCACGGGTGTGATGTATGAGGTACCTCAGGAGAAAAAGAGCAAGTACGGTGGGTGGAGAAGGAAAGAGAGCATCTACTGTATCCCATAGCAACCATTGGATGGGTCACTGGGAAAAAGATGACATGCATTTCTGAATTGGTGGAGCCTGGTACAAGCTGAGCGGTACCGGCCTCAAAATGCTACACATCTGGAAAGTGGTGTCCTCTATGTATAAGAGTCTGAAGTGCTTAAGGGTAATCAGTGTAATGGAGTCAGCAAAGACAGCATGGAGTTAACAGTGTCATTGCAGCTAGTTTCTAAGCCTGGGAGACCTGCCTTAAAGGGGTTATAAAAGTTTGTCTTTTATTTTCTAAATAGGTTCCTTTAAGCTAGTGCATTGTTGGTTCACTTACCCTTTCCTTCAATTTTCTTCTAAATGTTGTTTTTCTTTGTTTGAATTTCTCACTTCCTGTTCTCCTCAGTAAGCTTTCCACCATCATCTGAGTGGTGAAAATTCATTTAGAACAGCTTACTGAACACCTTACTGAGGAGGAACAGGAAGTGAGAAATTCAGACAAAGAAAAAAAAAACATTTAGAAGGGAAAGCAAAGGAAAAGGTAAGTGAACTAACAATGCACTAGCTTAAAGTAACCTATTTAGAAAATAAAAAAACAAACCTTTAAAACCCCTTTAATGATGGCTGTCACATGACCACAGCTCCCAGCCTGAAGTTTAGGCATTAACAAATGCAGTTCCCCTTGTCCCCCACACGAACACCTAAGCCCCACCCAAATGCAGACAACTGCACCACTGGAACCACAGGAACTCTTTTATTTAACTTCCTGTACCTCCTGGTTAGTGGACATGGTATTTCTGGTTCAGCCACATACCAGTAGGCTAGGCTTGTTTGGCTTATAGGAATAGGAACTGCTATAGGTGATGCTATTCTAAACTATATTCCCGGGCATAACTGGAAGCAAAAGCGCAGTGTGGGCATAGTTTGTATATGATAGCCCTGGCCAATATGGAGATTAGTAATCCTTTTAGGGAATTATCCCATCTCCCAAAGTGGAAAGTGAAGTAAGTAGACATACTGAGAAGCAGTGGTATGTCTTGTGATGTTTGTTGGCATCTCTCTATCCCTGGGGAAGAGACTGTTCAAATAAATCTTGAAATGTGTTGGACTTACAATGCAATAAAACAAGCAACTTGTAAAATATCAAAGCCACGTGGAAAGATGTTCAGCATGAAAGGTATACTGAGCTAATGACAGAGATAGACAGATTGTGGAGGGGAATATAAGGAACTATGGTGAGAGAGAGTTCAGCTAGACAGAAGGGAGCAGAGCTTAAAGACACAGAACAATAATAAATCACATAGTGTAACACAACACTACTCCTTCCTCCGCTCACAGATCGTAGATATGACCCATGCATTTTACACTTTATATACTGGACATGCGTGAAATTCCCCCTGCACTTCTTTCTAGTATATTCCCCGCCCCTTCTCTTTCGGCGCAGTGGGAGAGCACATGGCGGAGAGACAGCAGGTAAATGATAGTAGCGGCAACAACGAAAGCCCGGAACCAGGAACGTCCCAAACCAGGAGGAGATATAAGGCCTCAAATATGTCCTTTGTAGAGATGGTGGAGATGGTGGACATCTTGAAGAGGGCCAACTATGATAGGAAGTATGGACCGTACCCAAACCCAAATGTGAGAAAGGCCAAAATCATGACTAAAGTTGTGAGAAGTCTGCACAGGAATTTTGGGGTACGACGATCCAAGAAGCAATTGAGGAAACGCTGGTCAGACCTGAAATTGAGGAAGCACAATCAGTACAGAAGGAAACTGCTTCTAAAAAGTAAGTATTTGTCATGTGTTCCTATTATTACTTTCATGTTGCTCCGTGTGCTTTTCTTTACTGTTATACACAGGGCCGATCCTAGGGTCACAGACGCCTGGGTGCAGAAATATTCCTGGTGCCCCCCACATGGGCGTAGTTATCTTTACTAACCCCTCCCCTTTACAAATGTTTCTATGGCTATGACTCAAACACAGAGATGCTCCCCTAAGAAGTCTTATTATCCCCTATCAGAGCCCCCCCAGCAGGTGTCCCCCATCAGAGCCCCCCCAGCAGGTGTCCCCCATTAGAGCCCCCCCCAGCAGGTGTCCCCCATTAGAGCCCCCCCCCAGCAGGTGTCCCCATTAGAGCCCCCCACAACAGGTGTCCCCATAGATCAGTACTTGTCCAATAGATCCCTGTAGCTTGGGTGCACTGAGAGCAGAAGTACATTACAGGGCGGCGGGGCATATGTGGCATCTTTGGTTACTTGGAGGGTGGCACGCGGAGAGCATTTCTTGGTAGCAGCTCCAGCCAACCCAGAAGCCTCTCATCACACCGCCTATGGGAGAAGATCCGACACACACAGAGGGGGTGGGGCAGACAGGAGACTGCTCCATGCACACTGGACAGAATTAATTAGTGGAGCCTAGTACCGAAATGTGTTCCAGTACTAAGCTCCACTGTGGTACCCAGCCTGGATTCAGAGTATGCACTCTTGTCAGTTGCCAGCGGAGAGAGCAAGCGGGATGGGGAACCGCAGCTCCGCCTCTGGACACAGACAAGGAGGAGGTAGGGGAGAACTTTGGAGCTTCAGTGCCCCCACCTCTGCGGCGCCTGGGTGCAGAGCACCCCATGCACCCTGCCTAGGATCGGCCCTGGTTATACAGTTTAAAAATGTCAACTTTCAGGTTCGTGGGCACAGTAATTGGTCGTAGTAAAAATTGTTTGTTTGCCCACTAATATGATGTTTTTGGCAGATACAGGTTAATTACATTTGGTCATGCCTATTTGTATTAAAAGAAGTTTAGTACGTTGTTGTCTAGATGTGTCTGTAACTAGAATGGAATGCAAACTTGATTCAGTGTAAGGAGAGGACACTCAACAGCTGTTTACACAACTGGACTCAGGAGCACTAGGAACACCAGAACAACCTTTTTAGGGTGTGCGACACAGGTGCTCCAGTGGATATTTGGGGTGTCTCCATGTGTGAAACTTGTCCAAAAAAGGTAAGTATTCCAGCTTTGGTAAGGGAAAAAATCATGTCTTCAACTTGGAACTCTACAATTCTACCACACTTCCAAGCAATGTTTCATATAACTATTTCTGGCCTCAAATATCTATATGTTAAGTATACCTTTAGTTTAATTCACATACGGGAGAAAAGACTTGGGATATCTGAGGACACCAGGAACCTCACACCTCCTAAAGAAGGGGAACTCAGCACACCGAACCCTGAGGATGTGGAGGGAGGAGAGGTTTATGAAGTGGGCGAAATAGTGACCACAACAGGTCAGTGTCTGAGACCACAGCTTCAGGTAATAGATGTATGCCTGCATATTTATAATACATTGGGCCAGATTCAGGTAGATGGGAGCATCTTTGCTCTGGAGTAACGCTTCTCATTTACGTTACTCTGCCGAAATTTTAGGAGCAAGTGCTGTTATTCATGAAGCACTTGCTCCTAAAGTTGCAGCAGCGCATTGCAAATGAGCCGGCGGAATTCAAATTGGGCGGGTACGGGGCGTGTATTATTTAAACTAAGCGCGATCCCGCGGCGAACGTACTGCGCATGCGTCGAGTGTCAATACATCCCAGTGCGCATACTCCAAATTCTGTCAGTGAACGTCAATGACGTCACATCCCCATTCATGAACGTTTTACGCAAACGACGCAAATTTTTTTTTTCCCGACGCGATGACGACGGCTATACTTAACATAGGATACTCCACTAGGGGGCTGCTTTATCTTTACGTCGCGTATCGCTTACGGAAACGTTGGAAAGTCACTGCGTCGCGCCCGAAAACGATCGTGAATTTCCGATTCCCGCTGATTAACATATTTTTTCAGCGTTAATCAGCGGCGCCATTTTTAAATTAAATTTGTGATACGATGGCGGAATTCAATTGCGCCGATCGCATCGGAACACCAACCCGACGTTTCTTGTTTTCTGGTTACAGAAAACAGAAACGCCGGCTTAAAGTGATAGTTAGGCTGGAGTATCACAGATACTCCAGCCTAACTCTACCTGAATCTGGCCCATTGTGTTTTTTTATTTTAAGTGATGTGGATGTTGTGTAAGAAAAAACTAATTTCACCAATGCAAGTACACACATCCTCATTGGGGAGATAATGGTGTGCAATCGTGATTTAGAGCTGATAAAGGAAAACATCAATGATGTTAAAAAAAAAGATGTTTTAGGCACAATCTAAAACCCACAAAAATTGTACCATTTTGTTGTGGATTTTTTTCTTTTAAATCAAGTTTTGAAGTATTTTAAGAGCCAAATTTTGAAGATGCACACAGTGTGTCAACATGTGCTATCTGCCATCACGGGATATGAATGTACGCGTTTTGTGTGTGCAACTCCTTCCTCGCAACTGAAATAAAGCTACGAGTAAGCATCACATGATGCGAAACATGTCAGCCCTTTTCTCCTTGTCCACTCACCGTTTTTGACTGCATGCATTTTGGCTGTTATTTTCTATTGAAATTTTGTTTGCTTATGCTTAAATAAAGACATCGTTTTCCGAGGAGTGCGGCGATCCAGGATTTTTTCCTTCATCCCATCGCAACTGAAATAGAGGAATGGGCTGCAGCCCTGAAACACGTCCATTGATCCCCCATGATAAGAGATAGCACATGTTGACATTAGGCATGGGATCGGGAGGGAAATTCAAATTTTGACTCCTAATTTGTGTGCATCTTCAAAATTTGGCTTTTACAGGGGTGACATCACCCCATCTGATGAAGGCAAGATCAACACAGTTTTGACATTCTAATGTCTGTGTAGCACTACCCCCGGAGGAGCTGCTGAATATTTCGGGTGGCATGTTACCTCTATCTTCTCACTGTCCAGGGTAATAAAAGAGAGTTGAAAAAGTTTAATGTCAACACTTCCCACTTCTTTTTCTAGGGTTTATTTGCAGAATTGGTAAAGAAACAAATAAATAGTTGGAGGGGTGGAAGGGTAAATAGGTGGGCAGGTTCAGGTGCATAATCTGAATTAGGAAACACTCCTGCTTTCAGCAAACAGTTCCCGTGGCCACTCTAGCCAGAGTGGGTATTGCTCACCCGGATAGGTACCTCTTACTGGCCTAGCAGCTGAAAAATGGCGCACGGAACAAAGTACGATCTCTGCCACAGACCTTCCTCTATGAGGAGACACTTTTGGTCCAGAATCCCCTGACACAGGATTCAGCACATGGATCTCTCCAGATTAACTTCAGTGGAACTCAGATCTGACAGGCGATCACCATCAAACCTCTTAGTATATGGTGCATCTTTCAATGAATTTTCCAGGCCTTCTCCCAAGATACCAGTTTCTTGCATGGTCCTCTCCAGGATAGGTCCTCCCCTGGCTTTCTTCAGGGCGGCCAGGTTCAAGTGTCGGCAGGGTTGTTTGTTCGGGAAATCCAGCCTCAGGCACAACTGAGGCCACATAGTTTGTTGAATTTGTTCTTAAGGAATTATGGAGCATGCAGCATGCAAGGACAATATGATTCCGTTTATTTTCTGCCATGTTGATTGCAGTGAGGAATAGGCAGAATCGGCTGGCCATTATCCCGAAAACATTCTCCACCACTCTTCTGGCTCTAGCCAGTCGGCAGTTAAAAACCCTCTGGTCCGGGCTGAGGGTCCTCATGGGGAATGGCCGCATCATGTGTTCACCCAGCCAAAAAGCTTCATCAGCGACGAAGACAAACAGGAGTCATGCCACGTTATCTTCAGCAGATGGCAATCCCAAGCCACCATTCTGGAGCCGTCTGTAGAACTTGGTCTTGGTGATGACTCCACTATCTGACATCCAGCCATTCTTCCCCACGTCCACATACAAAAACTTGTATGTCGCCGACACCGACAACATCACTATACTATTAAACCCCTTGTAATTATAATATTATGACCCCATATTGGGGGGTGGGACGATGTTGACGTGTTTCCCATCGATTGCCCCTCCGCAGTTGAGAAAGTCCCACCGCTGGGCAAATTGGGAAGCCACAGTCTGCCATTCCTGTGCGTTGAAGGAAACTGTTCAGTCAAACAAGAAAAAAAAGTGGAAGCTCCGCTTATCTGCCTCCTCCCCCCCTCTGGTGCCACATTTGGCACATTTCAGGGGGGAGCTGATACCTGTTTTTGACAGGTACCCGTCCCCAATTCTGAGAGATCTTGCTGCGGCGAGATCACTTGTAAGTTCAGCCCCCCTCCACCTTCCCCCACCGCCGGGAAATTCAGAAAGCGTATTTCGCGCATTCACAGTAGGAAACTGTCGGTTTCACTGAAAGGCTTCACTGCTGGTTTCCCTTACCATGAATGGTGGCGGCAGCACCCGAGAGCCGATGGAAACATCAGCTGGGGTGACGACATTGCTGGATTCCAGAACAGTTAAGTGTCCTAATATTAAAAGTAGGATTGTCCCGATACCGATACCAGTATCGGTATCGGGACCGATACTGAGCATTTGTGGGAGTACTTGTACTCCCGCAAATGCTCCCGATGCCAGATCCGATACACCCCCCCGCCACCACTGCCGCAAAACAACCGCAACGCCGCTGCCGCCGAATCATCCGCATACCGCAACGCCGCCGCCTAGTTAATCAGCGTGGGGAACATTACAGCTTTAATTTGAATAGCTGTGTGTTCCCCGCCACGCCGACACTCCCCCTTGCTCGGGCACTTTGATAGACAGATCACCCGTCCCCAGGATTGGACGGGTGATCTGTCTATCAAATTGCTTGAGCAAGGGGGAGTGTCTATACGCGGCACGGTGGGGAACACACAGCTACTCAAATGAAAGCTGTAATTTTCCCCGTGCTGACTAACTAGGCGGCGGCTGCATATACGGTATGGGGGAGACATGGCTGCATATGTGGGGGACATGGCTGCATCTGTGGGGGACATGACTGCATCTGTGGGGGACATGGCTGCAAATGTGGGGGACATGGCTGCATATGTGGGGGACATGGTTGCATCTGTGGGGGACATGGTTGCATCTGTGGGGGACATGGCTGCATCTGTGGGGGACATGGCTGCATATGTGTGTGAAGGACATGGCTGCATCTGTGGGGGACATGACTGCATCTAGAACTAGAACCAAAGTATCGTGGGCAACCGTACGCCCAAACCCAGAAGATCAGAAGGGAATGCATCCCCCCCGGAATCCCCCAAAATATGGGGGGGAGGAGGGAGGAAGGGGGAAATAACAGGAGGGGGGGGAGAGGAAAGGATAAAGTACCGGGGAACAGGGCCTATACCTAATATTCTACACCGTGAGATGCCTGGCCTCCACCCACCTTGACCATATTTTGTGGAACTTGTTAGGGCAGTTACGTCCCATATATGTTAACCTTTGCAAGGGGAGGGCAGTATTCACCAACTCCCTCCAGGCAGTCACTCGAGGTGGATCGGGCTTCTTCTAATTAATCAAAATGATTTTCCTAGCATAGTATGCACAATAAAAAATAAAAAGTTTTGTATGTGTGGCAGCGGGTAGATTATCAGTCACACCTAAGAGAAGGACCATGGGATTAAGCCCAACAGGCGTCCCACTAATCGAATCAACGTCAGCAACCACTGCTTGCCAGAACCCTTGTATCCGGGGCAGTCCCATACCATATGCATGATATTGCCCACAGCCCCCCACATCGCGAGCATCGGTCGTCTGCCAGACAATAGATGACCGAAAGTCTTTATGGCGTGTAATACACCCTGTGAAAAAATTTCATCTGGATGAAACGATCTTTAGCCGCAATCATCAACGGAATGTATTGTTGGAGGCCCTCAGACTCAGACCAGTCCTCCTCCGTCAGATCAGGTATGTCTCTCCGCCAGGCATTGAACGCCCTTACAGCACAGTTATTGCCAGCACAGGTAAGTCTAAGGTATATAGATGAGAGCGTTTTATCCACAATAGAGGCCCTTAAAAATCTCTCAAATGTGTGCAATGCCAAGGTAACCGGCTCCGGAACTAGGCCGTAACCACATGACGGAGCTGCAAAAACCAAAAGTACATCCACGGAGGCAAGGAGAACTTATTCCTAAGCTCGCTGAAGAGGGGAAGTCGACCCCCAGGCAAAAGGTCCCTGAGAGTCTTGACCCCGCGGCTCGCCCAGGGACCTCAAGACCCTCCGCCAGACCCCAACCGTGGTTCTCATGGGGGTGGTGATATTTGCATTAGAGCGGGGCCCTCTATACACTTTGGCCCGGATTCACGTAGAGCGGCGTATATTTATGCCAGCGTAGCGCATCTCATATACGCTACGTTGACGTAACATAGAGAGGCAAGTACAGAATTCACAAAGCACTTGCTCCGTAAGTTGCGGCGGCGTAGCGTAAATTGGCTGGCGTAAGCCCGCTTAATTCAATGTAGGAAGGAGGTGGGCGTGATCTATTTAAATTAAGCGTGACCCCATGCAAATAAATGGCCGATCGAACGGCGCATGCTCAGAATCACGTCGCATATACTCCCTAAGATACGACGGCTCAATGCCTACGACGTGAACATAACCTATGCACAGCCCTATTCACGTAGTACTACATAAACAGCGTACGCGACGTAAAATTCGACGGCGTCGTTCCCTGGCCCATACCTTTGCATTACCTGCACCTGCTATATGAGGGGTAACTTTACGCCTGACGTAAGCTTTACACAAATCGCATATATAAAGCGGCCGGGCGCATCTGCGTTTGTGAATCGGCGTATCTTACTCATTTGCATATTTAAGATGGGAACGGCAAATGCGTCCAGTGTAACTATGCACCCACGATACGCTGGCATAGACAAGTTACGTCGGGCAGTTGAAGCCTTGTTTTACGGCGTATCTAGGTTTGCGAATCGGCGTAACAATACGACAGCGCATATTTGTACTTATGATTATCTATAGATACACCGGCATAAAATGTTTGTGAATCCGGGCCTAAGTTACTAAGTTCCGTGTAGGATCCCAAGATTGCTGCCTCAAGGCTCACTGCAGGATTAGATCGATCCTGCGCGAACCACCACCTCGCGCCGCCCAATAATATTTTTTAAAATTAGGTAATGCCAGTCCACCCACCGACACCGGGAGCTAAAGCGTGGACCTGGCAACCCTGGGTACCTCTCCTCGCCACACAAATGCCCCAACGGCCCTATCCAATGCAGCAAAAAAGGAGTTGGGAATATTTACAGGGGTATGCCTAAATACATAAAGGAACTTAGGAAGAAAGGACATTTTCACTAAGTTCACCCTACCAACCGGCGTGAGCGGCAGGGTCTTCCAAGCCGTACATTTGCGGAGGAAATTCTGCAGAATCGGGCGGACATTGGCTGCCTCTGTTCTTAAGTACGAGTCATTTATGTAAGTCAGATGTTTGTAACATGGGGACTGTCTGTAATAAACCATTTAACTACTAAAACCTAAAGTCTAAGGAATATTTTTAATTCACTTACACCCTTAAGCACCTAGATAAGGACTCCTTACTGTGTGCAAGGGTTCCAAGGGCTGTAATATAAGTGCCAAAGGACCACATATAGGGGCATCCGTGGAGGCATCTTTCAGTAACATGCTGAGAAATGTGAAATGTTGTGTCACAATAAACCAAAGTCTTTGGGAACACACACCTTTTACTTCGGTACACCAATCACAGCAGCACCACGACACACTGTGTATTATAACTTCTTTAGTTAATGAAAAGGGACACTTGGTTGCATCTACCGCCAGGCCAAAGATTTCCAGTCCTCCCCTGGGGTCACCTGTTCCCAGATAATACATATTTTTTTTGGTTAGAACATCTTGTGGCAAAAATGGGAAGGTGCAGCTTGTTTTCTTCCTCCACCCAGTCTCTCTTTGAAGCTCTTCTTTTCCTCAATCCTCACATACATGCTTGGCCCACCACCACACTGCCAGGAGACCTCCCAGGAGGCTGTACGACCAGTCTCACCGCACTGCTGTGCTTTGGCAATGCGTGGCTGAGACCTGGCTGGAAGACGTCGGAAAGTTACAGCTCACTACCAAATCCAAGATAGCGGTGCTGGAGAGCTAAACCCCATCAAAGAACTGGCTGCATAAAAGACAGCACTGGATTCCATGGACCGTTTCTTAAAATCAGCAGCTACAGTATTTGGCTTTTTATTTATTTTTACACCCCAGGTAAAGTTCCTCTTCATTCATATTTAGAAGTCAACCATCAAAATAATTTATTCAACATAGGGATGACAGTGTTTCAGATGTGCACCATACACTGCCATGAATCAGGTTTTCATTAAAGTACATGACAGTAATCCAGCTCTTTAGGTTGGGTGTACTGGGGTCTAAGATGAGAGAACAAATAATTAAAAAAATAATAATTCTTAAACAGAATATTATACATCTTGCCCACTATCAGAGCCTTCTGTAATACATATAGTATGTCAAACTGTATATAGAATCTATAAAGTGTGATATATTACATCATGTTGACTATATTGCAGAGCCAACATATATAAAGGAGAGAAAAGGTGAGAAAATGTGAAGAAAAATGGAAATAGGTGATCAGTCCTTGCTTCACTGTCACTGCCATGAAAAATGGCAGGGAGAACACAAAAGTAGCTATTATTCACGAGGATGAGAATATTGATGTAATGCTGTCTGCACTTTTAAATAAATTTCAACTTGTCCAAACCTTTCAATAATGGTCAGATTTATTTTGGACGCCTACCATGAATTTCTCCATTTTCCTGATGTGCTCTGTTTTTTTATACCACTTGCTGTTTTGGGTGCATTTGTCGATTTCTGGTGTCTGGGGATGAAAAAGCTGGGCAACTATCTGTAGGTGTCTTGCCAAAGGCCCAGGTAGAACCTCTCATCATATGAATTAACATAATCGCTAGGGCCAGTAGTCTACAGTAAATCAAGTAATCTCTTTTAATTTCAAAGATCTATTACCATAAGCAGTCATATACTGTATATATACACATTCCCACCAAATATTTGTCATCATCTATTTTCTGTTTAGTGCATTTCCAGGAATGTTCTGAGGTGTGCAAGAAAATCCTACTCTGAGGCTGCGTACATGGTCCGACGGACCGTTTTCATCGGGTCACCGCTGAAGGGATCATCGGGTCACCGCTGAGGTGTGCAAGAATGCCATGAATCAGGTTTTCATTAAAGTACATGACAGTAATCCAGCTCTTTGGGTTGGGTGTACTGGGGTCTAAGATGAGAGAACAAATAATTAAAAAAATAATAATTCTTAAACAGAATATTATACATCTTGCCCACTATCAGAGCCTTCTGTAATACATATAGTATGTCAAACTGTATATAGAATCTATAAAGTGTGATATATTACATCATGTTGACTATATTGCAGAGCCAACATATATAAAGGAGAGAAAAGGTGAGAAAATGTGAAGAAAAATGGAAATAGGTGATCAGTCCTTGCTTCACTGTCACTGCCATGAAAAATGGCAGGGAGAACACAAAAGTAGCTATTATTCACGAGGATGAGAATATTGATTTAATGCTGTCTGCACTTTTAAATAAATTTCAACTTGTCCAAACCTTTCAATAATGGTCAGATTTATTTTGGACGCCTACCATGAATTTCTCCATTTTCCTGATGTGCTCTGTTTTTTTATACCACTTGCTGTTTTGGGTGCATTTGTCGATTTCTGGTGTCTGGGGATGAAAAAGCTGGGCAACTATCTGTAGGTGTCTTGCCAAAGGCCCAGGTAGAACCTCTCATCATATGAATTAACATAATCGCTAGGGCCAGTAGTCTACAGTAAATCAAGTAATCTCTTTTAATTTCAAAGATCTATTACCATAAGCAGTCATATACTGTATATATACACATTCCCACCAAATATTTGTCATCATCTATTTTCTGTTTAGTGCATTTCCAGGAATGTTCTGAGGTGTGCAAGAAAATCCTACTCTGAGGCTGCGTACATGGTCCGACGGACCGTTTTCATCGGGTCACCGCTGAAGGGATCATCGGGTCACCGCTGAGGTGTGCAAGAAAATCCTACTCTGAGGCTGCGTACATGGTCCGACGGACCGTTTTCATCGGGTCACCGCTGAAGTGGCCTGATGGTCTGATGTGCGTACACACCATCAGTTCAAAAACCGATCGTGTCAGAACGCGGTGACGTGAAACACAACGACGTGCTGAAAAAACAAAGTTCAATGCTTCCAAGCATGCGTCGACTTGATTCTAAGCATGTGCAGGTTTTTGAACCGATGCTTTTGAGGAATAACGATCAGTTTGGACCGATGGTCAGGCGTCCATCAGTCCGATTTTAAAGCAAGTTTTAAAACTTTGGTCCGAAGGAAGACAGACCAATGGACCGTACACACGGTCGGTTTGGAGCGATGAAACTGGACTTCCGATCGGTACAGTGTGAGAGGAGAGCGCGGATGTGGGCTGGATCTGTGACTATTGCAGTCACAGATCCATCCATCCCTGCTCAGCCATCCCTGCATTAACCCCTGCAATACTCTTCCTTTCCTGCGCAATTCTCTGCAATACCCTCTGAGCAATACTCTGCAATAACCCCTGCGCAATACTCTGCAATATTCTGCAATACCCCCTGCGCAGTACTCTGCAATACTCTGCAATACCCCCTGCGCAATACTCTGCAATACCCCCTGCGCAATACTCTGCAGTACCCCCGCACCAATACTCTGCAGTACCCCCGCACCAATACTCTGCAGTACCCCCGCACCAATACTCTGCAGTACCCCCGCACCAATACTCTGCAGTACCCCCGCACCAATAATCTGCAGTACCCCCGCACCAATAATCTGCAGTACCCCCGCACCAATACTCTGCAGTACCCCCGCACCAATACTCTGCAGTACCCCTGCACCAATACTCTGCAATACCCCCCCCCACAATACTCTGCAGTACCCCCCCGCAATACTCTGCAGTACCCCCGCACCAATACTCTGCAGTACCCCCGCACCAATACTCTGCAATGCCCCCGCACTAATACTCTGCAATGCCCCTGCACCAATACTCTGCAATGCCCCTGCACCAATACTCTGCAATGCCCCTCCCCCACAATACTCTGCAATACCCCCCACAATACTCTGCAATACCCCCCCACAATACTCTGCAATACCCCCCCCCCACAATACTCTGCAATACCCCCCCCCCCCCACAATACTCTGCAATACCCCGGCCAATACTCTGCAATACCCCGGCCAATACTCTGGGAAAAAAATGCGTTTTAACCACTTCCTGCCCATCGGCCGTCATATGACGTCCTTGACTTTGTGCAGGGATATCTGAATGATGGGTGCAGCTACAGGCATCATTCAAATATCATCTTTTTCAGCCGGCGATTCTCTACACCAGGGATCTCCAAACTACGGCCCTCCAGCTGCTGTGGAACTACACTTCCCATGAGCCATTGTAAAACTCTGACATTCGTAGACATGACTAGGCATGATGGGAATTGTAGTTCCTGAACACCTGGAGGGCCATAGTTTGGAGACTCCTGCTCTACACCATAAGAATGATCATGGCGGCTGTTCCGCCTCTTGATCGTTCTTACGGGAGGCAAAAGGGGACGTCCCCACTCCCTTCGCCCTCCGGTGCTTCTTCCAACTCACCGCTACGATCGAAGCCAGGAACGTTTTTTTTTTCAGGCTTCCCAGCCTAGAGGTGAGATGTGGGGTCTTATTGACCCCATATCTCACTGTAAAGAGGACCTGTCATGCTATATTCCTATTACAAGGGATGTTTACATTCTTTGTAATAGGAATAAAAGTGATCAAAACATTTATTTTTGGGGAAAAACATGTCATGTTTTTTAAAGCGCCCCTGTTCCCGTGTGCTCGTATACAGAAGCGAACGTGTACATAAGTCCCGCCCACATATGAAAACGGTGTTCAAACCACACATGTGAGGTATCACTGCGAACGTTATGCCGTGTACACACGATCACTTTTTGTGATGTAAAAAAACGTTGTTTTATCTCACGAAACAAAACAAAGTTTTATAAACTTAATTTTAAAAAACGACGTTGCCTTGCACTCTGTTTCATTGAAGCTCCCATCCCATAACTTGCTTCTGAGCATAAAAAATTCAAGTATGTTCGAATTTTTTTTTGGTCGTTTTTTCGAAGGCATAAAACAACGTTTTGCCCACACACGATCATTTTAAATGAAGTTTTTTAAAAGTTCGTTTTTTTTCATCACAAAAAACGACCGTGTGTACGCTGCATTAGAGCGAGAGCAACATTTTTTACCCTAGACCTCTTCTCCAACTAAAAACATGTAACCAGTAAAAATATTTAAAGCGTCACATATGGGGATTTTTAAGTAGCGAAGTTTGGCGCCATTCCACGAGTGTGTGCAATTTTGAAGGGTAACATGTTGGGTATCTATTTACTCTGCATAAGTTCATCTTTCATATTATGCAAAAACATTGGGCTAACTTTAATGTTTTTTTTTTTTTTAAAAGCACAAAAAAAACGGGTTTGAAAAACTGCTGTGCAAATACCATGCGCGATAAAAAGTTGCAACTCCCGCCATTGTATTCTCTAGGGTCTTTGCTAAAAAAGTATGTATAATGTTTTGGGGTTCTATGTAATGTTCTAGCAAATAAATGATGATTTTTACATGTAGGAGAGGAATGTCAGAATTGGCCTGGGTGTTCCAGAACGCCTGATGGTGCTCCCTGCATGTTGGACCTCTGTATGTGGGCACGCTGTGTAAAAGTCTCACACATGTGGTATCGCCATACTCGGGAGGAATAGCAGAATTTTTTTTTGTTGTGTAATTTGTGGTATGCATATGCTGTGTGTGAGAAATAACCTGCTAATATGAAAATGTTGTGATAAAAAATAAAAATAAATTTGATTTTGCAAAGCATTGTGGGAAAAAATGACAACAAAAAACTCACAATGCCTCTTTCTAAATACCTTGGAATGTCTTCTTTCCAAAAAGGGGTCATTTGGGGGGTATTTGTACTTTTCTGGCATGTTAGGGTCTCAAGAAATGAGAGAGGCTGTCAGTACATCAGGTGTGATGAAATTGATAAATTTTCAGTAATTGGTATCATAGCTTGTAGACCTTATAACTTTCACCCAGACTAAATAATATCCATTTTGTTTTTGTAACAAAGACATGTAGCAGTATACATTTTAGGCCAAATGTATGAAGAAAAATTACTTTTTTGCAAAATTTTATAATAGAAATTAAGAAAAATTTATTTTTTTACAAAATTTTCGTTGTTTTTTCATTGATAGCGAAAAAAATAAAAGCCGCAGAGGTGATCAAATACCACCAAAAGAAAGCTCTATTTGTGGGACAAAAAGGACAAAAATTTCATTTGCTTACAGTGTTGTATGACCGAGTTATTGTCATTTAAATTGTGAGAGCACCAAAAGCTGAAAATTGGTCTGGTTATTAAGGGGGTTTAAGTGCCCAGTGGTCAAGTGGTTAAGGTGAAAAACACAAAGGTTTACAACCTCTTTAAGCTTATAAATGCTGACAAGATGTCATAAACAGGAGTGAGAACTTTCCTTTATTTATAGAAAGAAATAGGTGAATCTTTAAGGCCCCATACACACGAGCGGACAGATTTGTTCAAATCTGTCCGTCCGACAGATTTGAACAAATCTGTCTGCTGGGATTTTGGTTTGCTCGCGTGTACACACGAGCAAACCAAAATCCCCGCCAGCAGAGAGCGCGCTGATGTGTCGGTGACATGGCGGTGACGTTGACGCCGCCACGTCACCGCACCAGGAAGTAAAACACTTCCGCGCATGCGCCGAATCCATTCGGCGGCGGTGCGGTGGCGGAGCGGGACGACATGTCTGCTGGTAAGTGTACTAACCAGCAGACATGTCGGGCGGACAGATTCCCACCGGATAGATTTCAAAGCATGCTTTGAAATCTGTCGGGTGGACAAATCTGTCCGCTAGCCCATACACACGATCGGAGATGTCTGCTGAAGCGGTCCATCGGACCGTTTTCAGCGGACAAATTCGATCGTGTGTACGAGGCCTAATAAGAAATCAATTACTCACCCTTTCTAAGCAATGAATTTGATAGAGAGGCTATTCCTCCATGGCTGTAACATGCTGTATGTCATATTCTAAATGTGCCAATTGCCAAATATTACTGAAACCTAAATTTCTATAGTTCATACCTAAAGTTGAATCGTCACTTGTGGTTACTTCACCGCGATCGGTCACAGGAGCTGAAGAACGGGGAGAGGTGTGTTTAAACACACATTCCCCGTTCTTCTGTGTGGCAGTGACACTGATCGTCTGCCTACAGCCACGCCCCCCTACAGAAAGAATCGCTCCCTTAGGGCACACTTAACCCCTCAGCGCCACCTAGTGGTTAACCCCTTCACGCTTATTGCGATTTTTTTTAATCAAAAATAGGTAGAAGAATACGTATCGGCCTAAACAAAAGTTTTTTATATATTTTTTGGGGATATTTATTATAGCAAAAAGTTAAAAATATAGCATTGTTTTCAAAATTGTCGCTTTATTTTTGTTTATATCGCAAAAAATAAAAACCGCTGAGGTGATCAAATACCACCAAAAGAAAGCTCTATTTGTGGGAAAAAAAGGACGCCAATTTTGTCTGGGAGCCACATTGCATGACCGCGCAATTGTTAGTTAAAACGACGCAGTGTCGAATCGCAAAAAGGGGCAAGGTCCTTAACCTGCATAATGGTCCGGGTCTTAAGTGGTTAAAGATATATAGCTACATATAGTTACATAGTTAGTCCGGTTGAAAAACAACACAAGTCCATCTAGTTCAACCAATAAAAAAAAATCATACAATCCCATATACACAATCCTATACCCACAGTTGATCCAGAGGAAGGCGAAAAACCCCAGCAAAGCATGATCCAATTTACTACAGAAGGGGTAAAAATTCCTTCCTGATCCCCAGAGAGGCAATTGGATATTCCCTGGATTGACTTTACCTATAAATGTGAGTAACCAATTATATTATGTACATTTAGGAAAGAATTCAGTTTTTTTAAAGCAATTTACTGAGCTGGTCAGAACCACCTCTTGCAGGAATCTATTCCACATTTTCAAATCTCTTACTGTGAAGAAACCTTTCTGTATTTGGAGATGAAATTGTCAATGCTGGGCTCTCAGTCCTTCCTTCTCTGTGCTCAGGTTGCTCAACTGTCGGTTAATTGCCAGAACTCATCGTTCCACAGTTGCTCACCTGATGATCATCTCCTGCTCGTCAGTCAAGCCCCCAGCCAGCCCTGGCTGGGGGCTTGACCTGGCTTTTTAACCTGGCTATTTAAACTGCCTGGTTAATTTCATCAATTGCCTTTGCCTTGGTCAAACATATCTAGAGACTCTCTGCTGTGGTCCTGTTGAAGACTTGCCTAGCTGACGTCCCTTCTGGTTCCTGATCCTGTCTGCTGCCATTGACTTTGTTGATCTCTGGCTCACCGATTTCCTGTCTTGTTCTGACTACTTGATCTGGCTACCGAACCCTGGCTATGTTTTGACTAAGTTTACCAGTTGTACCATTTTTACCATTTTATTAAAAGGTGTGATTTTTTTCTCCATTTTCTGTCTCCATCCATTTCATGGTTTCTGACAAAAATCTTCCTGTCCACACAAACAGTGCTCCCTTGTCCTCTGTGATGACCTTAAAATAAATAACTTAACACCAAGTTCACCAGTACAGGAGGATATTAAGGGACATAGGGTTATGCTGCTACCTTCAGCAGAACAGAGAGGACTGAAAGAACTCACAGGGCCACTTGAAGAACCTTATGGGTGAAATTGGTGTCAGAAGTGGCCTGGTCATCCACCTGGTAAAACTGCCAGAACAGAAGAACAGGAAGCAAATGCTGTGCTGAAAAGCCCATGATGCACTAACTTATTTAGTGGAGTGAAGTTTGAGAGGAAAAGGAGGAACCTTATCCCTATCCTGATAGGCTTGAACGATTCTCTGTTGAATAGGAGACAAATAAATCCCTGAAATAGAAGATCCGGACGATCTGGAAGGGCCCATTAAGAGTTTGCCAGGAGTTGAGTTTGGTCTTAGTACCATGTCTTAATGGAACAGTTCAGTGAGATGAGACTCACTGGGACGCCCTCCACCTATATCCTGTGAGTGAGGAAGGAGTTGCAGAGCAGGAAAGATGTAGGTCAGGTTGAACCTATCCCACAGCATCACCAAGACATCCACTGAAAAGAAACAGAATGACTGAGAAGACAGAAATGTGGGAAGTTTGTTGTTGAACTTGGAAGCCAGGACATACATGTCTAGCATCCCACACCTGTGAAAGAGGCCCTGAAACACCTCTGGGTAAGGCAGGGGTGGACTAACCAGTCGGGCACTGCCCGAGGGCCCCGTGGTGGGAGAGCCCGGGCTGGCTCAGTCCGCCAATGGAGGTGCCCGCAGCTTAATATGCAGAAAAAAAATCTGAAAAACGATACCCCAGAGGAAGGAGTAAAACCGGTTAAATCCCGGTTGATGTGGCTATATGAGAGCTGGCCGGCATAGCTCATCAGTGAGAGGTGAGCCGTCATGTGTACAATGATGATTTTAGTGACAGGCACTCCAGCAACCTCTCCCCCTGGGGAATTCAACCGAGGGGCAGGGCCATTCGTCACTGCCCCAGAGGACAGCATGTGTTTCGTAAAGGAGCTGGAGTCTGCAGAGTGTACGATACGCAGAGCCTGAGTGGGGTCATCTTCAGTTTATCTCCCTTTGCCAATGGCACCCACACTGACCTGCCTTGTGTGCAGCAGCAGGTCAGTGTAATACAAATACAGCAGTTAGTGTATGTGTTCATGGGCGTCCGCTGAGGGGGGCACTTCGGCATTTTACCCTTTCTTCGACCGCTAGCGGGGGTTAAAAGCACCAACCCCTCCCCCCACGTTAAAATGTAAAAACACCCCACTGTACCCCCTGCATCTTTCAATATCTCTTTGTCACTACTGCGTACCCCCTCTCCACAACTGCACCTCTGGCATTACATTACACAGCACCTCACAGCTCTGGACCCCTTTACATTACACAGCACCCCACAGCTCTGGACCCCTTTACATTATACAGCGCCCCTTTCCCTTGACTGAAACACTACACTATATTGACAGTATATTTATTTTAGGTCTAAAAGAGGAACCTTTTGGAATAAGGGACAAATGGATTTGATTCCAGAAGAGGGACAGGCACTCTAAATAAGGGACAACTAGAGGGGAGGGGAGCGCTGCAGTCACCGCCTAAATCGGCCCCAGGGCCAGTTCGGCCCTGCTCCTGGCTCTCCCTGGCGATTCCAGGGGGGGGGGGGCAAACGACCACCCTTGCCCTATGGAGCGGACGCCCATGTATGTGTTGTAAGGAGAAAAACGAGCCATGCTGCTGAGTTTTTCTTCTCGCACTGTGCTGTGCCTATTTACCAGGTGGCAGGTCAGGTGTTTTTCACTAGTGCACACTGACATCTGGTACATTGAATGCCACTCAGTGCAGTCTGGCCCATTTCACACTGGTGCAGTGGGTGCGTCAGCGGTTTAGTGCTGCTATATTTAGCTGCGCTTTATCGTCAATTTCGTGGCACTATTCGGCCACTATTGGGGTGCTTTTACCCCCACTAGCAGCCGAGAAAGGGTTAAAACCACTGCAAAGCGCCTATGTAAAGGCGATTTCCCGGCGGTTTAGCCACGGTGCCCCATTGATTTCAATGGGCAGGAGCGGTATACACACTGCTCCTTCACCGCTCAAAAGATGTTGCTAGCAGTACTTTTTTTACCATCCTGCTAGCGCACCGATCCAGTGTGAAAGCCTTCAGGGGTTTCACACTGGAGTGACAGCAGCAGCTGTTTCGGTGCGCTTTGCAGGCGCTATTTTTAGTGCTATAGCGCCTGCAAAGTACCCCAGTGTGAAAGGGGTCTCAGACTCACACGTATTCCCAAAAGTAGTTTCTGTACAACTTTTGGCGACTTCTGGGTGCAATTACCATAGACATCTGTGCAGCAACCTGAAATTGCTGCCAAACTGCACTGCTTTCATTCCCTCTTTCAGTGTGAACCTGGGCTAAGTGAGTTTATTCCATATATATATATATCACTGAAATGTATACACTGAGTGCTTTCCCCTAACACTGTAATCTGTACACTGAGGCCTCGTACACACGATCGGACATATCCGATGAAAATGGTCCGCGGACCATTTCCATCGGATATGTCCGATCTGGAGTTTGATCCGATGGCGTGTACACACCATCGGATCAAATTCCCCGCCGGCGGACGGCGCGGTGACGTGTCGGTGACGCGGCGGTGACGTTGATGCCGCCACGTCACCGCCACGTCACCGCACAAGGAAGTAAAACACTTCCGCGCATGCGCCGAATCCATTCGGCGGCGGCGCGGCGGCGCGGCGGGACGACATGTCTGCTGGTAAGTGTACTAACCAGCAGACATGTCGGGCGGACAGATTCCCACCGGATAGATTTCAAAGCATGCTTTGAAATCTGTCGGGTGGACAAATCTGTCCGCTAGCCCATACAAAAGATCGGAGATGTCTGCTGAAACGGTCCATCGGACCGTTTTCAGCGGACATATCCCCTCGTGTGTACGAGGCCTCAGAATGCCCCTTAAATTGGTGATCAGTGGGAAGAATGTCCCTTACATTGGTGATCAGTGGGAAGAATGCTCCTTACATTGGTGAACAGTGGGAAGAATGCTCCTTACATTGGTGAACAGTGGGAAGAATGCTCCTTACATTGGTGAACAGTGGGAAGAATGCTCCTTACATTGGTGATCAGTGGGAAGAATGTCCCTTACATTGGTGATCAGTGGGAAGAATGTCCCTTACATTGGTGAACAGTGGGAAGAATGCTCCTTACATTGGTGATCAGGGGGAAGAATGCTCCTTACATTGGTGATCAGTGGGAAGAATGTTCCTTACATTGGTGAACAGTGGGAAGAATGTCCCTTACATTGGTGATCAGTGGGAAGAATGTTCCTTACATTGGTGATCAGTGGGAAGAATGTTCCTTACATTGGTGATCAGTGGGAAGAATGTCCCTTACATTGGTGATCAGTGGGAAGAGTGTCCCTTACATTGGTGAACAGTGGGAAGAGTGTCCCTTACATTGGTGATCAGTGGGAAGAATGTTCCTTACATTGGTGATCAGTGGGAAGAATGTCCCTTACATTGGTGATCAGTGGGAAGAATGTTCCTTACATTGGTGAACAGTGGGAAGAATGCTCCTTACATTGGTGATCAGTGGGAAGAATGTCCCTTACATTGGTGATCAGTGGGAAGAATGTCCCTTACATTGGTGAACAGTGGGAAGAATGCTCCTTACATTGGTGATCAGGGGGAAGAATGCTCCTTACATTGGTGATCAGTGGGAAGAATGTTCCTTACATTGGTGAACAGTGGGAAGAATGTCCCTTACATTGGTGATCAGTGGGAAGAATGTTCCTTACATTGGTGATCAGTGGGAAGAATGTTCCTTACATTGGTGATCAGTGGGAAGAATGTCCCTTACATTGGTGATCAGTGGGAAGAGTGTCCCTTACATTGGTGAACAGTGGGAAGAGTGTCCCTTACATTGGTGATCAGTGGGAAGAATGTTCCTTACATTGGTGATCAGTGGGAAGAATGTCCCTTACATTGGTGATCATTGGGAAGAGTGTCCCTTACATTGGTGATCAGTGGGAAGAGTGTCCCTTACATTGGTGAACAGTGGGAAGAGTGTCCCTTACATTGGTGATCAGTGGGAAGAATGTTCCTTACATTGGTGAACAGTGGGAAGAATGTCCCTTACATTGGTGATCAGTGGGAAGAATGTTCCTTACATTGGTGATCAGTGGGAAGAATGTTCCTTACATTGGTGATCAGTGGGAAGAATGTCCCTTACATTGGTGAACAGTGGGAAGAGTGTCCCTTACATTAGTGATCAGTGGGAAGAATGTTCCTTACATTGGTGATCAGTGGGAAGAATGTTCCTTACATTGGTGATCAGTGGGAAGAATGTCCCTTACATTGGTGAACAGTGGGAAGAATGTTCCTTACATTGGTGATCAGTGGGAAGAATGTCCCTTACATTGGTGAACAGTGGGAAGAATGTTCCTTACATTGGTGATCAGTGGGAAGAATGTCCCTTACATTGGTGAACAGTGGGAAGAATGCTCCTTACATTGGTGATCAGTGGGAAGAATGTTCCTTACATTGGTGATCAGTGGGAAGAATGCTCCTTACATTGGTGATCAGTGGGAAGAATGTCCCTTACATTGGTGATCAGTGGGAAGAATGTCCCTTACATTGGTGATCAGTGGGAAGAATGTCCCTTACATTGGTGATCAGTGGGAAGAGTGTCCCTTACATTGGTGAACAGTGGGAAGAGTGTCCCTTACATTGGTGAACAGTGGGAAGAGTGTCCCTTACATTGGTGATCAGTGGGAAGAATGTTCCTTACATTTGTGGTCAGTGGGGAAAACAGGGGGCCCCAGGATCTCCAATTGCCTGGGGGCCCCATGAGCATGGGCATCCGCTGACATTTTTTCAGAGGGGGGCGCTTCAGCAGCAGCGAAACACAGTCGCATTTTACCCTTTCTTTGCTAGCAGGGGTTAAAAGCACCCCCCCCCCCCC
This sequence comes from Rana kukunoris, assembly GCA_029574335.1. Classification (NCBI taxonomy): domain Eukaryota; kingdom Metazoa; phylum Chordata; class Amphibia; order Anura; family Ranidae; genus Rana; species Rana kukunoris. Next base: position 150,194,207 of record CM056051.1, read on the forward strand.
GAACGTTAAAATGTAAAAACACCCCACTGTGTCCCCTGCATCTTTCAATATCTCTTTGTCACTACTGTGTACCCCCTCTCCACAACTGCACCTCTGGACCCCTTTACATTACACAGCACCCTGCATCACTGGACCCCTTTACATTACACAGCACCTCTTTCCCTTGTCATTCTGCCCCTGGGGTAAGGGGATCACTTTCGGAAGTCATGACATTTGGAACTAAAAAATCTGTCTGCCAATTTTCTACACCTGAAATGTGTATGACAGATTTGGCCAGGACATAAAGTTTCACTCAAGCCAGAATCTGATTGACTTCACTTTGAGCTACAAGACTTCTGGTTCCTCTCTACACGTGGCATTGTATAACTGAATTTGTATAGGATGACCTTACAGTCAAGTCCAGCTTTGAAGGCTAGTCCTCTCTGTAGGCAGGTCTTCCATTGCTGCTTCACATGGTCAAACTCTGTAGCTGGGGCCTCACCTGTAAAGAGAGCTAGCCAGGCACACTCTGTAATCTGTATCCACCCAAGCAAGCCCACACAGACTCACACCTATGCCAACATGTGTACGAATGCTGGTTTGAGACCGACTCACCCCATCCCACAGATAAAAGTTCATAACAACCGCATTCGCCCAGGGCCAATGTCACATGTAAACCCAAGTCACCTTAATAGGTTCCTTTAAGCTAGTGCATTTTTGGTTCAGTTACCTTTTACTTCGATTTTCCTTATAAATGTTTTTTTTTCTTTGTCAGAAATGTCTCACTTCCTGTTTCTCCTCAGTAAACTTGCCCCATTTTCTGAGAAATTCAGACAAAGAAAACAAAGAAAAAAAACATTTAGAAGGGAAATTGAAGGAAAAGGTTAGTGAACCAACAATGCACTAGGTTAACCACTTCCCGCCCGGCCAATAGCAGATTTACGGCCGGGAAGTGGTTATGAAATCGTGACTAGCCGTTCTCAAACGTCTAGCACGATTTCAATGCCGCGCGCGCCCGTGGGGGCGCGCAGCGCGGCGATCGGTGATGCGGGGTGTCAGTCTGACACCCTGCACCTCCGATCTCGGTAACGAGTCTCCGGCGGAGCCTCGTTACCACGTGATCAGCCGTGTCCAATCACGGCTGATCACGATGTAAACAGGAAGAGCCGCCGACGGCTCTTCCTCACTCGTGTCTGACAGACGCGAGTACAGGAGAGCCGATCAGCGGCTCTCCTGACAGGGGGGGTTTGCGCTGATTGTTTATCAGCGCAGCCCCCCCTCGGATCGCCACACGGACCACCAGGGAGTGCCCACACTAGACCACCAGGGTACTTAAAAAAAAAAGGACAAAAAAAAAAAAGGGGCAGTAAAAAAAAATGATGCCAATCAGTGCCCACACATGGGCACTGATTGGCAACATTGATCCATCAGTGCCACCCCTCAGTGATCATCAGTGCCACCCCAGTGTCTGTCAGTGCCAATCCATGCCCAGTGCCCACCTATCAGTGCCCACCTGTGCCACCTATCAGTGCCCACCTATGCCACCTATCAGTGCCCACCTGTGCCACCTATCAGTGCCCACCTGTGCCACCTATGAGTGCCCATCTGTGCCGCCTATGAGTGCCCATCTGTGCCGCCTATGAGTGCCCATCTGTCCCGCCTATGAGTGCCCAGTGCTGCCTATGAGTGCCCATCAGTGCCGCCCATGAGTGCCCATCAGTGCCGTCCATGAGTGCCCATCAGTGCCCCATACCAGCGCCGCCTATCAGTGCCCATCAGTGCTACCTAATCGGTGCCCATCAGAACTACCTCATCGGTGCCCATCAGTGCCACCATATCAGTGCCCGTAATTGAAAGAGAAAACATACTCATTTACAAAAAAATTAACAGAAAAAAATAAAAACTTTATTTTTTTTTCAAAATCTTCGCTCTATTTTTAGTTGTTGCGCAAAAAAAAAAAAAATCGCAGAGGTGATCAAATACCACCAAAAGAAAGCTCTATTTGTGGGGAAAAAAGGACGCCAATTTTGTTTGGGTGCAGTGTAGCATGACCGCGCAATTGTCATTCAAATTGCGACAGTGCTGAAAGCTGAAAATTGGCTTGGGCGGGAAGGTGCATAAGTGCCTGGTATGGAAGTGGTTAAAGGAGCCTATTTAGAAAATAAAAAATGGACATTTACAAGTTCAACCCCTTTAAACTAAGACTTGAAACTTTTCAGCAAACAATATTTTTGGAATACAAAACAAATCTACTTCCACTAGAGGGCACTACAGTCAAATATTTCTATTTTGTGTAAAAACACCTGCAGAACAATATCATTCTGTATCTGCGTTTTCCAGATAATCTCTCTGAAAGCGACATTGTGTCTTTAGCTGTTTTCTGTATTGTTATACTAGAACAATACTTTTTGGAAAAATCTCAAAATCCCTTTAAATGAGTCTTCTACTTTTAACATATAAATGGAAAACCCCTCTTCTTGCACTCCATCATGTGTCCCCACACTCTGGCTCTGTATAAAAGCTACTGGAACAATAAGTGTGCAGTGTTTGGAAGAACTTTGTACTGCCTAAAGCAATCAGACTCTTATATTAATATTCACATTTTATAGTGCAAATCAGAAAATGACATTACTTATATCAATGGACAACATTCTTCCTTCAACCACTTTGATACACAAATTATACATATGTTTGTTGTATTTGCTAAAAGCTAACCACCTGCCGCCCTGCTAAAGTACATTTACTGCAGCATGGCAGCACGGGCAGGCTGGATCACGTACATGTACATGATCCAGCCTGTTCCGGGTTAGGGGAGCGTGCATGCTAACCTACGCTGTCACTGGCTACACTGAGATTTTGTCAGCAGTATAAAAACAGGGCTCTGTGCTTTGATTGGCTGAGACTTGATGATTAGCTGTAGCCAATCACAGCACAGAGCCATGTACACAGATCAGCGATCTGGCTGTTTTTTTCCCCTGCAAATGTCCTTTATAAAACTTTTTAATTATTAATTTTTTTTGGTGTTAGTATTTGGTTTGAGTTTTGATATATTTTCATATGTATTGCTTTAAGATTGAAACTTTTTTTACATTTATTCTGCAAAGTTACCTCATTGTGGCGGCGACTTCTGACTGTTGTCTCATATTGGTGTCTCAATGTTGTAACCATGGACACTGTGCTGTTTGTGTGCTAGAAATCAGTGATGCCATTGGTTGCCAGAATGCCTGCACAGTCTTTGGTTATTATGGTGCACCATAACAGCCATTGACAATGTGCAAAAAATAAAAAACGAGGTGGGGTTCCCCCAAAACCTATACCCTCAACTTGGGGGGTTATCTTGCAAGGGGCCACCTCTGGCAAAGCACCTTATCTCCATGTTGTTGGGGACAAGGGCCTTTTCTCCACATCCGTGGCCTGGTTAATGTGGGGGACTGCGGTTGGGAAATTTTCAGAATCTGGAAGCCCTCTTTAAGACAAGGGGGCCTTCAGATAGCAGAACCTTCTATATGAGTAAAGGGGACATAGTTCCCCTGGTTACTCATTCACACATTTTTTTTTAAATAAACACCATAATAAAGAACTTGAATAGGAGTGGGGTGTTTTCCGCGCCAATGATATATATTAAAGTGAAATTATACATTATAATACAAAATATATTTCTCTCCTTAAGAGAAATAGTACTACGTGGTGCAGATGTGCAAGTTAAACGTAGTGTTCAGCTGCTCCTCAGTGTAAATAGTGAATAGAAGGGGTGAATGAGGGCGCTAGGAGATGTAATTTGCTTAACTAATAAGTTAAGTAAAAAACCCAATTGAGGGTGTGAGTGAATGCATCAAATGGATGCCTAATTAACAACAATGCATGTGGTCAATAACAATGGTGCAAAGTAACAAACAATCAAACTTCAATAGATGGGTGAACAAAATAGCTATGTGAACAAAAAAATTAGTGTACATAAATGTTGAGTGATGATAAAAACCTTCTATTCATTAGCCTGCTAGAGAGGTGAATATACCAATACACTCATTTGACAGTAAGTGGTCTGTCTCACAAAAATAAATATAATTATAAATAGTCCAATGCAACAGCTGAGATGCAGATAGGTAGGCAGGAATGCAGGGTATCTGGTCACAGATGTGCTTGTTACACCTTCACCATGGGAATTCCTAATGTCACCAAAAAGTGCTGGAGAGCTGTATTGCGCTTACCACAAATGGAGACCTCTTAATTAAAAGCAGGTCATACGAGCTGAACAGGATAAGTGCCTGTTTCACTGGGGGCATATGCTGGATTCAGATGCAGCAGGATCTTGGAACCGTAGCACTCATAATAAAACAGAGAAAGTATGGGGAAAGCCCATAGTGCATTACCTTTATTAAAAAATTAAAATTCACAAACAAACAGCCGAGTGGCCTCTTACTTTGTGGCGTGCCTGCCTGGCACTGGGACTGACAGCGTGTAAATTTGTCTCTCAACGGGGATCCGCTTGTTGCACACAGTGCAACCCGATGGATGCTGTATTTGGTGGTGTCACAGACAGGAACAGGGCACTAGAGGATCAGCTGGGTACAGAAAAAGCCAGACCTCGCCGCCGACATATGTTTCGTATCTTCGTACGTCATCAGGGGGCGTGTATGGCCGCTGAGGATTGTGGTTTTTGTAGGCTGTGTCCCAGTACAATAAAGAACTTACTGGTAATTAAAAAAAATCCCCCAATGTAATTTCATTGTGAAACAAATCATCTAGTGGTGTAGATTCACAAAATGACGGTGAGTGACACCTTACAAAAATGTTCCGCTCATATCAGACACCTCTAACTCTGCAGTTGCTCTTGAAGCTTCTTTGGTGGGCTCCTACAAAGCCCTGCAGAACTTTTTCAGGTGTGAAAGCCCCCCACCCTCTAACAATTTCCACGAAGATGGTAATCAGAGCATGGTTTCGGTATGTAATGGGTCGAGACACATTGCAGACATTTGACCAGCTTAAGCACAAATTTGCTTTATCCAACTCCTACTTTTTCCTGTTCCTCCAGCTCCGCCACGCCTTAACTTTACTGCACAGTTTGGAACCTCTCGATTGACTATACATCAATCTGATATGGAGTCACTCCTTTGGGAGGAATCTCTAACAAAAATATTATCATCAATCTACAAGGCACTACAACCGACTGTAATTTATGCACCTTTTGTATGGCGGAGCTCCCAGGTTGGACACTGAGGAGTCGGACTGGGAGGACATATGGGAACTTCCTTTCTCTCCCCTCATAGCTCCCAGGCATTATCTCATCCAGTTTAAAATACTACATAAGTTGACTGTTTGGTTACACTTCCGGTACTCTGCTGATTTTGAATCTTTTATAGCGGATACAGCAGCTACTGCTTCCCCAGGGCCCTCTCATGAGTAGCGTGATGTCCCTTCTCCCCACTTTCCCTTTCTTTATTTTTTTCTAATTTCTAGCCTCCCCTCCCGCTCCACCCCCTTTTTTTTTGTTCTCCTTATTTCTCCTCCTCCTGTACCTTTATAAGATTGTAGTAATCTCCGCACATTCAGGCCATTTGTGTTGAGCCTTGTTTTTTTGTTCATTTTCTACACCACTGTTTATAGTGGTCTACTGATTACTTGATTTACCATTACTTGGTTTATTTCACTTATTTCTATGTTCATTAAGGTTATCTACCGGACTATGCATATGTGATACATGTTCTTTTAGTGTCCTTCCGATCCTAATGTAGGCTTGTACACTCAATGGACATATGTTATTCCTGACCTATGTTTAGTCGATATGTTTTACAAATGCTTGAAACTCAATAAAACAGATTCAACATAAAATACTACATAAGTATCATTTTACGCCATATAGACTGCATAAGATGCACCCAAATTGCCCTCCAAAGTCGTTGATCAACTCAGTCATCCCCTTGTACAAGGAAACCTATTTGAATAGGGGCTGTCACCAAAAATTCTGATTGTATTTTGATACCACTACTACAGGGCAGGATAGCCCTGCAGATAGACAATCTTAAATTATTCAGCCAGTTAAATAGTGTTGATGTGGTTGATGCATTGTATTATCTGTCAAGATATTTCAGCTTCCTTAACCACATCTCATCCCAGCCATAGTCATATGACATCCTCAGGAGGGATCTCCCATCCTGGGCGGGCGTCATATGACGTCCTGGACTTCCCGGCCATCTAGGGGGCCGGTGCACCTGCCAGGTGGCCGTGATGTCTGCCAGGCACCCGCGATTGCCGGTAAAAGAGCAGGGACGAGGATCTGTGTGTGTAAAGATCCATGTCCTGTCAGGTCAGAGGAGACCGATGGTGTGTCCCAGTACAGAGAAACACTGATTGGTCTCCTCCCCTTGTGAGTCCCCTGACCCTATAGTTAGAATCACTCCCTAGGTAACACATTTAACCCCTTGTTTGCCCCCTAGTCTTAACTCCGTCACTACCAGTGACATTTACACAGTAATCAGTGCATTTTTATAGCATCGATCGCTGTATAAATGTGAATGGTCCCAAAATAGTGTCAAAAGTGTCCGATATGTCTGCCGCAATATCACAGTCACGATAAAAATCACAGATCGCCGCCATTACTAGTAAAAAAATAAATAAATAAATTCCATAAATCTATCCCCTATTTTGTAGATGCTATAACTTTTGTGCAAACCAATCAATATACACTTATTGCAATTTTTTTTTTTTTAACAAAAATATGTAGAATACATATCGGCCTAAACTGAGGAAAAAAATTGTTTTATTTAAAAAAATTGGGATATTTATTATAGCAAAAAGTTAAAAATATTAGGTTTGAAAAAAACACATCACTTTTCTTTTGTTTATAGCGCAAAAAATAATAACCGCTGAGGTGATCAAATACCACCAAGAGAAAGCTCTTTTTGCGGGTAAAAAATCATAAACATTTGGTACAGTGTTGCATGACCGTGCAATTGTCATTCGAAGTGTGACAGCGCTGAAAACTAAAAATTGGTCTGGGAAGGGGGTAAAAATGCCCCGTATTGAAGTAGTTAAACCTCTTGGCTACTGTTGATGTAAAGACAAACAACCATTGATAGTGCTGATGATCTTATCATCATCCCCATTAATAATACTTTGTGTGCTCGAGCATTTACATTCCTCTTTCTTATCAGCAACCTTTTGGATGTTAAGCTTTAGTTAGTTGTTTTTCTTGGTATGTGTTTTGTGTTTTTCTTTTGTTTTGTACCTCTTATACTTTCAAATACTAAAAATAATTAGCAAAAAAAAAAGATGTTCTGCTCATGACAGACTCTTGCTGCAAATGGCATTTCTTAAGTTGGCTGCTGAATATAAAATAAAGGAATGTGGGATGCTGGTTGACCTCATTGATTTTTATTGGTGTTTTGTTTTAGTTTGCATTTATTGCAGGAGCATGATGCCGCGTACACACGATCGGTCCATTCGATGAGAACGGTCTGATGGACCGTTTTCATCGGTTAACCGATAAAGCTGACTGATGGTCCGTCGCACCTACACACGATCGGTTAAAAAAACGATCGTGTCAGAACGTGGTGACGTAAAACACAACGTGCACAACGTGCAGAAAAAAATGAAGTTTAATGCTTTCAAGAATGCGTCGACTTGATTCTGAGCAAGCGAGGATTTTTAACCGATGGTCGTGCCTACTTTTTTTCTATCGGTTAGGAATCCAATTTTAAAACAAGTTGGCTTTTTTTAACCGATGGTTAAATAACCAATGGCGCCCACGATCGGTTTGAACCGATGAAAACGGTCCATCAGACCGTTCTCATCGGTTTAACCGATCGTGTGTACGCGGCATAACTTTCTCTTTCTTTCTAAATGATAGAAGTACTGCACTGGGGTAGCCTCCCATTATGTTTTAGGATATGTACGGCTATTACTATTCCCTAAGGGCCAGATTCAGGTAGAGTTAGGCTGGAGTATCAGTGATACTCCAGCCTAACTCTCACTTTGAGCTGGCGTTTCTGTTTTCTGTAAGCAGAAAACAAGAAACGCCGGGTTGGAGTTCCTATACGAGCGGCGTAATTGTATTTCACCGTCGTATCGGAACTGCAATTTTAAAAATGGCGCTCGGGGCGTTCCCGCTGATTAACGCCGAGAATATGTTAATCAGCGAGAGACGGAAATTCACGATCGTACGCGGGCCCGACGCAGTGACTTTCCGACGTTTCCGTAAGCGATACGCGGCGTAAAGAAAAACATGCCCCCTAGGTGGAGTATCCTATGTTAAGTATGGCCATCGTCATCGCGTCCAATTTAAAAATGTTAGCGTCGTTTGCGTAAAACGTCCGTGAATGGGGATTGACGTCATTGACGTTCACTGACAGAATTTGGAGCATGCGCACTGACAGTCGACGCATGCGCAGTATGTTCGCCGCGGGATCGTGCCTAGTTTAAATAATACACGCCCCCTACCTGCCCAATTTGAATTCCGCCGGCTCATTTTCGCTACGCCGACGCAACTTTAGGAGCAAGTGCTATGTGAATAACAGTACTTGCTCCTAAAGTTTCGGCGGAGTAACGTAAATGACTTACGTTACTCCGAAATAAAGAACCGCTCTCCTACCTGAATCTGGCCCTAAGAGGACATTGCTTCTGGTTTATTCTACCATTTACCTAGCCGGTGTTAATACATACATAAGGATTGGTGCTAATACATAGGATATTACTCTGTAAATAAATAAATATTGTCTATTATAATGCAGAATATTAGGTTGATAAATACTGTATGTATTAGTAAATGTTAAAGGAAAAAGTTGCAACAAAGGTATTAGTGATGTATAAGTACTCCCCTAGATACGCTTTTATCTGTAATTTGACAGCTTGTTCTCTAGGCAGAGGAGGAGATTAGCTAACAGTCAGGCAGGTAGAGCGAGACATTCCACTAGTTATTTCTGTGATCCCGTGATACTGTACACACACAACACAAGCTCTCAGGTGAACATGACGAAAGTACGACTCCTCTTCTTTCTGCTGGGAGTTATAGGTCCTGGTAAGTGCAGTCTTTCCTATTAGAAATCCATACAATCAGTATTGACTGCTTCTTTAAGTGACATCTGTTTATAATATAAAACTGATAACAAGGAACTCAATTTAGTTATATGTTAATGTGTGACTGAATACTGAAGTATCAATCACAGTCTTTTTTTCTTTATATTTTTGACAAATTTAAAGATATGGAACAGAAACGTTTGTTCTTTAAAAAGTAGCTGTATGTAAATTAGATAATTGAAGGGACAATGCAATTTTTTTTGTGTCAAGCATAAGAAAAGGCATGTAAGTAAAAGTGAAACACCTTGTAATTTTGTACAGAATGGGCAGTCAACTGATGAATAAAGAGAAGTGGTACATATAACTGGTCCCCCTGATATCATGGTCCTATAACAGTGCATCTTGTGCACCTCCTTAAAAGTTCAATGAATAGAAATGTCCCATTATCAGAGTAAATTAGGGCTCTATGGGCCAGATTCAGGTAGATCGGTGTAATGTTATGCGGGCGTAGTGTATCTCAGATACGCTACACCACCAAAAATTAGAGAGGCAAGTGCTCTATTCACAAAGCTAATTTACGGTGGCGTAGCGTAAATGGGCCGGCGTAAGCCCGGATTCAAATGTGTTTGATGTGGGCATGTTTTATTTAAAATAAGTGTGACCCTGTGTAAATGAAGTTTTTTTTAAACTGCGCATGTGCCAGCCGTGAACGTATCCCAGTGCGCATGCTCCAAATGACGTTGCAAAGAGTCATTGAAAACGACGTGAACGTAATTTACGTCCAGTCCCATTCACGGACAAGTTACGCAAACAACGTAAAATTTGAAAAATTTGACGCGGTCCCGACGTCCATACTTAACATTGGCTGCGCCATCATTTTGTTCGAATATCTTTACGCCTGAAAATGCCTTACGTAAACGGCGTATCTGTACTGCGACGGCCGGGCGTACGTTCATGAATCGGCGTATCTAGCTAATTTACATATTAGACACGTAAACCGACGGAAGCGCCACCTAGCGGGTTTGGGTTTCTAGTACCCAAATATGCAACTAAGATACGACGGCGTAGGAGACTTACACCGGTCGTATCTTAGCAAGATTTAAGCATATCTCGTTTTGAGAATATGGCTAGCGATACGCCGGCGTAACTCTACGTGAATCTGGTCCTATGTGTTTATATTGCAAAGCTCATAGATCAGCCTTTTTCAACTAGGAGTCTTCTAGAGGTTGCCAAGGTGAACAGTAGCAAATTGATTTTCCATCTATCCCGACAACTAAAGCTAGAGTGCAATTTTTCACTATCCAATGTAAGAAGTCACTTTTATACTGATCACTAATGTTAGGGTATATCAAAATTTTCACTGACCACCACGATCTGTAGATGTGCTAGATTTTAGCAGGGGTTCCCTAATACCTGAAAATTATTTTAAGGGTTCCTTGGAGGTGAAAAGGTTAAAATAGACTGCCCTAGACTTTTCAGATAATTCAGAATGTCAAGAAAACAATATAAGCATGTTTTTTTAAATGACTGATCTGCATTAGGTAAAATTTGTGAACATTTTTAAAATTTCAGTAAAATTTTGTTTTAATTGAGATTAGGTTGTTTAATGGTGAAATGATTTTAGTGGTCAAAGTGAGTTTTTTTTTTCTGTTTTATGCTGGTGATTTTTATATACACAAAATCCTTAGCAGGGCTGCACCTACCACTCAAATCTCTAGTTCTCCAGCATCATAGCGGGTGGAGCAATTAATGACATTTTTAATGCATACTGGAAATCTAGCTTACATGCAATGGTAATCTTTCAATGACCAACCCAATTAAAAATGGAGGCAGACTTTAGGTTTTGTAGATTGGGCCCTTTACAATATTAGTCCATTTTACAGTTATATCTCTGTTATGCCGCGTACACACGACCGTTGTTAATGTCCTAGAAAAAAAGTTTTTCTTGATGTGATTCTTGTCAAGCCTGCCTTGCATACACACGATCGTGAAAAAAAAATGCTGGAGCAAAGCGCGGTGACGTACAACACATACGACAGCACTATAAAGGAGGAGGTTCCATTTAGATGGCACCACCCTTTGGGCTGCTTTTGCTGATTTCGTGTTAGTAAAAGTTTGGTGAGAGACGATTCGCGCTTTTCAGTCTTCGTGCTTTTCAGGCTGTTACAACGTGAAAAATGTGCTATCTCCATTACAAACGCTAGTTTTACCAGAACGCGTGAGTGCTCCCATCTCATAACTTGCTTCTGAGCATGCATGTTTTTTCCCGTAGTTAAAGCCTACACACGACCATTTCTCATGACGTGAAAAACGACAACGCGAAAATTTAGAGCATGTTCTAAATTTTTAATGCCCATTTTTCACGTCGAGAAAAATGCTCTGGAGCCTACACACAATCGTTTTTAATGACATTTAAAAAAATTGCATTTTTCATGTAATGAAAAACGGCCATTACAGTTCTGTCATTAGTACTAGTTAGCATCTACATTTTTTGAAGTAACTTATGAAGCCTCTGTTTGCACATAACATGGTACTAATTTCTTTTAGTGTACCCAACCTGCTAGGTAGATTTAGTTTTTTTCCGATTGTTAGCTGCTTATCTTGTTCTTGCCTGTCACCACATTAAAATGAATATGTTAATTTGCTTTGATAAAATCTTCACTAGAGGTATGCATTTGTGATTCCCTGATAGAGGCATTCGATTTTAAGTTACATTCATAAGGGTGTGGTGTTAATGGTCTAATAGCTATATAAAAGAATAATACATTTTAAAATAAAATAATCCACATTTTAACAGTTTTTTCCCCCCTATATATTTAATTTTATTGCAGAATGCTAGAAGTAGAAAAGAGGCCACAAGGATTGGTCTTTGAGTGAGTCATATAACTACAGTAAAACCTTGGTTTGAGAGTAACTTGGTTTGAGAGTGTTTTGCAAGACAAGCAAAATGTTTTAATACATTTTGCCTTGATGTACAAGCGATGTCTAGATATAAGAGTAGCGTCATGTCACAACTGAGTATAAAAAAGAAGAGAGGAGCCTCTAAGTTTAGCAATTTGGTTACATATAATGAAGGTACAACATTTAGCAACCTATTGCTACACTTAGAGGCGCCTCTCTTCTCTTTTATACCCTGTAAAAAAAATGCTTTGGTATACAAGTGCTTTGGATTACAAGCATGTTTCTGGAACGAATTATGCGCGCAAACCAAGGTTTTACTGTACATCCACATTTTAACATGAAATTGTAAAAACAGAAACACATTAGATATTTATTGTTTGGTTGCCAGGTCAGTGGCTGTATCAGGCAGGTACAGCATCTAACTATATAAAGAGGGGCAGAGGACTCATATGTTAAGGATGAATTAGGGGCTTGACATTCTTAACCACTTAAGGACGCCTACTGAACATTTACGTCAGCAGAATGGCACGGCTGGGCACATCAACGTATATATACGTTGGTTTCTAGTACCCAGCCGTGGGTCACGGGCGCGCGCCCGCGGCGCGCTCCCGTGACCCGGTCCGAAGCTCCGGGACCAGGACCGCGGGACACGCGGACCCGATCACCGCTGGAGTGCGGCGATCGGTCCCCGGAGCTGAAAAATGGGGAGAGCCGTGTGTAAACACGGCTTCCCCGTGCTTCACTGTGGCCGCAGCATCGATCACGTCATCCCTGTTATAGGGGGACGTGATCGATGATGTCACACCTACAGCCACACCCCCCTACAGTTGTAAACACACGCAGGGAACACACAAATCCTACAGCGCCCCCTTGTGGTTAACTCCCAAACTGCAACTGTCATTTTCACAGTAAACAATGCAATTTAAATGCATTTTTTGCTGTGAAAATGACAATTGTCCCAAAATTGTCTGAAGTGTCTGAAGTGATGTTGCAGTCACGAAAAAATTCGCTGATCGCTGCTATTAGTAGTAAAAAAATTTTTTTTTATAAAAATGCAATAAAACTATCCCTTATTTTGTAAACGCTATAAATTTTGCGAAAACCAACCGATAAACGCTTATTGCGATTTTTTTTTACCAAAAATAGGTAGAAGAATACGTATCGGTCTAAACTGAGGGAAAAAAAATTATATATATTTTGGGGGGATATTTATTATAGCAAAAAGTAAAAAATATTGAATTTTTTTCAAAATTGTCGCTCTATTTTTGTTTATAGCGCAAAAAATAAAAACCGCAGAGGTGATCAAATACCACCAAAAGAAAGCTCTATTTATGGGGAAAAAAGGACGCCAATTTTGTTTGGGAGCCACGTCGCACGACCGCGCAATTGTCGGTTAAAATGACGCAGTGCCGAATCGCAAAAAGGGGCAAGGTCCTTTAGCAGCATTTTGGTCCGGGTCTTAAGTGGTTAATGGAGGATCAATTGCAGGATCATTCGCAATGATTCTAGTTAGGTACTATTTATTTTTTCAATTCAGTGGGAAGGGTTGGAATATATGAGTTTTTAAATCTGGATTTTTTGTGTAGAAAGGATGACTTTTCTAGAAAAATAAAATAGATGGGGCTCAGGGATATATGTAAATTCATATTTTTTCAATACTAGGGGAGATACAAGTGAAAAGCTGTAATGCCAAAGAGTTTTCACGTAGGGATTAATGGTAGATAGTTGGCTAGATGTGCAGTAGAATATCATATAATTGTGGTCTACAATTGTTTAATTTTAGGACATGTCCAAAAAGTGTGGAAAATTTCCACATCTATTTGGCAAGTGGAGCTTAGGCCCATTAATTAAGACCAGCGTGGAGATATTCATTTTTGGTGATAGAATCTGACAAATTTAAATGTTTTAAACTAAACATCCACGTGAGTCTGCACAATGACAATGACAATTCTCACAATATTATGGTCCATAAACAGCTTTAGAATGTAATTCAGCATCTTTTCTTTTATAAGATTTATATAATGATTTAAAAAAACAAAAACAAAAAAAAAACAATGCAGAGTTCAAAAAAAGAAAAAAAATCTAACTAATACAGAGAAAAACACCCTAAAGCCTTGTACACACGATCAGATATCTGATGGAAACTAATCCGATGGATTTTTTCGGCAGATATCTGATGAAGCTGGCTTTCATCAGTCTTGCCTACACACCATCAGTCATAAATCAGACCGTGCCAAAATGCGGTGACGTAAAACACTACGACGTGCTGAGAAAAATTAAGTTCAATGCTTCCGAGCATGCGTCGATTTGATTCTGAGCATGCGTGGATTTTTGACCAATGAACTTCCACACAGACAATCGTTTTTTTTCTATCGTTTTTTTATCTATAGGAAAAATTTAAAACATGTTCTATTTTTTTTCACCGATGTAAAACAAACCGATGGGGCCCACACACGATCAGTTTGTCCGATGAAAACAGTCTATCGGTCTGTTTTTATCAGACAAACCAATCGTGTGTACAGGGCTTCAGCTGTTTCTCAATGCTTTACAAGTCAAATTAGAATAGTAATACAGATGGCATACCAAATATGGCATCTTTAGTGATGTGGGGGAGTTAAGAATTGCAAGGCTTCCCCATTGAAACACAGGTGAGATAGAGATTTGCCAAGAATACCGTGGCCCTGGTTAACAGTATTCTTATTTGGAAGAAGCTCTATTATTTTTATGATATGTGTGCTCAAGTGGTTAGAGAATTATAATAGTAGGTGATGGGTACAAAAAATGGCCTCCTATTATGTATAAAAAGTGTTTAAATTAACCACTTAAGCCCCAGACCATTTTGCTGGTCAAAGACCAGGCCACTTTTTGCGATTCAGCACTGCGTTGCTTTAATCTGACAATTGCACGGTCGTACAACGTGGCTACCAAATAAAATTGACTTTCTTTTTTCCCAAAAATAGAGCTTTCTTTTAGTGGTATTTGATCACCTCTGCGGTTTTAATTTTTTTGCGCTATAAACAAAAATAGATTGACAATTTTGAAAAATATTTTTAACTTTTTGATATAATAAATATCCCCAAAAAATATATAAAAAATATGTTTTCCTCAGTTTAGGCCGATTCGTATTTTTCTACATATTTTTGGTAAAAAAAATGCAATAAGCGTTTATTGATCGGTTTGCGCAAAAGTTATAGCGCCTACCATAGGTGATAGTTTTATGGCATTTTTATTATTCATTTTTTTTTACTAGTAATGGCAACGATCAGCAATTTTTAACGTGACTGCGACATTATGGTGGACACATCGGACACTTTTGACACATTTTTGGAACAATTGTCATTTTTACAGCGATCAGTGCTATGAAAATGCACTGATACTGTGAAAATGACACTGGCAGTGAAGGGGTTAACCACTAGGTGGCGCTGTAGGGTTAAGTGTGCCCTAGGGAGTGATTCTGTAGGAGGGATGGGCTGTGTGTGACAGGACAGTGATCACCGCTTCCGATTACAGGAAGCGGTGATCACTGTGCTGTCACTAGGAAGACTGGGGAAATGCTTGTTTACATAAGCATTTTCCCCTTCTTCCTCACCGTGACACGATCGCGGGTATGCCCAGGGACAGCGAGTCTGCGGGACCTGCGGTCGGAGTCACGAAGCTCGTGGTGGGTGCGCGCGCACACCTCCACAATGCCGCTTCTTAAAGGGGACGTATATATACGTCCTTTTGCCTGCCCATGCCATTCTGCTGTTGTATAATAAAAAAAATTCCCCTTTGTATTATGTGAGAAGAAAGCAAGAATATAGTTTGCTGGTATGGGGTAATAGAATGTCAGAGATACTTCTTACTTCACACACATTTATGAATTAGGCCCACTTCATATTCACCGTTGAAAAATAAATAGTGTTCAGGGTTTTTTTCTTTTGGAAGTGTTAACACTATTTTGGTATTTATTTCATATGTATTGCTTTAAGAGTGAAAAATACTTTAAAACTAAAATGTCACCAAAGGCAGAATGTACTTATCTTTATTATTTGAGGTGGTAATAATTGGCTCTCTTAAGGACAATATAAAACAGTGTCCTGGGGCCAAATAACTAAAATCCAACTGGGTTGTATTATACATAGCTATTTTATTGTCATTTATAGGCTAATGAATTAACAAATAACAACCGTCCAGAATTCAATGTCCTGAAATCAGATCACTAAATGGGAAATTGTGATTGTTGTGCTGCATAAATTGTTGGCGCTACATAATCACCTGTGATAAATAATTAATGATCGTATTTTGGCTGGGTCTTCTGACTGCTGTCTCGTATCTTTGTTCTTCACATTGCTATAGTCTGCCAATTTAAAAGTGTATTGGGCACAAACATTATCCACCTCACTAGGAATATACTGAGTGTATGTCGTGGATGTAAGATTTTTATTTGAATAAGGACATTTTACAGCATAAGTCCCCTTTCACACTTATACGACTTGTCCCACGATTTTGGACTGCAAAATCGTATGACAAGTCATTTTCCATTATTTTCAATGAACACCATTCATACTGTCACGACTTTAAGTTGTGCCTACTTCAAAGTAGTCCTTGCACTACTTTGGTCCAATTTTGATGCCACTTACACAGGCATTCATTGAAATTGTGGTAAAATCACGGCCGTGAAATCACGGTAAAATCGCGGCCGCAAAATCAAGGTAAAATCGCGTGACTTTGAAGTCGTACAAGTGTGAAAGGGGGCTAAGCAGAAATGTTTACATTAATATTATATATGAGGTGATATATTTGTATGCCTTTTGCTTCCACTGTGTCTACCTCAGGGCCGTCTTTAATATGGTTTGGGCCCTGGGCAAACATTTTTTTTGGGCCCCCCTTCAGCTTATTTTGGGCCTGGCTGGTTCACATGTATGTGTTTTGGCGGCCCTCATTTGTGCAGGCACAGCATTGATTTGAATGGGCTGCCATGCCTTTGTTTCCTGCAGAAAAAAGGTGCATTCAGCATTTTAAAAATCAGTTGCCTTGAAATCCATTCTGCTTTTGCACCATGCTACTTACCTGCAGTTCTTGCACACACAAACGCACTGTGTTTTTAAAAGCGTGACCTAAACGTCTAAAAATGCAGCGAGTTTGACAGTGCGGGAACTGCAGATAAGTCACAGCAGAATGGACAGACAGTGCTGTATTTCATTGCTTGATGGGCATAGGTGTGCCGTGTGCGCAGCCTATTACATGAGGCATCAAATGAATGGGCTGCTGTGCCTGCACAAATGTGGGCCGCCAAAACACATACATGTGAACCAGTCAGGCCCAAAATAAGCCCATCAAGCAGTTAAATACAGACAGTAATGCCATGTGCTCTGAGGCCTTACTCAGCCTGGACTGCAGGTCTGGTCTGTGACTTAAAGAGTTCCTCTATTTTACACATGGCATGGCCTGGGGTCCCATGGTGCTAAAGCAGAATGGACAGACGGTGCTGTGACCCCATGCCATGCCATGTGTAAAATACAGGAACTTTTTTAAAACACTGACCAGACCTGCAATAAATCATCAAATATTATAAAGACTTTGGGCACACTCTACAGAAAACTTCTATTTACAATATAGCAAACAGTGACATACATTGAGGAGCAGGACATGAAGAAGTCAGCCTCGGGAAGAGCAAACTGGGGATGTTATAAAATCACATTCTAATTCACTTTTATATACAAGCAGCACCCAGTGGCAGGAAGGGAGAAGTGCACGTCTAAAGGGAAGCAGGGGTTCTGTACATTTTAAAACACTGGGAAGGGAAGCAGTACTGTCACCTGGCTGCGTGCCGCTGATTATTTTCAGCCTGATTTGTGGGCAGCACAGGGGCTTAATGGGCGGCAGGGCAGCCATCAGAAATTATGGGGCCCCTTACACAGCTTCAGGCATGGGCCCCCTGGAGCAGAGAACGGGGGGGTGCTGCCCCCTTAAATTGAGACGAGGGGGGGCGTGGCTGCTGCAAATTTAGAAGCGGGAGGCCCTTTACAAAAAAAAGATTTAATAAAGAAAAATATATATAAAAAAGGGGTGTAGCCATCCGGGGCCCTAGGGACCTCTGGGCTCTTTAATAAAAAGAAAAAAAGAAATAAAAAAATGAAATATATATAAAAAATATATATATTTTTTTTAAAAAAGGGGGTTGCCATCTGGGGACCTCTGGGCCCTTTAATAATTTTTTTTTTATATAAAAATAAATAACAAAAAAAGGGGGGTTGCCATCTTATAAAAAAAAGTGGGGTTGCCATCCAGGGCCCTGGGGACCTCTGGGCCCTTTAATAAAAAAATATATATAAACCAAAATAAAAAAATAAACATTTATAAAAAAAATTAAAAAGGGTGTTTGCCACATGGGGCCCTGGGGACCTCTTAGCCCTTTAATTATATATATATATATATATATATATAAAGAAAGAAAAAGAAATAAAATATAACAAAAATGATAAAAAAAAGGGGGGTTGCCATCCAGGGCCCTGGGGACCCCTGGGTCCTTTAATCATAATAACATTTATATTATATAATATGTGTATATATATATATATATATATATATATATATATATATATATATATATATATATATATATATATAAAAAAATATATATAAAAAAAATATTTTTTTTTTACAAAACAAGTTTTTTTTTTATAAAAAAGGGGGGTTGTCATCCGGGGCCCTGGGGAACTACGGGCCCCTGGGGATCTCCAGACCTCTAAAAAAAATTGTCCCTTTAATAAAAAACAAAATAAAAATATATAAAATAAATATATATTTTTATTTAAAAATAAATTAGAAAGGGGGTTGTCATCTGGGGCCCTGGGGGCCTCCGTGTCCCTGGGAACCCCTAAAAAAAATGGCCCTTTAATAAAAAATAAAAATATATTTAAAAAAATTGGCCCTTTAATAAAAAATAAAAATATATAAAATAAATATATTTTTTTATTTAAAAATAAATAAAAAAAGGGGGGGTTGTCATCTTGGGCCCTGGGGGCCTCCGGGCCCCTGGGGACCTCCGGACCCCTAAAAAAAAAAAAAAAAAAAAAAAAAAAAAAGATTTTTTTTTTTTTTTTCAAAGGGGGTTGCTTTGGGCCCCCAACAGTGACAGGGCCCTGGGCAGCTGCCCCTGTTTGCCCTATGGTAGAGACGGCCCTGGTCTACCTGAGATCTGTGAATCCTCTACATTTGTGTGAGGCTTATGCTCTGTATATGAGGACCTGTGAATCATTTCCAATCGCATGAGGCTTACTTTGTGTACATGAGGATCTGTGAATTCTCTCTGTTTGTATGAGGCTTACACTCTGTACATTGGGATCTCGACTTCTCTCTAATTTTATAAGATTTTTCAGTTTCTACACAGAGATCTGTGCATTTTTTCCAACTCTGAGGATTACAGTGTATACACAGAGATCTGAAAAATCTCTATTTGTATGAGGCCTACACCCTGTACATTGGGAGTTGTGAATCCTCTCCATTTGTATGAGGGTTACACTGTGTACCCATTTGTGTGATTCTTACTCCCTGTACACAAGAATATATGAATATTCTTCATTTGTATGAGGCCTACACAGTGGCGGACTGACAACTCATTGGGCCCCCGGGCAATAGGAGATTATGGGGCCCCCGGGCAATAAGAGATTATGGGGCCCCCAGGCAATAGATTATGGGGCCACACAGTATATACACAAACATAAAGTATACATACATAGTATACAGTACACACACAGTATACATACACACAGAATACACATACACACACTCAAAAGGTACTGGAGAAGCTGGGCAGCTATAATCTTGGGATTTAAAAAAAACACAGATTTTTATATACTGTGCCTGGTTTTACTATGGCTGGAAACCCTGATGGGGCCCCCTAGTGGCATGGGGCCCTCGGGCAGTGCCCGAGTGTCCAAATTGTCAGTCCGCCCCTGGGCCTACATTCTCTAAACTGGTGTCTGGGGATCCTCTTAATTTGGAATTTGTGAATATCCTCCATATATACAAAAAATACCAGCGCTATGGAAAAAAATGTGCTCCCCCTTTCTGTACTTACTATAATGTGTAAAATTAAATAGGAGTAGTTGTGCTTTAAATCTCAAGAAAATACTAAACTGATTTGGAATTTTTTGTATATTTTCAGATTTAAAGATTTCATATTTATTTTTACACAATATCTTCCATTCTTCTGAGGCTTACATTGTCTACATGATGTGGATCACTTCATTTGTGTGTGGCAAGGTTGACACTGTCTACACAGGGATCTTCAACTCCTCTCCATTGGTGCATAGAGGAATCTATAAATCCTCTTAATTTTCCCTTAGGGCTTAGGCTAAAGCCGGCCATAGACGGTTCTAATCTTTGCTGGTTCAGTGGGGACAGCTTTCCCCGCCTGCCCCTTGTCCCCCCCCCTCCCAGGAGTAGACAATTGCTCGGCAGGAGGGATTACCCTGTCAGCACTGTCAAGGTTGATGAGGGAATCATGCAAATTTCTTTCCTGCAACTCATGGAGCAAAGAAATTGCAGGAAAGAAATAATTTGCACCATCTATGGTCGGCCTAAAGTTGGTCATACATTTTAGGCCCTGTACACACGATCAGACATGTCTGATGAAACTTGTCCGACGGACTGTTTTCATCAGACAACTCTGAACTTGTCTGATGGTCTGATGTGCGTACACACCATCGGACCAAAATCCGATCAGACCAGAACGCGGTGACGTAGAACACAACGACGTGATGAAAAAACGAAGTTCAATGCTTCCAAGCATGCGTCGACTTGATTCTGAGCATGCGCAGGTTTTTGGTCCGATGATTTTGTGTACTAACCATTGAACCTGTCTGACGGACAGGTTTCCATCGGACAGGTTTTAAAGCATGTTTTAAAACTTTGGTCCACTGGAAAACGGTCCGATAGGCCGTACACACCATCGAATATGTCCGCTGAAACTGGTCTGCGGACCAGTTTCAGCGGACATGTTCGATCGTGTGTACGCGGCCTTACAGTTTTCTTGTACAATGATCCTGTAGATTTACCAAAACGATAAAAAAGAAAAGCATAAGACAAATCAATCTAAAACAAAACAGCCCAGAGTTTATTGACTCAGAAGTCTTATGACCAGCTTCACAGTCACCTACTTGGGAACTTTCTATTTGTGGGACGTTATGCGTGTTGACTGTTGGTTTTGCCATAAGCCATAGACTACGGTAAGAAAATGAAAATGTATTCACTTTATTGCATCATGTACCAATATATTGTATCCTTTGTAGTTTTCATAATGCATTTGTTCCGTGTGTGTGTATACTGTATGTTGAGCTACTAGCAGTACAAAAAGAAAAGTGTTAAGGAAATAATGACAACTCAAAGTTGCATGTCCTGATTCCATACATATTCCTTTTGACACTATTTCAACAAATGACAAATGTAATTTGGTGGCAGCTATAGTTCTTTTTACAAAGACTGACAAGGGTGAAATCAACTTTCTTAGTGTGTATAGCTTTAGCAACAATATATGTTTGCATATAACTATCTAATACTGTATATTGTATCGCAGCAGCAGAGACGAAGGCTATAGCTTTCATTCATTGCAACCACCTGTAGCATAAGTAGTAGTGAAGTAAGCACAAGCGACATGTCACTTCAGTGTCATGCTTAGGCAACAGTATTCATCTGAAATATGTAGGCATTTTACTTGCTTTCAAAAAAGTCCTACTTCCTAGAAAGAATTCTAGAAAGCAAACTAGGTTTTAGGGAAAAAGCAGTTTCCATTCCACCTCTAAGTGGACTGATTGGTGCTCAAAAACAGGAGTTGAGCCTTGTAATTAGAGCCCCCTCCAGCAAAAGCAGCCATATACACATGCTACAGGCACAAAGCTTTGTGTTGCGGCACAGAAAAAATTGTCACCCCTGTCATGTTCAAGCAAATGGGGCCACACCTGCAGGTTTTTATGGGGTTAAAACAGGACAGTGAGATGGCAACATAACGCCTCCTTACTGCCTGTCAAATGCCCTCTGAAAAGCGATCCATAGCAAATAACTCTTCAGAGGGCAGCAAGTATAAACAAGCCCTTTTTGTAACGTTAATCAGAAACCATCCTGACCTCTGCAGCATATGGGAGTAATCACTCCACTCTTTCATGTACACCTGCAAGATAACAAATCCATCAGCAGACTGAACAGCACAAAGTCAGGATGCTGAATTGCGCTATATTTAGGATAGTGGTATGTTCTTACTGTCCTCGTGAGAAAAAACATCTAGGAAAAACCTGGGTTGGGAGTATTTAGGGATACTGGTAGCAGTAAATCCAATGTGGGTAAATACATTATAATGGTACCTGTTATGCCCTGTACACACGATTGGTTCGTCTGATGAAACGATCGTGTGTGGGCCCCATCGTTTTTTTTCCCATCGGTGAAAAAAAACAGAACCTGTTTTAAAATTATCTGTTGGTTAAAAAACTGATAGAAAAAAACGATCGTCTGTGGGGAAATCCATAGGTCAAATATCCACGCATGCTCAGAATCAAGTCGATGCATGCTCGGAAGCACCGAACTTGCAGTAATACAGTAGTATGTTCGATCGTTCGTCGAAATTCGAAAAAACGGGTCGTTCGCGCCAAATTCGAGTGACGCGACAAGGCCCATAATTCACTGCGGCATTGCGCGCTGATGAATGGCCAAGCATGCACTATGACCCGCATGCTTGGCCAATCACAGCGCCGTCAGTACAGAGAGCCGTAATTGGCCAAAGCCAGGGTGGCTTTGACCTATTATGGATCAGGGCATTTAGTACACGCCCCACACTATAAAAGGCTGCATGCAGGTTGGCCTTGTGTAGTGTGTTCCAGCGCTGTTGGACA
Organism: Rana kukunoris; assembly: GCA_029574335.1. Taxonomy (NCBI): domain Eukaryota; kingdom Metazoa; phylum Chordata; class Amphibia; order Anura; family Ranidae; genus Rana; species Rana kukunoris. The sequence goes on from CM056051.1 coordinate 150,216,967, forward strand.
ACCTTGAGGCTTTTGCTGAACACCCTTCACCACGGATCCATTATCTCCTTCATAAGAACCTACAAACGAATAACTAGCTACTGTATCACTTGTAGTCCTACAAGAAGTTTTACTGCTTGTGCTTCCATCTTATACAATTCTTGTTACTTAATATACCTTGTGGAGATCAATATACTAAAGTGGGAGATACTGTTGTGCTAAGGACTGTTTACTAAAGTGTACCTAAAAGGGTCAGCTACCCTCTATTTACTTGTGATATTTTCACCTCATATATGCAACTATAGTAACCCGGGCTATATTGCCTCTCGCATGCAATTACTATTATCTTTGCAATATTCACCTTATATATGCAAGTATAATAATCTGAGCTATATTGCCTCTCGCATACAACTACTATTATGTGTACAATATTGACCTCATGTATGCAACTATACTAAGCTGACCTATATTGTCTCTCATATCCTTTTACTGGTTGTCATTACAACCCCTATTTACTACGAGCTTGACATAAGTACAAATCTTTTGTAGGCCTTGTCCTAATTGTTTGAACATGTTCACTTTTCTATGCTAAGGGTTGATGCTAATATATAGCATCTCCCTTAGTGGCCTAATACATCCCTATATGCTTAACGGGATATGATGTAGAGAACCCCCAAACTCCTGTTTGTGTGGAGTGGCACCTGGGGTCCTGTACTGACAATCACTTGCATATATAGAGGTGTATTAGAATCCTAACCTAATCCTATCCTAATCGTAACCTAACCTAATCTCATATAATTTTAATACGCTAATGTCAGAGAAGCTAACAGACCAGACGACCCAAAATGTATATAGGTAAGTATAATAATTTATTAAGAAAAAGGGAGTAAACACCCAACCAAATCCAACAAAACACAGTGCAACAAATAAATAAACCAGCAGTGAGACAACAATACTAAAGAATATACTGTATATACACTGAGATGGGAGATACTGTGATCATAAACAGGCAGGCCGAGGTCATACACAGGGAGATCGTAAGATGGATGAGGACGGGGAATGAGCTGCAAAGCAGGGATCCAGGTAACAAAGGGGACAGAGATCCAAGGCAAAGGGGAGAGCAGGAAGGGCAGTCCAGGATAGGGATCAGGTCGGATCAGAAGCAGGGTCCAGATAGCAGGGTCAGGATCAGGATTGTAGAAAGATACTAGGGCGAGGTATGCTTACACTCGCCGGGTATATGTAGAGGTGTGTTGATTAAGTTCAGGTCACACCTGAGCGCAGCAAGGGCCATACACTCCACACTGCCAGGGTCCATTCGCTGGTGGGGACCAGTACTGCGTCCCAAAGGTGATATAACACCAGCAGGGAGAAGTTCTCCTGACAGCTACAAACTGCCAGGAGACACCTGCTGGTGAAATGCAGTACTGCAAGCCAGATAATAAATAGCACCAGCGGATGGAACCTATCCTGACAGCTAAGCTCTGGCGCATAGTGTAATGCCTTCATGCTTATGTGACAGAGAGATAATGTAGAGACCCCCCAAACTCCTGTTGTGAGGAGTGATGCCTGGGGCTAATACTGAGTTGTCACATAAAGAAGCGCATCAAATTCCTTGCCAACGCAGTTGTGGTTCACTCTGTTCACCAGTGCTGTTACAGGAGAAAGCCTCTTGAGGGGGGAGTGGATGAGCAGGAGTGTCAGGACGCCCACTAACACACAGCTCATTTCTCTATCTGCAAAGTAGAGAGTGTCCTGACACTCCTGCTTGCTCTCTCCTGCCTCAAGAGGCTTTCTCCACACCAGGGAGAAAGCCTTGCATTACTGTGTGGAGTTACAGACAGAAGAACAGGAAGTGAGGCTTTCTCAGAACAAATGAGGATATTTAAAAGCAAAATCGAAGGATGAGGTAAGTGAAGGAGGACTGCACTAAGGTAAAGGAACCTATTTAGGGAAAAATTACCTTTACAACTCCTTTAAATAATTTCTATGTCGCTTCCTAGAAAAAAAAAAATCTGAAATTTTACATGTAGGAGAGGAATAACAGAACTGGCCCGGACTGGAAGTGGTTAGTCTTTTATTTTTCCTCCCTTCCTTATTTTGGAATGTAAGCACTGTGAACTTAAATAGTTTTGTATTTTCCACGTTGTACCTTTATTGTTTTCAGACTGTCTGGTGAAGACATTTGCATTTCTTGGCTTGTTGACAAATGCTGATTTACCGCAGCCTAGTGTGAAATCACATATATAATAAAACAATGGTGGAAGTTTTGTATACTACAATCTTCAAGCATAATTCCCGCCAACACTGAAATACATTATTGTTTAATTATCTCTGTTTTTTTTATTTATATCTTCTCTGTCCATACTTATCCCACAATCTCCCTTCTGCTTATTCCATTACTATCATGTTCTGATTTATACAGAATGTAACAGCTGTTTTCCCAAAAGTCATATCTCAAACAACTTATATGTTCCACTTCACAAATCTCAAGGGCACTTTATAAGGAACATGTAATCAAAATGACAACCATTATGGTTAGCCAGATAATGAACAAATAACTGACCTTTTGTTGTACCTAACAAAAGCCCTGCCCAAGAATGGCTATGGTAACTGTTCCACACACCTATAACAAAGAGACGTGGCTAAACACCATTACCAGGATATATTTTTTTATTTTTTATGTTCAGTATTAATTATGGTTTAGGCTTAGTGTACGCGGGATGTTTTACAACCTCTCCTGAACAATTTAACTTGACAGATAGTAACCGACGTTTAAAAATGTTACTATATATTCAAAGCATATGGTAATTTTACTCTCATAGTGCATATGCCTAAGGCTGGATCTGGCTGAGATTCGAACCATGAATAGGCATGCTAAATGTACAAAGTTGATTGATCAATCAATTTGGGTACAACCAGCCTGCCGGATTTTACTTCTGACTATATTGTCTTGGTAGGAGGGTTTCCCCTGTCAGCACTGCCTGTGTTACTGAGGGAATTGTGCAAAATTTTTCTTGCCGCCTTTGGTCTTTGTCATGCCTTTATACAGCCTAACTTTCTATAAAATAGCATACACCACTTGTGTCGTTTAAGAAGGTAAACTTTGAATTAATTTATTTTGTTTTAATTGTTTGGTTCTTTGCTACAGTAGCATTTATATCATGTATGAAAAGAAAATGTTTTAAATGCTGAGATTTACAATCCCATTATTAACCGATGGTATCACTTTAACTAAATACGCTGCTAAATGTGTGTGCGTGTGTATTTATATATATATATATATATATATATATATATATATATATTTTTTTTTTCCCTTAGTTTTTAACATTGTGCTCTTTTCTCTTCAAAGGCGGGGGCACACTGTTGTTTGATGGACTGCCTAACTCAACGACCATTCAGGAAAACACCTCAGCTGGCACCAGGGTGTATTCATTCTCAGTCAATTCTACATTGGCCTTATCTGTACCTCCTGAAATAATAAACACTAGTCCTCTCACTACAGCCTTTAGAGTTGATTCCAGTCCCCCCCTATATTATGTAAGTATTCCTGTGTAGTATTTGTGTTCTCTTTAACTAAAACATAATGAGTTGATATTATTTATTCAATCATTTAAGCCATTGCTGATCCCCTTATAGGTTATATAGGGCCCTAGACACATAGACGATGTTTAACCTTTACATGTAAAAGTTATGCCAAACTAGATGAGCTCAATACATGTTTTCAAAGTATTTTCCAGAAATTCCAATACTTATCGAGAAGCTCCTGAAACAAGAGTGTAGCTACATTCAAAACAGATCATCCGCAGTCTAATGGGGATTGGGGAGGGGGTATAGGTGTATAGTGGTAAGGTGACTAACATTACTCTCTGCTGAGATTCAGTTATCAAAAAATAAAGCCGGGCACACACTGCATTTTTTTGGGGTTGCACATCCGACAGAAGCCGGCTAAATGGTTGGCTTCTATCGGACAGGCCGACATACACACGGGCCGAATATCAGCCATTTCTTTTTGAACCAGCCGATGTCTCTTGACATTCTAACCGTGTGTACCCACCTTAAAGGTCACACAATTTTGTCTGTGCAGTCAGCTTATTATTATTATTCACGATTTATATAGCACCAACATATTTACACAGCACTTTACAATGTAGAGGGAGGACAGCACAATTACAGTACAATTTAATACAGAAGATATTCATGATTAAGTCCCTTGTGACGAAACATGTCGGGGCGTGGTTACACAGTGAGCATCTGAACCGATGTGATAGATGTTTAGACGTGTGATGCACTAAGCTGAACCAGGAAATAGAGATTCTATACAGGGCGTTTGAGTGGTGAGAACACATCCAGCTGATCTTGAGTCCACCGTGACCATGGTTTCACCGGTTAAGGAAATTGGGGGCGCTGTTTGCTGTGATTTGCTGCTTGTTTTAAAGAGTGCAATGTTTGAAGATTTGTGCATGGTGTTTTATTAAAACTGACCATTTGGTATTACACTATTGTGCACCTTTTTTCATTATTTATATGTGGAGCAATCCAGATATCACTGTTTAGAACAAATTTTCTGTTAAACCTACCTGAGAGGTTTTGTTTATGCTTTTATGCCAAAGCACGTGAGTGTTAGGCCGCGTACACACGATCAAATTTATCTGCTGAAACTGGCCCGACGGGCCGTTTCAGCAGACAAATCCGATTGTGTGTACGGGCTAGCGGACATGTTTTACCAGCGGACAAATTTCAAAGCATGCTTTGAAATTTGTCCGCCGGAGACATGTCCGTCGGATATGTCCGCTGGTTAGTACACTCACCAGCGGACATAACTGTCCACGCATGCGTCGAATGGATTCGACGCATGCGTGGAAGTATTTTACTTCCTGGAGTTGTGACGTGGCAGCGTCAACGTCACCGCCACGTCACCGCGTCCTCAGCCAGAGGGGATTTTCGTCCGATGGCGTGTACACGCCATCGGACCAAAATCCGATTAGACATGTCCGCTGCAAACGGTCCGTCGGACATGTTTGAGCGGACATGTCTCATTGTGTGTACGCGGCCTTAGGCATATCGTTCTGGTGAGTGTTTGATTTGATGGGTGAAGGATTCACTGTACACTTTTGGTGTGGTGGAAGACTTGAAGATTTAAGGAACATACATCATTTATGAACTTTATGCTTATCACTTGTGTCACTATTTTCACGGGTTCTACACTTCATTTATCTGTGATAGTATTCACATACATTTTTGAATACATATTCATTATTTATGCGCTGCTTAGTATTTTTGACACTGATTTTATTTTAGTGGTCATCATATTTATTCATGATATAACTTTTGTGCAAACCAATCAATATACGCTTATACATTTTTTTTTATTATAATTTTATATATTTTTTTAAATTTATTATAGCAAAAAGTAAAATATATTGTTTTTTTTTTAATTGTTGCTCTTTCTTTAGTTTTAGCGCAAAAAATAAAAACCACAGAGGTAATCAAATACCACAAAAAGAAAGCTCTATTTGTGGGGAAAAAAAGACATAAATTTTGTTTTGATCGCGATCGCGCAATTGTCAGTTAAAGTGACAAATGCTGTATCGCAAAAAATGGCCTGGTCATTAAAGCGGAGGTCCGCCTAAAAAAAAATATTAAAAACCAGCAGCTACAAATACTGAAGCTACTGACTTTTAATAAATGGACAGGGTGCCCGCGATGTCGGCATCCAAAGCCGATCAATCGCTCGGCTCTCGGCTGCCCCCACCGCCATCCTCGGAAGTAAAGTGTTGCCGCTTCACTTCCCGGTTCCCTACTGCGCATGTGTGAGTCACGCTGTGTGTCCTAACTGGTCTACACTGTCTTCTGGGACCTGTATTTATACAGGTATCTGACCCCCCTCCCCCTGAAAGGTGCCAAATGTGACACTGGAGGGGGGGTGAGTTCCAAAAAGCGGAGGTTCCATTTTTGTGTGGACCTCGCGTTAAGGGGAAAAATCTTCCAGGCTGACGTAGTTAACATTATTATTTCTTATAACAGTGATGATCACTTTTATAAGCAATAGTTTTAGCCGTCATGTATGGCTTTAATTCATGCTTACTATTGTGATCTGTGATTGGCTACAGCTAATCACATGGTAAAGGGTGCGGTGATTGGCCCAGGTACCATATGATAGTTGTGGGCCAATCACAGTGTCACAATAGTATGCAAAACAGCCATGAATGGAAGCCTTGTTTACATTGTTATCATGTGGTCACTATGACCAATCATAGTGAGCAGCCGGGTACCATGGGGCACGCTAGGCTATGTATGGATATGTCGCCTAGCCTGTAGCTGCCGCCCGTCCACAGTAAATGTAATATGGCTGGGTAGCAAGCGGTTAAACAAAACAGCTATTACTGCTGTTGCTTTTGTAACTGTACTACAGCTATAATTTCCATAATTCTACCCTCATAGTTTCTCTTTAAAACACCTTATAGTTCCAGTCCAGGTATGTTTAATCATAAAGCCTCCTACTGCTATAAATATGGTATTCCTTATAACTGTATGTGCATAATACAATTAATGAAGCTAATCAGTATATTAGATCCTTTGTAAACTCACATGACTTGTTTTTATATTTCTTTATACTGTATATTTATCTTCTTAGGAATGTCATTTTTGTTCAGCATTAAAAAAAATACAGTGTTGTATGGTATTAACACCAGCTGCGTATTAATAAATGCTTTAAAATGTATATTTTGGGTGTGGGCTCGGCGGGCATCCTTACCATGAGGCATGTGATGCCGGGTGGTGTGGTACTGTCCTTCCAGGAGTTGAGCTGGACCTTTCGCCTCCCATCCTCCCTCCGTTTTAGATACATGCAGCTGCGACATGCCATAATGACCCAGTTCCCGGAAACTATGACGCTTGAGTCGGATTCGGACGAGCATCTCCTGATTTCGAGCGTTATGGGGAAGCCCCTCTCGTCCCTCTATCTACGACTCACGTTGGCATATGACACTGACACAGGAGGGATCCTATCTAAATGGAGCTGTGATATTCCTGATCTGGACGAGGAGGTGTGGGAGGATTGTGTCTCTTCCTACCTTCCATCCATGATCACCTCTAGGGATCGTTTTATACAGTTGAAATTCTTGCACAGAGCCTACTACACCCCACAGAGGTTGGCTAAGATATACCCCTCCAGGAGTTCCTTGTGCACTAGATGTTCTGCGGAGCTGGAAACTTGTTTCCATATGGTGTGGTCCTGTCCCAAGCTGGGTTCCTTCTGGAGGGAGGTGGCGGAGACACTCTCGGACCGCTGCGGGGCAGAATTCCCCCTGGATCCAAGACTGTTCCTTCTCAGCTATCTGGGTGACGTTGAGGGTGATAGGTATACCAAACTATGCATCACCTTTGCATTATTCTTTGCCATAAGGGAGATCCTGCTCCGATGGCAGGGTTCTGACCTCCCCACCAAGTCTTCTTGGCTGGGGACAATAAACAGAGTGCTGCCACTATACAGAATAACGTATGAGAGCAGGAACTGTCCAGCTAAATTTGATAAGATCTGGTCGAGCTGGATTGACTCTCCTGGCTGAACCCCTGTATTTCCTTTAGGATGTGAGCTGTGGATAGTGGTTCCCTCTCCGCCGGGGTGGACACTGGTGTGGTACCTTTTTTGGAGCACTCTCTCCCGAGTGGTGTTTGTTTCAGTATGATTTTGCTCTCATTCTATGTCCCGCTGGATTGATATCCTTTTTGCTGTTTTGACTATTGCTGTATGCCTGTGTAACTATGTAATCGTTTTGTATTTTGTACTGTCATTGGTTTGTGTGTATGTTTGTTTTTTGTCTTCAAATAAAAAACTTTTGCTGTTAAAAAAAATATATATATATTTTGTAGCTATATGTGTACAATGCGCTGTGATGGTATGAGCATGATCTTAATCTATTGCAGGTTGTCGTAACTGGCAGTCCAGTCCTTGATTTTGAAACAATGCCTAATAGCTTTGAGTTACAAATATATATGGAAGACATATCAAAAACAACTCAACTGCAAATTTTAACTGTGCAGCTCACCAATGTCAATGAAGCTCCCGTGTTCCTGGGCAACCTAGCAAATCAAGGTGTGTATCAGCTTTAGCACTCTTTCATGTTATAAAGCATGCGGTAATGTTCACAAAAAATCTAGTTTAGTTGACCTAAATGAAACCATGCAGGGTAAGATATTAACCACTTCCTTACTGGGCACATAAACCCCTTCCTGACCAGGTGAAATGTCAGCTTGTGGCACTGCATCACTTTAACTGACAATTGCGCGGTCGTGCGACGTGGCTCCCAAACAAAATTGGCGTCCTTTTTTCCCCACAAATAGAGCTTTCTTTTGGTGGTATTTGATCGCCTCTGCGGTTTTTATTTTTTGCGCTATAAACAAAAATAGAGCGACAATTTTGAAAAAAAAAATTATATTTTTTACTTGTTGCTGTAATAAGGATTTAATAGATGGAAAGTTGAAAACAATTATAGATGGTCCGCTTTAAAGTATTACTAAAACCACAACAGTTAAATCAGTCTATATATACAGAAAAAAGCATGCTTGTTATACTCACTGTGGAACGTAAGGGGTTAATCCTCTGCATTGTGTAAAAAGGCTGTTTGATCCTGTCTTCTATGATCTATCATACCGTACTTCCACTGTCCCCAATATACTTCCTGATAATACAGAGCCAGGGAACAAGCTCCACATGGTAAGTTTGGTGTGTATTACTAGAGGTTTTTTTTTCCCTGGGAGTATGCATGTGATCAGCACAGGGCCAATCAGCACTGTCCAGATAGAGGGTCGGGGGTCCTGCAGTCTCATAGGACAGTCAGAGTAGAATGAAAGCTCCTCCTACAAGCTTTAACCAGACACTGATAGAAGTCAGAAGACTTGCTGATGAGAAAAAGTATTTAGCAGTTTATATTTACTAAAATAATTGCATTTCCATGCTCTGTGTACTGGGGGAGACAAGATATATATATATATTAGTCTATAAATAAGATGGACTTTCACCTACGGTAAAAGACTTTTATAATATCATAGCACAGAGCATTTGTGAGAATGAGAATGTGCTCCTTTTGAAAGCATTGCAATGAGTGATCAGCCTCAAGAAACCTATATGCATTGTATTTATCAATGAATATTAAATATTGTATTTTTCTACTCATTAAATAAGAACAAGACAATTCTGTGCAACTTTATAAAGCCTGACATCGGTTTTAGGATACTGGTGTAGGTTTTCAGCAGCACAGTAGTGTGATATAAAAAAAAGTCCTCTTTTGTAGTCCTCTATTGTAGCAAAATGTTTCTGTATGGCAGTGCATTGTATAAATCAATAAATGTGTGACCAGAACATTTAATTATTTATAGGATAAAAACGGTACAAAGCTATCATTTCCGGAATCTATGTTAATTTATATTTGGCGTACAATTCTTTTTCCTTTTTCTTTTTTTTTTTAGTTGTGACAGTTTACATCGTAGAAGGGTCACCTATAGGACCAATATATCGGGTTTTGGCATCTGACCCTGAAGATCTAAATCCTCTGCAGGCAAGTGTCTGTGTGTTCACTATATGATGATACAGAGCAATCATTTCCTTTACCTAGGAAGTGGAAAACTAATAACAAAACATTATTTTGGAGTGATAAGTGGAATTGAACACATTGTAAATTAAAAACAAAGGCCCGGATTCACGTAGCACTTACACCGACGTATCTACAGATACGCCGCAAAAGTACAAATGTGCGCCGTCGTATCTATGCGCCGGACCCACAAACTAAGTTACGTAGAAAAATAGGAATCTTTCGACCAACGTAACTTTCCTACGCCGGCGTATCGTGGGCGCATATTTACGCTGGATGCATATGGAAGTTTCGATTCAGATATGCAAATGAGGGAGATTCGCCGATTCACGAGCGTAGATGCGCCCGGCACATGTTTTAAGCAATTTGCGTAAGGGTTAAGTCCGGCGTAAAGTTATTCCTCATATAGGAGGCACAACCCATGCAAAGGTATGGACCAGGGAACGGACGCCGTTGAATTTTACGTTGTGTACGCCGTTTAAGTAGTACGTGAATAAGGCTGGTCGTAGGTTACGTTCACGTCATAGGCAATGTTTCGACGTATCTTAGGCAGTTTTTTTGAAGTGACTGTGAGCATGCGTTTTTTGAAGCTCTGCCCATCATTTAGATGGGGTCACGCTTCATTTTAATATATCACGCCCACTTCCAGCCCACTTCCACCTACTTTGACTTACGTCGGCTCACACCGACAACTATACGCTACGCCGGCGCAACGTTGAGTGCATTTTCTTTGTGAATACCATGCTTGCCTCTCAACGTTGCGCCGGCGTAGCGTAAAGAAGATACGCTACGCCCACACAAAGATGTGCCAATGTACGTGATTCTACTGGGGGAGGTGACCGATGCTGTGTCCCTATGTACAAGAGACACAGATCGGTCTCCTCTCTCCCCTGACAGGACATGGATCTCTGTGTTTACACACAGAGATCCATGTCTTGTCCCTTAACCGCCGATTGCGAGTGCCTGGCGGACATCGCGGCCGCCAGGCACGCGAATCGGTACCTCAGAAATGCAGCGGGCACGCGCGCGCCGCTGGCGGCCACGCGCGAGCCGCCAGTGGCGCTCGCGCGCCCTCTAGTGGCCGTTAAAAGCACAGGACGCATATATGCCTCCCGTCAGAGATTCAGAACCGCCCGACGGCCGCATATATTCGTACGGCCGTCGGGAAGTGGTTAATTAGTAAGTGCCATTTGCATTATCTCACTATACAGGTGAATCTCAAAAAATGTGAATATCGTGCAAAAGTTCATTTATTTCATTAATGCAACTTAAATGGTGAAACTAACATATGAGATAGACTCAATACATGCAAAGCAAGATAGTTCAAGCCGTGATTTATTATAATTGTGATTAATATGGCTTACAGTTCATGAAAACCCCAAATCCACAATCTCAGAAAATTTGAATATTGTGAAAAGGTGCAATATTCTAGGCTCAAAGTGTCCCACTCTAATCAGCTAATTAAGCATCAACACCTGCAAAGGGTTTCTGAGCCTTTAAATAATCTTTCAGTCTGGTTCAGTAGGAATCACAATCATGGAAAAGACTGCTGACCTACCTGACAGTTGTGCAGAAAACCATCACCAACACTGAATGTTCCAAAAGTGCTGTATCAAAGCACATTAATAGAAAGTTATGTGGAATGGAAAAGTGTGGAAGAAAAAGGTGCACAAGCAGTAGTGATGACCGCAGCCTGGAGAGGATTGTCAGGAAAAGGCCATTCAAAAGTGTTGGGGACTTTCACAAGGAATGGACTGAGGCTGGAGTCAGTGCATCAAGAGCCACCACACACAGACGGATCCAGGACATGGGATTCAAATGTCGTATTCCTCTTGTCAAGCCACTCCTGAACAACAAACAATGTCAGAAGTGTCTTACCTGGGCTAAAGAAAAACAGACTTGGTCTGTTGCTTAGTGGTCCAAAGTCCTCTTTTCTGATGAGAGCAAATTTTGCATCTCATTTGGAAACCAAGGACCTGGACTCCTAGAGTATGGAGGAAGAATGGAGAGGCACACACTGCAAGATGCTTGAAGTCCAGTGTGAAGTTTGCACAGTCTGTGTTGATTTGGGAAGCCATGTCATCTGCTGGTATTGGTCCATTGTGCTTCATTAAGTCCAGGGTCAAAGCAGACGTCTACCAGGAGATTTTGGAGCACTTCATGCTTCCTTCCACAGATGAGCTCTATGGGGATGCTGACTTCATTTTCCAGCAGGACTTGGCACCTGCCCACACTGCCCGAAGTACCAAAACCTGGTTCAATGACCGTGGGATTACTGTGCTTGATTGGCCAGAAAACTCATCTGACCTGAACCCCATAGAGAATCTATGGGGCATTGCCAAGAGAAAGATGATAGACGTCAGTAGGGTTGCCACCTCATCCCTTTAAAACAGAACACATATTAAAGCGGATCTCCCACGCCAAGAACGTTTTTTTTTAATTGCTCTTTAAAAGTTAAATCACCCTAATTAGCGCTACTCACGTGTCCTGTCTCTCCCCGCCGCTCCGCTGCAATACAGTGGCAAATAAAAAGTTCTATTCAGCCATCCGGTTCTGGCTCCATTTTAACTGTGGGCATAAGCCCACAGCCCGGCACTTCCTCGTTCTGGTGGATGCTGATGTCCCAGCATCCACCGCTCGATCTCGCGCATGCGCACGAGCAACGGGGAGCAGCGCTTTGGCGTCTGTGTTGCCATGACAGCGGCAACACAAGAAACAAAAAGATCCCGCCTCCTTTGTTACCTGTGCTGTAATGGGAAATTTTCAAACGCCCGCCCTTTCCTTTGTTTACATCCGCGTCACTTCCTGCAAAACGAAGTTGCGCGATGTTTGTGCTAACAGAGCAAAATATTATAATTAGGGAGCTCTGACACACGCTCCCAGCAGACACAGCACGGGACAGGAAGCTGGAGAAAACCCGACTTTAACCCGAGGGGGTGCAGACCGGAAGCCTGTCTTTTTAATAAGGTATTGTAACGCTGATTTATATAAAAATAGCCGATTATGCATTAATTAGGAGCAGTAGGAATATTAACCTAAAGTCGAATTCAGGGTGGAGCTCCGCTTTAAGTACACAGGTTCTGTGGCTGATTAAGGCGGTAATTAAACTCACTTGGTGCCTTATCTGCATTTAATTAGCCTCAGAACCTGTGTAATTCATATGTGTTCTGTTTTAAAGGGCAACCCTAGACGTGAGACCGAACAATTCAGAAGAGCTGAATGCCGCTATTGAAGCATCCTGGTCTTCCATAACACCTCAGCAGTGCCACAGGCTGATAGCTTCCATATCATGCCGCATTGAGGCAGTAATTGCTGCAAAAGGGGCCCAAACTTGCATGCTAATACTTTTCAGAGGTCCGATATGTACAATCCTTGTTTTATTGATTGCATGTAATATTCTAATTTTCTGAGAGTGTGGATTTGGGGTTTTCATGAGCTGTAAACCATAATCATTACAATTATGACAAATCACAGCTTGAACTATCTTGCTTTGCATGTAATGAGTCTCATATATTAGTTTCACCTTTTTAAGTTGCATTAGTAAAAATAAATAAACTTTTGCACGATATTAAAAAATTTCGAGTTTCACCTGTAATCTGTGTCCTGTGTTTTTTTAAAGACTAGGCTTTGCCAACTAATACTCTAGTTACAGTGGAACTCACTTTGGGGAAGGGCTCCAACCCAGGTTAGGTTTTCATTGTTGCCCTTGTAACCATTGGGGAGATGATAGAATACTTACTGTCCCACAGACATAAAGAAAGTGACACTTAGGCCTCGTACACACGATCAAATCTGTCTGCTGGAAACGGTCTGCTAGACCGTTTCAGCAGACAGATTCGATCGTGTGTACAGGCAAACAGACGGATTTGGCCACCCGACAGATTTTAAAGCATGCTTTGAAATCTGTCGGCTGGGAACCCGTCCGCCCGACATGTCTGCTGGTTAGTATGCTAACCAGCAGACATGTCTTTTCGCACACGCGCCGAATGATTTCGACGCATGCGCGGAAGTGTTTTACTTCCTGGTGCGGTGACGTGGCGGTGTCAACGTCACCGCCACGTCACCGACACGTCAGCGCGCAGTCTGCTGGCGGGGATTTTGGTTTGCTCGTGTGTACACGCGAGCAAACCAAAATGCCAGCAGACAGATCTGTTCAAATCGGTCGGTCCGACCAATTTGAACAGACAGATTTGATAGTGTGTACGAGGCCTAAAGCTTTTTTGTCCAAATTTTTTTTTTGGGAACATTTAATTAATTTTCTCATGGTTAGTGGTGTCAAAAAGTCGAAGGAGCGGGATAATAATTGTTTCTCAACTGAGCAAAATTCTAACTGTGACTGTGGTTTTTGTTGAGGAACAATTGCCTAAATAATTATGCATATTGTAATGAAACCTGTTTAATATGTCTGGGATGCCATTCAAATAGCAGGTCTGAATGACATTTTAAAGGCTTTCAAATAAAACTGATTGACTCAATGATGGCAAGAAAGAACATTCTTGCTAGAATTTTCCTACAAACATTTGTATGAAATTCTACTAATGTATGGCGAGCCTAAATCTGCCCAAAGTCAGGGAAATGCCACCTTTAAGGCCCCGTACACACGAGCAAATAGATTTGTTCAAATCGGTCGGACAGACCGATTTGAACAAATCTGTCTGCTGGCCGTTTTGGTTTGATCGCTGTACACACGATCAAACCAAAATCCCCGCCAACAGACAGCGCGCTGACATGGCGGTGACGTGGCGGTGACATTGACACCGCCACGTCACCGCACCAGGAAGTAAATTACTTCCGCGCATGCGTCAAATCCATTCGACGCATGTGCGAGAAGATATGTCTGCTGGTTAGCGTACTTACCAGCAGACATATCGGGCGGGCGGATTCCCAGCCGACAGATTTTAAAGCATGCTTTAAAATCTGTCGGCTGGCCAAATCCGTCTGCTCGCCCGTACACACAATCAAATCTGTCTGCTGGGACGGTCGAGCAGACCATTTCCAGCAGATAGATTTGATCGTGTGTACGCGGCCTAACAGTTGTCAACAATGCAGGCATTCCCATTTGGAGATTTCCCCTGCACTCCTCTCCTTGTAATTGTTTCTTGTCTAGACCAGTCTTTTTCAACCAAGGTGCCCAAGCACCCTGGGGAGCCTTCGGGTTTCTTCAGGGGTGCCTTAGCAAAATGCCTGGCCAAAAATTGTACACAAGCCAGCAAATGGACAAGGTCTGTATTTTAGTTACACAAAGCCACATGTTTTCATTGTGCACCATTACAACCTTACAACTGTCAGTGTCCTAACAACCAATGACATCATTGGTTGATGAGGAGGATGTCAGGTGCCTGCATAGCTTCCTATATTGCCCCTCCCCTGCTCCTCTCCATTAACATTGGGGTCACATTCGCTGAGTGAGGGAGAAAACTGAGGTAGAAGAGAAACACTGAAATACTAGTGTGCAAATGTGTATTTGCTTTGGAAGAAGTCGTCTCTTGTAATGTTGAGTGTCCTATGTGTGTGGATGTTGCTGTGTTATGTAAGACTATTTATTTTGCTATTTAAATTTTAGAATGGGGTGTCTCCAGATTGTGCACAATTGTCAGTGGATAACCTAACAGTTAAATGTTTGGTGTATGAGCGTTGAATAATCTTTAAATAATAATCTGCTGTTTTTTACATTTGCCATGTGGTTAAAAATGAGAACTATTTACATTAACCCAGGTCTGTTAATGACTGTTAATGGCTGACTTTACCAATGACAATAAAAAGTATTAACTTGAAATATTTTGCAGTTGTCGCTGGCTCCTGCTTCTGCCCCATTTACTGTATCATCTACTGCACCGGGAGACATTCGGTCTACAAAAGTATTTGATTACGAGACTGACCCACACAGGTAAACATCCAGAATTCATTTGTTTACAAATATAGAGGTTCAACCTACATTCACACCTGAGCAGAGCTTATTCCAAGTGATTTTGATTTTTTTTTTGGTTAGATTCAAACTGTTGCGATTAGATTTTCATCAAATTTTCAGTTTAAATTATGTAGTGCAAATTGAATGTGACTTGGATGTGGTTTGCATTTCTTTGGGGCCAAAATCTCATTGGAATCACATTAAAGTAGTACAGAAACCTATTACAAAATCATGCTGTGCTGAGTTGCATTGATGTGAATAGGCACCATTGAAAAAAACATTGAAAACAATGTGATTTCCATTGTCATGCCATTTCCAAGTCGCATCTGAAGTAATAATGTGAATGGAACCATAGTGTTTTATGGGTATTTTCAAGCATCTAACAAGCTTTGTGCAAGTGTTTTTCCATTTGTCTAAGGCTGGATTCACACTTGTGCAGTGCGAATTTCAGCTCTCTTATCTCTGCAGTAGGGATGAGCTCAACGTTTGATTCAAACGTATGTTCGACTCCAACATCGTCCGTTCATCGAAATTCGAACGTTATGGGCCGTTCGCGCCAAATTTGAGTGGCGCGTCACGGCCCATAATTCACTGCGGCATTGCACGCTGATGATTGGCCAAGCATGCACTATGACCCGCATGCTTGGCCAATCACAGCGCGCAAAAAACGGAGAGCTATAATTGGCCAAACCAGGGTGGCTTTGGCCAATTATGGCTCAGGGGGTTTAGTACACTCCCCACACTATAAAAGGCCACCTGCAGGGCAGCCTTGTGTAGTGTGTTGCGGCAGTTAACAGAGAACAGAGAGAGAGACAGAGAGTGTCATTTTTTTGCAGGTAGATAGAGCAGGCAGGCAGGCTAGTCAGTTAATGTTACAGTGTGTAGAGGATATATATATACATCCCAGGTGTTGTACATATATTTATACACTGTATAGCTTAGCTAGATCAGGCAGGTGATTGTGCTATTTAAAGATGTTATCACAGGTATAGACACCCAGCAGGTACAATATTTAAAGGAATTTTTTATTTAATCATCATTAAAATCACTGCTCCTGATGCAGGAGCAGTGATTTTATTGAAGCTTAAAAAAAAAAAAAAAAAGAAAAATGTCTTTAAATATTGTACCTGCTGAGTGTCTATAGTTTGCCCGTATGCCTAATATGCAAGTTATTGTCGTAAAACGTCTTTGAGAACCCGGGTCTTGCACGAGGGATCATGTATCAATGGAAAAAAGTTTTAAAAACGGTTGTTTTTTCAGGAGTCCTGCTCCTGAAAAAACAACTGTTTTTTAAACTTTTTTCCATTGATACATGTTCCCTGGGGCAAGACCCGGGTTCACAAAGACGTTTTACAACAATAACTTGCATATTATGCTTTAAAATGAGCACTTTTGAATTCGAATGTTCGAGTCCCATAGACGTCAATGGGGTTCTAAATGTTCGCGCGAACGTTTGGTTCATTCGAAGGTTCTGGAGCCGTTCGGCTCATCCCTACTCTGCAGAGAGATAAGAGAACTGTTCATCAGATCATCTCCGTTTTAGCTGCGAATTTGGAGACCTGGGAGAGGGGAGGGGGGAAGTGTATTGAGGTGAATAAGAGAAATCCTGAAGAGAAATGAACACATCTGTGAATCAGATGCATGCCCATAGAAGATAATGGACCTGAATTCGCACCTGAGCCGCACCGCAATGCCTAGAAAAGGCACACGTTTTTTCGGCAATGCTCAGTGCGAATGCATCGCACATATGTCAACCAGCCTCATTGAAATCAATGTATTTTATAATGTTATGAGAATTGGATGCGGTTTAAGCCGCAATCAATTCGCATAGGTGTGAACCCGGCCTAAAGGTTTGGGTGGTATTTTCTGAACTGGGCAAATAAAAACAAATCTATAGGAGGAGAGGAATTTTTCAGGTGAAACTGTATGCCACATTTACAGGCACAACAGGCACATGCGCTGAAGTCTACGGCTGGAAAATGCCTGAATATGCTAAAAAATATTTTTTTTAGCCAAGGGCAGTGATGGCGAACCTTGGCACCCCAGATGTTTTGGAGATATTTCCTGTGGTGCTCAACTACACTGCAGAGTGCATTAGCATCATGGATAATGCAGTTCCAAAACATCTGGGGTGCCAAGGTTCACCATCACTGGCCAAGGACATAGAGCAGAAGGTGGCTGTACAAATGTGAACAGGGACAATTTAAAAGAATGGGATTCTGCATATTATGTGTAGTTAGGTGTAGGGAAACAAGCGGAAAAATTCTAAAGTGTGAACTGGGGCTCATAGAAAACTTTACCATGAACACAAATAAACACTGTTTTTCTTTTAAACAGTTATACTTTGACTGTGACAGTGACGGACTCAGGAGGATTGTCTGTAAACGGGAGTCTGATAGTCTATATAACGAACATCAATGATGAAACACCATACTTCACTACGTATGTACCTTGGAAAAAAATTACACAGAGCAGATTTTTTTAATATAAAACTGTATTGTGGGATAGATATAATAAGAGACATCAACAGTAGTATCTGTTGGGACACACTTTGTGAGAAAGTCAGGGTTTTGTGAGAAATGGCAGCCTAAATATTTCTCTTAGTACCTAGAAAAAAAGCCACTAAGCAGGCTACATATACAGACGGTCCCTGAAATCAGTAAAAAGTGTCTAAGACACTCTTTAGAATTCCAGTGCGCCTCCACATGACAAATGTTGGTGTGGGCAACAGAATCTGGGGCACACACTGAGTGTGGAGGCGCACTGAGAGGGGGGTGTCCACACGCACATTCCACACGCACATTCCCTTCTCAGTACAGCAGCTTTCCTTTAATCCCGCTGCAGCTGTCACACCGCACATCGTTGGGGCAGTTCTGTTACAGGGTGGGTGGGGCCTGATGGGGATTTACAGACACTAATTTCCTATCAGACCCACTCCCTTTGTTATTGACAGCTGGCAGTGGGCAGATCTTTAGACAATAGACAGCCTGCTATTGGGTATTTAATCCACCCACTGCCTGCTGTTAAATTCAAGGTGTGTGGACCTGTTGGGGAACTAAAGTCTCAGCTTCCACATTAGGCCCTGCCTACTGCAGCATCATTGGTTGCTAGGAGGCTGTTGACTGTGAGGCCAACTGTGCGATTAACAACCAGTAACAGGGAGAGAGTAAAGAGAAAAGGGATCAGCTGCTCCAGGTGTATGCAATGCCTCTTATTGGAACCAAGTAGGAGTGCTAGCCCCGGCCCGCCTTCGTACAAACTTGAGAAAAAGAAGAAATGGCTGCACATCCAAAGGTTCCAATACAAAAATACCTTTTATTAAAAAACTACCAGGATACATCAAGGACACAAGGTATTAGTCATGTAGACGCGTTTCACACATCCAACTTGTACTTAATCATCACCGAATGATTAAGCACAAGTTGGATGTGTGAAAAGTTTCTACATGACTAATACCTTGTGTCCTTGATGTATCCTGGTCGTTTTTCAATAAAAGGTATTTTTGTTTTGGAACCTTTGGATGTGCAGCCATTTCTTCTTTTTCACAGGGAGGGAGTAGCAACTGCGAATATGCCACTCCACTACACTGCAGATAGGTATAGGCACTCTGCCTGTCTTTCTATGAACCCCAGTCAAAATGTAAAAATTAAAAGAAAACATGTAGCAGTATGTATATAGTCAATTAGAATTACTTTAACCACTTAAGCCCCGGACCAATATGTTGCTAAATGCCCAGAGGCGTTTTTACAATTCTGCACTGCGTCGCTTTAACAGACAATTGCGAGGTTGTGCGATGTGGCTCCCAAACAAAATTTGCGTCCTTTTCTTCCCACAAATAGAGCTTTCTTTTGATGTTATTTGATTGTCTCTGCGATTTTTATTTTTTGCTCTATAAACAAAAATAGAGGGCCATTTTTGAAAAAAAACAATATTTTTTACTTTTTGTTATAAGACAAATGGAATAAACAAAATTTTAGTCAAACATTTAGGCCAAAATGTACTCAGCCACATGTCTTTAGTAAAAAAAAATCGCAATAAAAAAATTAGCTACCTAGCGGCAACAGCGACGCTATTACAGTGATCAGAAAAAATATCGCTTAGTGACGCTGGTAATAGGGGGTGAAAGGGTTAACTAGGGCAGTGATCAAGGGGTTAAAACTTTATTAGAGGGGGTACGGGGCTACCCTGGAGATAACACTAACTGCCTGTCACACTAACTGTCACACTGACACTAAATGCAGTGATCAGTAAATATATGATCACTGCAATCAGTGAGGCGGCGTACACACGATCGGATATATCCGATGAAAACGGTCCGCGGACCATTTCCATCGGATATGTCCGATCGGGAGTTTGATCCGATGGCGTGTACCGCCACGTCACCGCACCAGGAAGTAAAACACTTCCGCGCATGCGCCGAATCCATTCGGCAGCGGCGCGGCGGCGGTGGGGGCCGACATGTCTGCTGGTAAGTGTACTAACCAGCAGACATGTCGGGCGGACAGATTCCCACCGGATAGATTTCAAAGCATGCTTTGAAATCTGTCGGGTGGAGAAATCTGTCCGCTAGCCCATACACACGAGCGGAGATGTCTGCTGAAACGGTCCATCGGACCGTTTTCAGCGGACATATCCCCTCGTGTGTACGCGGCCTGACAGTGTGACAGGGGGTGGGGGGGGGCTGATCACAAGGGATTAAATGAGCCTATGTGTACTGGTGTCAGTGTAGTGTTAGGTGCGACTTACTGTGAGTGTTCTCTCCTCTCGGCAGATTGAAAATACCGCCGAGAGGAGAGCTGCATCACTTCCTCTGCCAGTGCTTACATTACACAGGCAGAGGAAGTGACACGGTGGAGGCTCACGGCATTGGCTGGGAGCGATCACGAGGGGGCAGACAGAAACGAACAGCCGCCCCCTCAGGACGGATCGCTCCCGCAGGTAAGCAGCCCGCCGCACGCAGCAGAGGGGGTCCCGATCGGACCCCCGACCCGCTAGAAGGCAGGGATGTATATATACGTCCATCTGCCTGTACGTGCCATTCTGTGGATGTACATAGTCGTGCGGCGGGCGTTAAGTGGTTAAATTATTATGTTTTTACAAGTGAAAATGTTATTCATGCACTGCTAAGCCATAGTGTTAAGGTGGCCATTTATAGTAAGGGCAGGTGAAGCCAGTGAGCAGTCTCTTCCTGGAACAGCTACACAGCAGTACATAGTAAACTGCTTCTACCCCACTCCCAACACCAGCCGCTGCTACACACAATGAGCTGCTCCTCCACCACCACACACCAGCCACCGCTATGCCCAGTGAGCTGCCCCTGCACTAACTGCCACTATATATAGTGCCAAAAAACAGTCTTTATTTCTTTATTAAATTCCCCCTGTGTTTAATGTGGGATTCTTTACTTGTTTGAAGGTATGGTAACAGTTTTATATATGGGAAAGGGAATTTAATTGTTTGCTGTTTTTATTTATTTCAGAACAATCACGTCATTTTCCATTCCTGAAGAAGAGAATCCAGGAACTATCCTTACCACTATAACAGCAGTGGACCCAGATGCTGCTGGATTTGTTAATACACTGTACTACAGCATCACCACACCAAACCAGTATTTCTCTATCAATGAACGTAAGATCACAACTGCATGTTTTCTCTATATACTACTAAAATCTATTTAATCAAAGCATTAATATTATTTGAAATCAGGCATTCACAACTATAGCCAGTACATCATACATAGCATTAAAAGGAATCAGCCAACTACTGTGACTATGATATCACACATATCTTTATTATTTCTTCTTGAAGGCAGCACCTTCGTATAAGAACTATTTGTCCGAGGTAGCTAAGCAGTGGCGTAACCAGAGTTATGGGCGCCCGGGGCGGAATTTTTTTTTCGCCCCCCCCCCCTTTATATAAACATCCACGTATATATGTGCGTAAACGTGGGGGACTTAAACATTTGAGCTTTTTTTTAAACTTTTTTATATTTACTTATTTTTTTTTCACTCTTTTTATGTTTTTTTACACTTTATGTCATTGCTATTACATAGGGGGATAAAAATCCCCCTATATAATAGCACAGGTACACTGACAGGTCCTCTTTAAGGAGACATTAGGGGTCTCTAGGACCCCTAATGTCACCTGGGGACCCCAAAAGAAGCTGATGAAGCACAGATCCGCTTCTTCTCTCTGGCTATAGCAGCCAGGTGACTGACAGGTGAATGCGGATGTAATCCACATCACTTCTGCATTCACAGCCTGGAGGGAGATTAGCAAGGAGGAAGATGCTGGTCTCCCTCCCATGTTACCTCCTGACACCCTCTCGAGCCGGTCCCAGGCCGAAGATGGGGCAGCGGATCCCGGGACTGAAGGTGAGGGGTCAGGAGGGGGGCGGCGGCAGTACTGGAGGGGGGTAGGGGGGCACACAGCCAGCACATATACACACTTGGCAGGCTATAGAGCCGCCGATCGTGTATATGTGAAAGTTCAACCGGTAATGGCACTGACCCCCGACACCTACACTGACCCCTACACTGACCCTGACCCCTACACTGACCCTGACCCCTACACTGACCCTGACCCCTACACTGACACTGACCCTGACCCCTACACTGACCCTGACCCCTACACTGACACTGACCCTTACACTGACACTGACCCCTACTCTGACACTGACACTGACCCCTACACTGACACTGACCCCTACACTGACACTGACCCCTACACTGACACTGACAGCAATACTCGCACCCCTCTCCCCCCAGCTTGGTGAAAATCCATCCTCCGAGTCCTCCTTACCTCTGTCTGCTCTTCTCCAGAGACTCCAGGACTCTCCTCAGGACAGACAGGACCCCAGCACTGGATGTGCAGAACTGCTTTGGAGTCCCGACTTCCGTCCCCGCCAGCGCCATCCACCCGCAGCCCGCTCCATGTCTGGTGTCAGATGCTGCAACTCCCTCCATGCTCCCATCTCCACACAGCGCCGTTACGCCGTACCACAGAGCGGAGGGGAAGACAGCGGCCACGGCAGCTCACACTTCCAGTGCCTGTCTCCCGCCGCCATGTTCAGAGTTTCCCGGCGCACTGTGATTGGGCGTATGGCGTCATGTGCGGAGGCGGGACTTCCAGCCCCACGCCTCACATGACCCCCATATGCCCAATGAAAAATAAGGAGGTGGCACGGAAAGTCGCCCCCCTAAATGTCGCGCCCGGTGCAACAGCACCCCCTGCCCCCCCTTGCTACGCCAGTGTAGCTAAGAAAGGTAAACTAATAACAACTTATTCTCACAGTAGGGGCATTCATGCCAGACATATCAAAGGGCAGGGGTCATAGAACAGTCAGCAAAAGCAGAGCCAAGGGCTCTATACAGACGGTGAGACAATCCTAATGTAAAATGTGATCCAAGTTCTTATACAGTATAAGTAAAATGAAAGCTAAATTAATTAACTGTAAATTCAGTATTTACTGGTGAGGTGAGGTTTGATGACAATTAGTTATGTAACCTAGGAAGATACACTATTTCAAGCAAGAGGAAAAGATGATGAAACCAGACAGAATTAGGAACATCAAGTAGAACCTGAAACTGGTACTGTGCAATACATAATAGAGGTTGTTTAACTCTGATAGTTTGGGCATACAGTACAAATAGGATAATTATAGTCTGTTCACACAAGTGTATGAGGTACATAGAGAGGGAACCTGAACAAGGAGGTTAAATTCAATAAAAAAATAATAATAATAATGAAGAATCGGGAAGCAACAAAAGTATATACTGCAATCAAGTAGGGATGTTGTTTACATATTTGTTAAATTGTCAAGTTTTTTTGCCAACCATTGTTAAAGGGTCACTAAAGGATTTTTTTTTTAGCTAAATAGCTTCCTTTACCTTACTGCAGTCCTGGTTTCATGTCCTCATTGTTCGTTTTTGCTTTGAAGTTTCTGTAATACTTCTCTAATCTCCACACTTCCTGCTTGTCTGGCTCCTTATAAAAAAACTCATGGCAGCTTTTCACTGTGGTCCATGATCAAAGAGGTATGATTACTATGGGCCAGGTTCAGGTAGAGTTAGGCTGGAGTATCCATTGATCCGCCAGCCTAACTGTCACTTTAAGCCGGCGTTTTTGTTTTCTGTAACCAGAAAACAAGAAACGCCGGGTTGGAGTTCCGATGCAATCGGCGCAATTGAATTTCGCCATCGCATCGTTACTTCAACTTAAAAATGGCGCCGGGGGCGTTCCTGCTGATTAACGCTGAAAAAATATGTTAATCAGCGGGAGTCGGAAATTCACGATCTTTTTCGGGCGCGATGCAGTGACTTTACGACGTTTCCGGAAGCGATACGCGACGTTAAGATAAAGCAGCCCCCTAGTGGAGTATCCTATGTTAAGTATAGGCGTCGTCATCGCGTCGGAAAAAAAAATAATCGCGTCGCTTGCGTAAAACGTTCATGAATGGGGATGTGACGTCATTGACGTTCACTGACAGAATTTGGAGCATGCGCACTGGGATGCATTGACACTCGACGCATGCGCAGTACGTTCGCCGCGGGATCGCGCATAGTTTAAATAATACACGCCCCGTACCCGCCCAATTTGAATTCCGCCGGCTCATTTGCGATGCGCTGCCGCAACTTTAGGAGCAAGTGCTTCATGAATAACAGCACTTGCTCCTAAAATTTCGGCAGAGTAACGTAAATGAGAAGCGTTACTCCAGAGCAAAGATGCTCTCATCTACCTGAATCTGGCCCTATGTGTCTAAAACTCCTCAGAACCAATTAGACTAATTTTAAAAACAAACACTGCCCTGTATTAGTTTGTTTTTGTTCTGTGTGTCTCTTTACTTCACAGAAACATGAAACCAGTTTAAAACCAAAACTAAACTGCAGGCACATTATATGATTGATTTTTAATCATTTTTAAAAGGAATTTCAGTAAAACATTTTTTTTCCTTTAGTGACCCTTTATAGTGGCTCTAAAGGCTGAAGGTTTTTTACCTTTGTAGCACTACCCTGAAGGAGCTGCTGGTTTGTCTTGGGTGGCATGTTACCTCTGTATCTCTGACATCTAGGGTACTTTATGAGAGTTGAAGTAAAGAGAATGTCTTTCTGTGCTTTTATTACCCACCCCCCGGGTAAAAAGATGATCAAACAGTTGAAAAGTTGAAGGTTTTAGCAAATAGAAAATAGCAGACCAGGTGTAACTGCATATGGGGAAACAGTCTTGCTTCCAATAATACTTTACTTCGCCACTCCAGCCGGAATGGGTGTAGCGCACCTGGACAGGCCTCTCTCACAAGCCTGGCAGCCAGAGTGTCACTCGAACTTGGGATCAAGTCTCTGCCACAGACCCTCCCAAAAGAATGAAGACAATTGTGGTTCAGTATCCTCTCTCAGTAGATTCAGCACCCGGATCTCCTTCAGGTAGTTTTTTTCTGGGTAGCGACTGACAGGCGATCAACTTCCAGCCTGTCAACTCTCAGGTAGTCCCAGATGAATGGACAGACCCCTCCTGGAAGTCCAGCCTTGTGCTTGGTATCATTGGACAGGCTCCTCATCGCCCAGCCTCCTCCAGTTGGACGGACAGCTCGGGACCCCTCCAAGTTAGGGACCCAGTCAAACGATGGGCCCGCACAGCAGATCAGTTGCTCCAGGCCAACGTGGTCCTGGAACCAGGAACACTGCTACCCACGCACACCCCGGCCAGGAGGGCCATATGCGGGGGTGTCATGGAGTGGCTACCCCAATGGTGGGCGCCACACGAGGAACAAGGCCTCGAGGCAATGGCATCTGCCCCTGTTATACCCCCTCCCAGAATGTACAGCGGAGCGACCCACCCCTGACTGGCCGCCAAGGAGTGGTACTCAGAGCACTTGACCCCACTGCTGCCACCTCCCATCCCGAGGGTGACCTGATTCCCTGGACGAAAGGTTAGCCCACAGAACAGCCAAGCTAGAGCAGAGACCCAAATTTAAACAATCCACTTAATTCAGAGCCAACTATTTCTCTGAATTCTCCCCCTAAATTTAACATAGCATCTGCTCTGAAAGTAGCCCGGCGCTACACCTTCATGCATGCTCTCCCCTTTTAAGTGTGCAGCCCTCCCTTATACATACCTGAGCGTGATCCAGTGATGTGCATGAAAGCCATTGGCTTCCGCTGCTGTCAATCACAGCCAGTGAAGAGGGAGCCGGGTAGGGGCCAAGCCACGCTCTGTTTGTCTCGTTCATACAGAGGCAGCTCAACAGTGAGCATGCACGAGTGCCCCCATAGCAAGCAGCTTGAACTGGGGGCACTCAGCTTTGTGTAAAACAATTGTATAGAGCTAGTAAGTATAACATGTTTGTTTTTTTAGTGTCCCTTTAATTTAAATCCGAAAAAATGTCATTTGAGTCCGCTGTCTTATGAATGGCTTCAGTTTTCTTATTTTTAATTCTAGTGACTGGTACAATCCAGGTTGCAAAGACAATAGACCGTGATTCTGGTCAGTTAAAGCTTAATCCAGTTATAACATTGGAAATCAAAGTTATAGACCGTCCAGGTACAGGCCAGACAAACTCTACAAATATAGACATCACCATTCAGGATATAAATGACAACCCACCAGTTTGTCCCCCGTATGCATTCAGGTAAGACATCAAATAATGTATCATACTGCCTTTTGAACTAAGAGGAAGCACATGTGTGACTATGTACAAGTAGAGATATCTGTAACAATGTATCAGCTACACTTTGCTCCCTTATCCTGTGTACACACGATAATTTTTTCTGATGAAACAAGTCTAATGGAATTTTCCATCGGAAACCGATGAAGCTGACCTTCATCAGTCTTGCATACACACCATCAGACTAAATTCCGACCCTCCAAAATGCAGTGACGTAAAACACTACGACGAGCCAAGAAAAATTAAGTTCAATGCTTCCATGCATGCGTCGACTTAATTCTGAGCATGCATGGATTTTTCTCCGATGGAATTCCACACAGATGATCAGAATTTCCTATCATTTTTTTTCCGATGAGTCCGATGGGGCCCACACACGATAGTTTTTTCGGTTATAATCTATTTAATTCTATTATTTTTTATTCTATTTCTTTCTATTCTATTCCATACTATTTTCTTGCTTTATTTTTCTATCCTATTTTGTTCTGCTTTACTCTATTATATTCTTTTATTTTCTGTTATATTATTTTCTATTCTATTCTTTTTTCTATTCTATTCCTATATTCTCTCTTCTATTTTATTCTCTTCGGAAATTGGAAAACGATTTGAATTGGAAAACTTTTCAAATTCGAAAACGATTCAAAATTGATTAGAAACTTTTTGAATCGATTTAAATATGAATAAACAAAACAAATTCCGAAAAATGAATTAAACAGATTAATCAAATTTAACTATACAAATTTATGTAACTAACGAATTGAAACGAAACAAAACAAATTTTTTCGTTCTGCACATGTCTAGTCAGCTGGTATTTAGATTGTTGTCATGCAAGCTAAAGAAACTGTGCTGAGTGAGACTGATGGGGCTCTTTCACACTTGCGTTAAATTTTAAAGCAGCCCAAAAGTGCATTAACGCACCTATAGCAATAATGAACATTTAGGATGTGTTGTACAAGCATTCATGTTGCTTCGGACAACACTTCTCAACTGCCCTGTGTGTCGTATTTTTTTTTTTTTACGGCCAAAATGGGAAATAATCACTTTTTATGTGGAAATAATCTCAGTGTATTACAACTGCACCGTTAATACACTGTAAATGCCATAGGCTTATTTAAAGTGTGTTTAAGGTGCGGTTGCTAACGCTGCATTGTGAACACCTCCATCAACTCCCCATTGTAACAATTTTGAGTGGCCTTTCTAGGCTTTCTGGAAAACTCAACTGTCTATTTTCAATGCCTATGTGAGCCCATAGTGCCATTGTCAATTGTTTTATTATGTTTTGACAGAAAGATAACAGAATGTAAAATAACTGATAAAGTTCCATTTTTATTAAATTGCTCCAACATATAGTACAGTATATACTGGAAAATTAGTTACTGAGTATCTAAAATAACATACAGTACTTTACATGTCATACGACAAGTTTAGAAATGTTACTTCTAATTATACTGATATTAGGTAGGTTCATTTAACATGATGGTTCTGTGGTTATTGTGTGTAAAGGACTTGTTGTGAACCTTTGAGGAGGCCCTTTTCTATAAAAATAGCCGATTTTTTTCTGCAACTATAATTTTCCATGTTATTGAGTCTATAAGGATGTGTTCAAATATATGTGAATTACTGTAGATGTGGGTTTCCCTGCATCCAATCTGCATGACATGCAAGTGTGACCGGATTTCAATGGAGCCGGTTCACACAGGTCTGCAGTTCAGAGCGGAGTGAATTGATAAAGGGTCCTGTGCGTGTGCAGGCAAAGATTCAAACCCGAACCAGTGAGCGAACGCGCGTCAGTCCCCAGGCATGAACCCGCGGCCGCACATATGTGAACCCGGCCTAACTGACAAACATTGAAACCTACAATAGGAGACGACAAATAGAGAATTACATTGCTTAATTATGTAGCTCTTTTGGAAAAATTATGATAAAACAAATCTAGTGTGCTTCAAAATGCTTAAAGGAATTGTAAAGAAGAAAAAATTTGTCTAAAACTAATGTCTGCAAGGTAGACAGACAGAATAGTGTAATCATTCTGTTAAAAACGAGTAAATACCTATTAAATTCCTTCATCTATATCACCTCCGGCGTTCTAGTTTCTGTTCTCTCATTCACATCCTGGTTTGCGGCACTCATTCATGTAAGAACTACATTTCCCAGTATGCATTGCAGCACGCCCAGTAATTCACACCCCCTTAAAGTCTCTAACACGTAGAGAGTGTCCTGCCGCACAGATGTAGTTCCCAGGAGGGGGCGAGCATGTTACTGACCACCACAGTAAAGCCTCCCTTCACGGTGGTGAGTTACAATCGGACAAGCAGGAAGTGAACAGAACAGAGAAGAAATAGAGCAACTTCTGAGCAAAAATGAACAATGAGGAAGTGAAAATAGGAATGTCTGCAGGTAAAGGATGCTTATTATGAAAAAAAAAATCCTTTACAACCCCTTTAAGTAAAAATAATACAGAATTTTGGTATTTTGGTATAATATACTTTATAAGTAAACTTTAATATTGGTAGAAAAGCACATTTATGTTTGTTTTTTTGTTTTTAACAGCGTGGAAGTTCCAGAGGATACAACAAATGGGTCCCTTATAATTAATCTTGGTAATAAGTGCACAGACAATGATGTGGACACACAAAACAAAATATTCAACTTTACTGGATTGTCAGGTGTTAGAAGCAATCAACTATTTCAACTTGACCCATCAGGATCTGGCAAAATAGTGGTATGATTTGTTTTCATGTTATGGGTGGGTAGTGGGAAGCTGGAACTGGTAATTGAACTTATGTTGTGGTAGATCTATTCCTGACTGATACACATTTCTGTGACTAAATTTGTAAAAGAAGAGAATTCTTATAGAAAATATTTAATTAGTTTGAAGTCAACTCATTTTTTTTCATGTTTGGTGATCCAGGATAGGTTGTGTGTAAAGTCAATAGTGGATTAAGTGGCCTCTTACTGCAGTAGTGCTGATTATATTCCTCAACGAAATGCTAAAAGAAACAGGCAAATGGTATAAACACATCTTTTTAATACCCGAATGTCAAAGCCAGGCCTTAAATGCTGCCTGTAAAATAAAACAGCCATGCCACCAGACCAGTCACCATTTCTAATGACACTAATAATGTTTCTAGTTCAAATCACAGCATTAAAGTTATTCATAAAGGAAATTAAAGCATTTTTTATGTTGTTTCTTTTTGATTGCAATGCTACAAAGAAGTTTAAATAAAATTAAAATTAAATAAAAAAAAAAAAAAAAAAAAAATGTGAACTGTACGAATAGAAAAAAAACAAAAAATAACAAACTTTAGCTGAAAAAATAATATCTAAGGGAGAAGGGGTATGAGTTGATATATATATATTAGGGTTGTCCGATGCCTCTTTTTTAGGACCGAGTACAAGTACCGATACTTTTTTTTGTGTACTCGCCGATACCGAATACCGATACTTTTTTTAAATATGTCCCCTAATGCTGCCATGTCCCCCACATATTGCAGCCATGTCCCCCATACCCTTACATCAGTGCCCTCAGTCCCCCCTTAACATTACAGCTCCATTACACATCCCAGCGCCACCATTACACATCCCAGCTCCACCATTACACATCCCAGCCCCAGCTCCACCAGTACACATCCCAGCCCCAGCTCCACCAGTTCACATCCCAGCTCCACCATTACACATCCCAGCTCCACCATTACACATCCCAGCCCCAGCTCCACCAGTATACATCCTAGCTCCACCAGTACACATCCCAGCCCCAGCTCCACCAATGCTCCCCTAATGCTGCCATGTCCCCCACATATTGCAGCCATGTCCCCCATACCCTTACATCAGTGCCCTCAGTCCCCCCTTAACATTACAGCTCCATTACACATCCCAGCGCCACCATTACACATCCCAGCTCCACCATTACACATCCCAGCTCCACCATTACACATCCCAGCCCCAGCTCCACCAGTACACATCCCAGCTCCACCATTACACATCCCAGCTCCACCATTACACATCCCAGCTCCACCAGTACACATCCCAGCTCCACCAGTACACATCCCAGCTCCACCAGTACACATCCCAGCTCCAACAGTACACATCCCAGCTCCACCATTACACATCACAGCTCCACCATTACACATCCCAGCTCCACCATTACACATCCCAGCTCCACCATTACACATCCCAGCTCCACCATTACACACCCCAGCTCCAGCTCCACCATTACACATCCCAGCTCCAGCTCCACCATTACACACCCCAGCTCCAGCTCCACCATTACACATCCCAGCCCCAGCTCCACCATTACACATCCCAGCCCCAGCTCCACCATTACACATCCCAGCCCCAGCTCCACCAGTACACATCACAGCTCCACCATTACACATCCCAGCCCCAGCTCCACCAGTACACATCCCAGCCCCAGCTCCACCAGTACACATCCCAGCCCCAGCTCCACCAGTACACATCCCAGCTCCAGCTCCACCATTACAGTCTAACTATCCTTTTTATCAACTTATCAATTCAGCATTCCCCCTTCTTCCCCCTCCCCACACTTACCTACCTTAGTCACACAACCCGGGAAACAGCATGGCAGCTCCAGATAAAGGGCGGGACTTTTCAAGTTAAAAGCGGGTGATTGGTTGCTAGCAAGCTATCATCTACTTTGTAACTTGAAAAGTCCCACCCTTTGTCCGGACCTGCAGTGCTTTCAGGCTTGTGTGAGTGAGGTAGGAGAGTGTGGGGAGGGGGAGGAAGGGGGAGTGATTCGATGTTATGTGTAGGAGAGACCTGCTGCGCCTCCCTGTAATCTATGATGTTAGTGGCGGCGACGGCGAGCTGGCAGAGGGGAGAGAACACTCAGGCACCGCACAGCACTTGACTTATTCCAGCTCTTGCTTAGTGTAGCGCCGCCGTTTTTAAGGGGATTTGCAGATTCGGCGCGATACGGCAGCTTTAGTGCGGCGGCGCGATGCAGCGGTGGGGGGGGGGAGTATTCTGTTTAGGCATCGGGGGTATTTGCGCGAGCGCAAATACTCGGCATCGGTCCCGATACCGATACTAGTATACCGATACTGCGCTGTCTTTTTTTTTCTAACATGTGTAAAATGTGTAGACAAACATATATAAAATATCCAAATAAGGTGCTATAATACAATAAGTAGGTAAGCACTATAACCCATATCTACATAATTGAATCACATCTACCTAAAATTCAAATAAAGTGACAAAAGTGCAGTGAAAGTGCTGATCATGTGAGACAACATAAAAAATCACAATAGTATATTCTCAATGATACATACAAATTGAATTAAAGTGCTTTAGTGCATATATGTGATATCCCAAAATTAAATCAAATTCATAGAGCCCATAAATGGTAATTCCCTAATGTAGTGATCCAAACGTGTTGGTGTGTTCACACACTGGTGCTCCCCCCTCCCCCCCAGGTAATAAACCCTCACCTCAAAACATGTGACCTCACAATCAAGTTTGGTCAGAACATGCCTGTGCGCCACCTCAGGGTTCTGTGAATGCTGTGAAATCCTGGGCTGCCCAATAGCGTGGTCTCCATATAAAGTAGGATGACAGAAAAGGCTAGTGCATAGTGTGATAATGTTTTAACATATAAAAACTGTTTATTATACACAAACCCCAATCAGGAGTACTCACATGGACAAGGTGTGTCAGTGCACTGCTCTAAAAACAGCAAATAACACCAGGATCGTGTGAGATGATGTGCGTCTCCTCCTTGAGCAGACCAGCTGCCTTCCGTACCGTCCTGTCTCCCTGAGGAAGATACGTCACATCCCTGTATCGACACACGTACGGGTGGGGACAGGATGGTGCCCGAAGGGCGATTCAGAGAATATCCCTGAGGAAGATACTTTGCATACCTTCCCACTGCCCTAACCGGAAATTACAAAAGTTTTTGTTGCTTCCGGTGTCTTAGACCATAAAGGTGAACAGAAATGATCCAGTCTCCGAACACCTCAATTGTAAGCCGACACAACTGCAGGATTGGGTCCCATACTCCCCGCTGGGACAGAAGAGCCCCGGAAGGCACTGGATGGCGCCGAGGGAAGGGTGAGGGAACCCTAACATGGCCTGTAAAAGCAATCTAGCGGCTAATTAGCCTCTAGGATTGCTTTTTCTTTGTAGAGGATTTTCGACTACAGAAAACAATCCGGGGTTATGGCTGAAAGCTGCAGCCATAACCCTGGTACAATCGTTTGAAATCAATTAGGTACATGTACATGATTTGGCAGCAAGTGGTTAATAGAAAGAAATAGTTTTAAATTAAATAATTTTTCAGGGTAAGGTATATTTCTTTAGCTGACATCACATGCAGTTCAATAGTCAGCCCTTTCATCTGCATATCAATAAAACACAAATACAAAGTAATAATAATGTGGTTACATCGTATTCTTCATTTAAGCTTTCTATTGTAATAGAGAACAAGTCTCTGCTGTTCTTATGACAGCTGGGATATAGCAGCAAGATTATGGAAGCCGCGGATAAGGAAAAAGGCGATTAAATTATTTGGGGTGTACATCGTACATCTTAAGTTCTCAACTGGCTAAAAACATTTTAACTCTTATATTAACACAAAGTATTTATAAATGATGCTTGAAAACTTTGCAGGCTGCAACCACACAGGAGCAACTATCTGAGCTCTTGCACCAGATAGGATTTTGAGGGTCTGCAAAGTACACCCAAGGTACTTAAGGTTTTGGGGTGTACCTTGTACTTCATATGCCTTGGGCTATGGATGACTGCCAGAACTGTCCCAATGTGGACCTGTCACTGTGTAAAGTGGATAAATCAAGCCATACACAAGCAGCCAAGCTAAATACTTTAGTGATGCAAGAAGTCCATGGTGCCAATCAAACCTCTATATGGAACAAAGAAACTAGGGGCCAGATTCTCAGAGGCGTTACGACGGAGTATCTCAGATACCCCGTCGTATCGCCTTTTTTTTTGGCTCGTATCTATGCGTGTGATGCTGAGCATCACTTTTGCATAGATACGCTTCTACATCCGACAAGCGTAATACAATTACACTTTCGGATCGTAGATGTAATGACAACTCCGGCCACTAGGTGGCCTTTACGTTGTTTTTTCATTTGCATATGCAAATGAAGTAGTACGCCGATTCTCTATCGCTTTTACGCCGCCCCGTCGTCGCCTACGTCGTTTTCGTCCGCGTAAGGTTACCCCAGCTTCTATGTGGAGTAACCTTACGAGGTCCCGTCGGATGCCGTCGTGTCCCGTCGGATGCCATGTTAAGTATGGCCTCGGGACCGCGTCGTGTTGTGCGTCGTTTACGTCGTTTGCGTACGTCGATTCTCAATGGGGCTGGCGTACGCTGCGATTACGTCGTTTACATTGAGAAAATGTGACGTCCTTTGGAGCATGCGCACTGGGCTTTTCCCCCGGCCGGCGCATGCGCAGTTCGTTCGACGCGGGGGCGCGCTTAATTTAAATACAAGCCGCCCCATTTGAATTGCGCGGGTTTACGCTGCGCGATTTACGCGACGTAAGCGAAACCTCGGGAGCAAGTGCATAGAGAATCAAGCACTTGCTCCAGCAAGCAGCGGCGGCGTAGTGTAACTGGCTTACGCTACGCCGCCGGAATTCTATGAGAATCTGGCCCTAGATGTATTGAACCCTACTTTCTGGTTCAAAGTTTTTTCTCTTATTGTAATTAGTAAGTGACTGGGGAATCTGTGGTAGATAAACAGATAGCTTGAAAAACCTTTGGACTTTCTGTACTTAAAGCGGAGTTTCACCCTAAATATAAGATCTCCCATGCGCTTCAGCATACTGGCGTCAGCGCCAGTATGCTGGGTTTTTTTTTTTTTTATAGCACACTTACTGTTTTATCGTAGAAATCCTTTTCTGTCCCCCGCGGTGGACGGCGCCAGTACAGCGCGTCACATCTTCCTAAGATACCCGATATGGACTCGGGTATTTCCGGCGCTATGCGGCGCCTGCGCACAGACCTAGGAGCTGACTGCGCAGGCGCCGTATTTCTCCGAGTCCTATTTCGGAGAAATACGGCGCCTGCGCAGTCAGCTCCTAGGTCTGTGCGCAGGCGCCGCATAGCGCCGGAAATACCCGAGTCCATATCGGGTATCTTAGGAAGATGTGACGCGCTGTACTGGCGCCGTCCACCACGGGGGACAGAAAAGGATTTCTACGATAAAACAGTAAGTGTGCTATAAAAAAAAAAAAAACCCAGCATACTGGCGCTGACGCCAGTATGCTGAAGCGCATGGGAGATCTTATATTTAGGGTGAAATACCGCTTTAATGGGTTTTCAGATCTGATGCTTTGATTCTTCTCTTAGGTCATATGTTTTGTCACATTTGTGACAGATCTCACTGAGAAAGTTTCAGCTGCTTGTCAAGCACACATTACGCTAAAATACGCTATCATTGGACTGTTTGTATTAGTAACATTAATCATGCTTCAAAGCATAATTGTATCGCATTTAAAGCTGGATTTCAGGAATACATTTTAATTGTATAGTTGCATTGGAATAGCTTGGATCAATGTAAGAATGCATATTCCATACCTATGGGATTTCTGTGGAAGCTGTAAATCACTGTAGTAATCATCTATACCTAAGCAATCGCCATTGTCTTACAGGTCCCATGCTTAGCAGCTCCTCTACTGCAAGTTACCACAGGGAGTTGCTTGTTTGGCACAGGTGCTATTCACAAAACACCTTGCATCTTTCACAATCCAAGGCGTTCTCAGACTGGACTAGGCGGAGAGGCGGGGCAAAGCTGTTACAATCTCCAATTTGCCCAGTCAGAGAAAGTTTAGCATTTATTGAGAAAAACGGAAAGGTGTTCTGTAAATGGTGTCTGTGCTGAGTGAGTGAGCCCCGGTGGTTACTATTCAGCAAAGCAGCTTCTGAGCATAGAACACAGCGATCAATGCAGTACTGATAATTACTACAGTGATTTTCAGCTTCTACAGTGGTCTCAATAGGTACCAAATATGCAAATTTATGTTAATCTAAGCTGGACCAATGTAACGCTATAATAACATCTATACCTGGAATTCAGTTTTAATCAGCTTCATATTGTCTATCTAGGTCAGTGGTTCTCAACCTGGGGGTCAAATGATGATTTGCCAGGGGTCACCAAATCCTGGGCTGTTCCTGATGCCTGCGCTACTCTCCCAGCCTTTTCGCAGCCACCCTGCTGAGCTGTTCCTAAAGCCAGCAGCCACCCATTCAGTTCATGGCATGGCTGGGGGGCAGAGACTAGAGGTCAGCTGACTGGTGAGCAATGTGAAGTGGGAAAGGCTGGAGGAGACCCCATCTCCTGATTTCGGCATAGGTGTCACTGCTACGAGACACCCCAAATTTGAAGACACAGTGAGTAACACTACCTGTGATTATAGTTGCCATTATAAGTCCCCACTACAATTCTCAGATAAGCAGATGGCCTTGATCAAAAACACCTAAGTTGGCTGATCAGAAATCCCCCTCCCCCAGCACTGCCACTCATTCCACCAGAACTGACACTCTTCCCATCCGACCACCAAGGAGTAAGAGAAAGAATAAAAATAGAGAATACATGGAAGGGAGAGGGAAAGAGAGAGTGGAACAAACAAAAGGAGAGAAATAATAAAAGAATGAACAAAAAAGACGGCTAGAGAGAGGGAAGGGGGGAAACAAAACAAGAAATTAGGAATGACAGAGATACAAGGGAAAGAAAATAGAACAAAGAGAAACAGTGGCACATCCTAAAATGTACCAGAAGGGGTTTTAATATTGTACGAGTGGAAGTGGAAGGGGCAAATTACTTGTCTTGGGTGCTGACAATCCACGCTACGAAAATTTAGGGGTCACCACAACTTGGGAAATTTTATCAAGGGGTCACGACACTAGTAAGGTTGAGAACCACTGGTCTTGGTGAATGTTATCATACATGAATGTCAGCCTCTAAACTTTCACATTATGTGTTTATTTTCTCAGTTGATAGGTAACTTGGACTTTGAAAACCCAAATAATATTGCTGTTGGCAATGAATATAGTCTAACGGTTTCAGTACAGGACATCGCTTCCCCATATTACAGTCGTACGTAGCATTATTTCTATTTAAGATTTGGATTACTTTTGCACTAAAAAAAATTGTAAATGATATACCTTTCGGTTTTTTCAGAAAATCTTTATGTTTATGTGAAAACAATACCAGTCGATGAATATCCCCCAGTATTTAACAGCTCTTCCTATGTGTTCAACATCTCAGAACTCTCACCACGTAAGTGATTTGATTAAACCAAGTACATCAAGATAAGTAATTGTGGGAAAAAATGAAAGAGGCATGTTAAAAGGAATGTATAACATTTTTGTATATATTTTCTATGTTTTGAACAAAAAAAAAATCAAAAACAAAATTGTATTTTTTGATAACCAAGAGAATCTTATTATGAATATGTTTTGGCAATCTGAGAGGTAAATCCATGCTGGCTGCAGCGATTCTGTGTTTTGGAAGATTTACACTCTGCTTTTAATCTTGGCTCCTTTCCACATGCAGAAAGGTTATCTCCCTATGGAATGCTGAAAATAGCTTCCAGTGAGGCATTTGTTCTGGTATGGCTCAAACTTAGGTTTCAATCAGATAAACACCTTGGCCCGGATTCACAGACATCGGCGCATATTTATGCCGCCGCAGCGTATCCTCTTTGCGCTACCCTGGCGCGCAACGCAGAGAGGGAAGCATTGAATTCACAAAGCAATTGCTCCCAACTCTGCGCCGGAGTAGTGTATATTCGTCGGCGTAAGGCAGCGTAAGTGAAAGTTGGCTGGAAGTAGGCGTGATACATGGTAATGAAGCGTGACCCCGCATGCTCACAATCACGTCAAAACAACTGCCTAAGATACGTCGAATCACTGCCTACGTCGTGAACGTAACCTAGGCCCAAAATTTGACGGCATTCGTTCCCTGGTCCATACCTTTGCATGAGTTGTGCCTCCAATATGGAGAATAACTTTACGCCGGATGTACGACTTACGCAAACTGCGTATATTATGCACCGGGCACAAGTACGTTCGTGAATTGGAGTATCTCCCTCATTTGCATATTTGCATCGAAAATCAATGGGAGCGACACATACGCCCAGCGTAAATATGCGCTCACTATACTATACGTGGGAAAGTTACGTTGGGGCGGCTGAAGCCTATTTTTCGACCTATCTAGCTTTGTGGGTTGGCGCATAGATAAGACGGCGCACATTTGTACTTGTATCTGGAGATACGTCGGCGTAAGTGCTTTGCGAATCCGGGCCCTTGGGTTTCATCATCAAAGTAATGCCTCATGCACATAATCGAAATTTCCGATGAAAAAAGTCAGACAGAATTTTTTCGTCGGATATTCCGAACGTGTGTATGCCCCATCATACTTTTTCAGTCTTCAGTCTGTATGGAAATCTGACGGAGAAAAAAAACATGAATGCTCGCAAACAAGTCGATGCATGCTCGGAAGCATTGAGCTTCATTTTTCTAGGCTCGTCGTAGTGTTGTACGTCACCACGTTTTGGACGGTCAGAATTTGGTGTGTCCGTGTGTATGCAAGACAGCTTAAGCAGAATTCCGTCGGAAAAAAAAGTCGGAATTTATTCCGATGGAAAATCCAATCGTGTGTACGGGGCATAAGATATGTCTTCTTATGAGATTTTTCAGTGATACACTACACTACTCCATGTATCTAACCCACCTTCAACACTTAGGCTTGTTTCACACTGGTGTGATGCGGAAACCCTACGAATTCAGTGCGGGTTTCTGCATTAAACCTGAATTGCACAGTGGTTCACACTGAGATCTGCGAAACGCTGGGGGTGTCATTGTAAAGTTAATGATAACCCAGATCGGTTCGCAGATTGCAGTGAGAACTGTGAAATGGTGCAGGAATTGAACTGCATAGGTGTGAACACCCATGCAATTTGATCCCCATGCTTACCAAAAAAAGGGTCCTGCACCATTTTGGTGTGAATGCGATGCGATTTCAGTCATACCGTTTGTATGGCTGAAATCGCACTGCACAGACATTGCATGTGATCTGCACAGCAATGTGGTGCAAATCACATGCAATGTCTTTTATCGCACTAGTGTGAACCGGGACTAAAGCCTTGTACACACGATCAGTCAATCCGATGAGAACGGTCTGATGGACCGTTGTCATCGTTTAACCGATGAAGCTGACTGATGGACTGATGTGCCTACACACCATCGGTTAAAACAACGATCGTGTTAGAACGCGGTGACGTAAACACAACGACGTGCTGAAAAAAATGAAGTTCAATGCTTCCAAGCATGCGTTGACTTGATTCTGAGCATGCGTGGAGTTTTAACCGATGGTCATGCCTACTAACGATCGGTTTTGACCTATCGGTTAAGAATCCATTGGTTAAATTTAAAGCAAGTTGTTGTTTTTTTTAACCGATCCCATCAGACCGTTGTCCTCTGTTTTAACCTATCGCG
This sequence comes from Rana kukunoris, assembly GCA_029574335.1. Classification (NCBI taxonomy): domain Eukaryota; kingdom Metazoa; phylum Chordata; class Amphibia; order Anura; family Ranidae; genus Rana; species Rana kukunoris. The sequence continues at coordinate 150,255,597 of CM056051.1, forward strand.
TGTACGAGGCCCAAGACTAACTTTCATTTAGTATATTAAATATGTCCCATTTATTTCCCAAACAACAAAACTTGTGAATTCTTCAGAAATCAGCAAAAAACAAATTTTTCTCTTCTCTTCTCTAAATAGGTGCTCTTAATGTCTTATTAGTATACGTGATATTAAAATTATATTTTATTCTCTAGAAGACTAGAGGAAATATTCTTCCTTGCTCTCTAGAAAAATACTTTGTTTTATTCTTTACGCATATTGTTACACATATCTTCACATATCTTTTTCCACTCGATCGTTCCTTCTTCTTTTTTTTATTCCTCTAACAAATCTTCCTCATCATCTCCTCTGTTTTGCTCACAGTCTCCATAAACTTGTATAGTTCTCACAAATCTGTACTCTGACTTTCATATTCTCTTCCTGCATTGTCTTTACTACTGTATATTAAAGTGGATTTAAACCCTCACACATATCCAGTGAAGTGAACAGCCTCAGATGATACACAGAGATGAAACAAATCTCCCTACATAAGTTTTACATGTATATCTGCTGTCTTCAGCCTTATATACTGTTTAGAAAGTGCCGTCCTGTTAGAATTTTCTTTTCCTGATTCATCTGTATCTGTGGATTCTTGCCATACACTGTGAGACAGCTGATTGAAGGAAAGGCACACACCCGCACTCCACATAGGCAGAGGCTTGCAGAGCTGTGCTGTGGATAGACTAGTTCTCTGTTAATCTATTTATAGCACCCACACTGACACAAATTTAGGCTGGTTTCATCATAGTTGACAGAGAAATTGTCATGCTGCTAACAGAAGAATGGAGCAGGCGAAAGCCACTGGACTTAGGGCCTTGAAGAGAGATAGGAAAACACTACAGATATACTGTATGTACCCAGCTCAAATTTCATGAATCAGGTTTATATCCATTTTAAATCTATTAGTTTTTCTACCTCTCTTTAAGTATCAATTTGCTGTTTTCTGCCAATAACCAAAAAACGCTATTGTGCTCCAAACATACATGAGTCTATTATGTTTTTTGTTTAACCTTCAGGTTGAACATAAAAACTGAACTGATTCCCCCATTCATACACGGTGAATAGCTAATTCCATAGGTCCCCGGTGAACTAGATGAATTTCAATCCATGTATGACCAGCTTAAGTGGTATGCAAAGTGGTGTGCAAACTGATTAAATAATATAGCCACTGTTTGCTGTTTGTACTTGTCTATATATTCACATGTCAACAACCCAACATCATCACATGTGCATGATTTACCCTGCCCCTTCCATCAATTTTGTTATCGATCTGTACCACCAACTTTGATGTGGGCATTGTTTCCAATACTACCACCACCTTGAAGAAAATCTCTATAGAGATTAAAGTAGTTGTAAAGGCTAAAGTTTTGTTTTACCTTAATGCATTTTCTGCATTATAGACAACTTAAAGAACTAAACTCTGTATCAAGCCCAAACGTGTTCCCCCATAGCAAGCGGTTTGCTATGGGGGCACAGAGGGAACAGGAGGAGCCAGGGGGCACCGGCCGGGGGGTTTGAGGTCGCTCTGTGCAAAAACTGGGTGTAGGTCTTTCATCTTTTTCTTTACTAGAAAGAGAGGCGAGTAGAAGCCTTTTCCTTCTCTGGAGCAGTGGAACTTCTACAATCGCCTGTTTCTGAAGCATGTCCTGAATGTACTTGACTAAGAGCATTTTCTTTTCTCGCAATGCTGGAAGCCTGGTTGCATGGAACTGGTCCTTGGGAATTCGGTTTTTGAACTTCCACCTGTGACTGAACTGGACGTGGCCACTGTCCAGGGGTTCCTTATGTTTTCTGCTCAACCCTTCGTGAACTTCCTGAGCCTGGCTCTCCTACCACTGCAGGCTGGATGAACACACCATTAAAAAGACGTTTGCTGCTTTCCTGTGGAGGAGGATTTCGTTTTTTGTAATTTTAGGAAGGAGGCCTGGGGATTACCCATTTCTTCTAAATTCCTTTCCGGGTCTGTATGATTTGGCCTCTCTGTAACTTTCTGGGAGATTATGCCAGAATTGTAGAATTGAATGAGACTTGGTTTTTCTCTGGTGTCTTTGGATGTGGCTGTGTCAAGCTTTTCTCCAAAAAGATTTGCTCCATCGTATGGAATCTTACACCAGTTAGATTTTGAAGTGGCATCAGCTGTTCATTTGGCTCTTCTGGTGGTACGGGAGGACAGCATTGCCCTTGAGGAGGATCTGATTGTGTTCACCGAAGCCTCTGCAACAAAGTCCTCTGCGAGACTCATGCCGCGTACACACGATCGTTTTTCGGCATGACAAAAAAAAAACTTTGTTTTTCATCATTAAAAACGACGTTGCCCACACACCATCGTTTAAAAAAAATGATGAGCAAAGCGCGGTTACGTACAACACGTACGACGGCACTCTAAAGGGGAAGTTCCATTCGCCTTTGGGCTGCTTTAGCTGATTCCGTGTTAGTAAAAGACGATTCGCACTTTTCTGTCTGTTATAGCATGATGATTGTGCTTACTCCATTATGAACGGTAGTTTTACCAGAACGAGCGCTCCTGTCTCATAACTTGCTTCTGAGCATGGGCGGGTTTAAAACGCCATTTAAGCTAACACGCGATCATTTTTTACAACCCGAAAAACGACATCGTTTAAAATGACGTTAAAAAATGCAGCATGTTCGAATTTTTTTTTGTCGTTTTTCAGAACCTGAAAAATGATGTGAGGCCCATACACGATCATTTTAAATAATGTTTTTAAAAAACAACGTTTTTTTCATGGCGAAAAACGATCGTGTGTACGCGGCATCAGTTCCTGGAGAACTGTGATTACTTTCTCCTGTTCTGCTCCCTCCATAATTAGCTTCTCAATGTTAAAAGACCAGCTGGAGATGGCTCTCCCTACAGCTGCCAAAGCAATGGCTTGCCTACAGGCTCCGCCTGTAGCTGCATATGCTCTCTTTAAATAGAGATCGATTTTCCAGTCTAACACATCTCTGAATGTCACTGCATCCTCTAGAGGTAGTTTTATATGCCTGGCCAAACACATGCATAGGGATGCGTCTACCACTGGAGCTGACACTAATGGACTTGCATTATAGGCTCTTTTAGTGGGTAGAGTTTTGTCAGTCCATTTTTTTTTTTCTCTGGCTTTTGCCACTCATCTTTGATCAATTCCACTAATTCATCGATGAATGGGAATAATTTTGGATCCTTCTTCAGGTTTGGAAAATCCTGTTTTTTCCGTGTGGCTCCTATAGGCTCTTTCCACCCGATTCATGGATTTAACAAATGGCTCTATCAGGGTAAAATCGAATCCCGTTGAAGCCTCCAATTCTTCACTGTCAGATGAGTTATCTGCTGTTTTTGATGTGCTTGGTCTAGCCGCTGAGAAAATCTGAACAGGCTTATCTGCTTCAGGTGTTGATATTTGTTGGATCGATTCCCTTACCGATTCTCTAATGTCAGTCACTTTTCTGGTGTCTGTCTCGTAGATTCATCGATGCACAAGTGACGGAAGAGCTATGGCACCGCAGACTCAGCAATCGTTTGCGGTGGGGCGCGAGTTATAGCCGGCTGAAGGTGTTCTGTGAGCAGGGCTGCTGATAGGGGGGGCCACCAGTCCTCCTGTAGGGGGCCCAGGCTCACAAGGGGGCCCAAACAGCAGAGGAAATCAGTGCGGTCGGATGGAGGGACAATTACAGGATGCCCTATGTGGCTCTCTGCAGCAGCTGAAAACCAGTTTCTCTCCCTCTCACAAACTTTCAGCTGCTGCAGGGAAAGACACAGACACAATTGCCGGCTTCCCTGTCCTATTAAAAAATAACAAATTGTAACCCTGTGTTATTTTATCCCCTTGTAAAATGTAATACAATTCTTGGGGGAATTTTTTTTAAACAAAATTAATTTTGTAAAAATTGTAAAAATTATTGTAAAATGTTTTTGTTCAAAAATGTAAAAAACTATTTAAAAAAGGCTAATTCACACCGCTTCTCTGTTATCTTTGTGTCCGCTAAGATAGGGTGCCCATACATCCCCAGTTTCAGGGAACAGTCCCCTGATTGAGGACACTGTCCCAGGACCAAGTCTGTCCCTGGTTTTGTCCCCAGATTGGATTTAATAGGGGGCAGGGGCAATTTAAAGACAGTCAGTGCAGAATTAAAATAAAAAAATAGAATTGCACCCCCCCCGCTCTGCTGTGGCTACTAGCATAGGGGTGTTGTAGTTTTCCCATTATCTGTGCCCCTTATCATGTGCTGGTCGGAGCGGAGGGAATATTTCTTCAGTTTTGGGCACATGCCCATTCACCTTTGCTCGCATTTTCTTCTGCCTTGGCTCAAATCCTGGCCAGCCTCCTGCCTTCCATGACGGAGTGATCTTCCTCCGCTCCCCACCCAGTAGTAGCTGGGCCCGAAGAGTAAGACTTGAGAGGCTGTGAGGCAGGCGGCGACGGGCAGAGAGTCGCTGATTGTTGCCATTACTAGTAAAGAAAAAATATGTCCCCGGATTTAATTTAAAAAATCTGGTCACCTTACGCTAAGAATGATTTTAGTATATATTTTTTTCAAATATAAATTTGATTTAAGCCCAACATCGGCCAAAGCATTACAAACAGATTCAGTAATACATTCAAAGGATAACAGCAATATTAGAAATGGGGAAGAGGGGGGGGGGGGTGCATCTTCAACATGACCATCAGAAGGTAGAGGCAAAATCGGGGTCCAGCACGGCTGCCATAACAAATATCATATAACATGTCTTCCGGCTAGAACCCCTTAAATGACATCTCAAGGCCGTAGGCCTCTTCCGACAGTAAGACTTCCATGTAGTTTCAATCTGGACCCCAAGGCCCCACTCCCCTCCGACCCCCCCACCCGAAGCGAGTCCGCCCCAAGGCGGAGAGGGGGGGCATAAGGGGAGGGGGGCTCTAAACTAAAGAAGAGAGAGAAAAAGAAGAGGGGGGTGTAGTGAAAGGCAGAGGTAAGAGAGAGAAAGGGGATAAGATAGAGAGGGGGGGGGAAGGAAGGACTGGGTGGTTGGGGGGAAGGGCCGGACCCTGAAGAGTTATCGGGAGAATCTGGTCGAGGCAGGACGACCCCCATGGCAGTCAAATACTGATTTCCTCAGGTAACCCTAAGGGCAACACCTTCTGGGGAGTAGATAAAATGGTTCCACAGCTCCCACGTATATTTAAATTTTTCCTCCTGTTGTCTCGCAGACAACACCAAATCTTCCATTGCCTTAATTTCCTCTACCCGGCGGATCCAGCTGGCCACCGTCGGTGGCACTGGGCTTTTCCAGTGCAATCTCCAGCACAATGCGGAGGAGCCTGGATAGAAGGTATGGAGGGCGTGTGGGGTAAGGTACCACCTCGTCAACAGCTTGTAGTTGGTCTCCTGTAGTCTAGTACATATGGAGGATTTCAGGGCGAACAATACAATACGCTGAATCTGGGGGGTGTCAAATGTGCAATTTAGGTCCCTTTCCCATTTAGTTTTGTGGGCTGGGCGTGCGGGTTCCATCAGGGCAATCATGAGGGCATATATGGTGGACAGTGTCCTGATTTTAGTATATTTTAAGTGAAAATCTTGTTTTGATATATTTGAGGGGGGCCCTGGCAGATAGGCTGTATGGGGCACCGTAATTTCTAACAACAGCCCTTTCTGTGAGAACAGGACCTTTTATGGTATGTGTGACAGTGTCTAGAGTGTGACCTTGAGTGACTTTGTCTGCGACCAAAGTGGCTTCTTTGGCGCCTTGAGCTGCTCCTTTGGTTATCTGAGCTCCTTCTGTGTCTTGAGTCCAACGATCTTGTGGACCTGCTGGGGCTGTCCAATAAGGCAGCATTAGTGGTAAGGCTCTCTTTTTCTCAATCTTCACTACTTACCAATTCGCCCCCTTACCTATTAAGCTGTGGATGGTCTGCTTGGGCAGTGGTCTCTATGAGAAGTGAACAGAGGCTTCCACCTAAAGTATGCATTAGGATTAGAAAGGAACATGGAGAAACAGTTCATCCATAGGAGAGATTAAATTAATCTTACCTCAGTGGAGGAGCATAGGATAGCAGACAGTGTTTGGCAAAGAAACAATCTGGTACTAGTCTCATGAGTCTAGTGGCGACAGGGCGACAGGGAAAGGAGGAAGTGTTTGGGGTTTTAAAATGTACCGCTGTCGCAGGGGAGTGACGTCATGATCGCTCATGCGCGATAGAGCGCCGAGGAGCCCATCGCCACGATGGAAAAGGGCAAAACAAACTCCTGGCGGCGTCACTGTTACTTGCGCATGCGCAGAGGCAATCGGATACTCGGGAGCCATGATAGGAATGACAGGATGGCTGTGTGGGAGCAGAGATCCCAGAAACTCTTCCGCAAGTATTAGGAAGAAAGTGTAGACCACTGCACATTATTTAAGCCTATTTGAGGCTTGTAATGCACCAGGCAACATACCCCTGAGACCAACATAGTGGGGTTCCTTCCATCTAGCTCGTTTAGAGGCTGTACAGGTAAGGACTTCCACCCAGGAGAGCAGTAAGGGGTGCTAGGCGCTCCATCCAGTCCCAGACAGATAAGGATAAAAAGGAGAATGCTGAGGTGCGTCCTTCTCACTTATAATTTATAGCTATTCAGTCCTATAAGGTTGTAAAGGGGCAGAGTCACAACCCAAATGTATGCTGCCATGATGCGACAGGAAATACATTTATACCATAACCTATCTATTACAATCTTTGACAACCTAACCCTATAAATTCTCAGTGTTTAGTATAAAAAATAAATAAAAAAAAACCTCAACTAAGCAGCTGTGAATATATTGTAAGGCCCATGGGCAATTCTGGCAAAAGAGACACTTCATTAGCAACAGAATGGCTAAATGTATGGATTATAACCTTTTGGATTGGTCCCCTAACTTCCTTTACCAATGATATGTTACTTCTCCTTTGCCAGCTATTAAGTTGCAGTGGCATTTCAAGCTGAGAAAGTCTGATTAGCCCCATGAGTGTAATGTAATGTTTAATAACCTAGTAAACCTAATTTGTTACCATTTCAGCTTCCACAATGGTTGGTCAAGTCTATGCTACAGAAGCAGACTACCCCTACATCGGTATCACATACACACTTGTAGCTGGTGGCAGCACACAGGGCGCGATAAGCATCTTCTGGTTGAATCCAACAACAGGTCAACTGCTGCTTGCTAATTATGCAGACTATGAGACTACTCCAAAATATCAACTTACAATACAAGCTACAGATTCTGCATTAAAGACTTCTACAACCTCAGTAAGAAATTGTACACCGTAATGACCTAAATTGGATTGATAAATGTTTATCATGGAAATGAGTGCTTGTTTTAGTTGTAATTCCATCATTTTACTAAGGTTTCATAACAGTTGTTTAGTATGCTCAACTGTATCAAGACTGCTGTAACAGTATGCCTTGGGCTACACAGATGACATTTCAAAAGTGGTGTTAAACCCAAAAACTGTGTTCTGTATTATTTTGCAGCTTTGCAGCATTCTTAGATGAGGTGGCTGCTTTAGTTTTTATTTTTTCAGGCTTTTTCCACTTTTGTTTTTCTCTCTTGTTCATGCCAGTAAGTAACAAGCTGTCTAGCTTGAAAGACAGACAGTTGAGGCAAACTGTTTAACATGGAAAAGGGTGCTCACAATGGTCATCTTTTATCTATTTTTGTAGAACTTTTATCCCAAAAGGAAAAAAAAAACTGTAAATGTAACGACTTTAAAATTGTTGGCAGGCATTTGACTTTAATTTGTTAATCAAGTTCATCTAAATCAGCAATGCTGCTGTGATTTGCGATTTGTGTTTTTTCTTACATTCACTGTATATAGCTGGTTGCTAAGAAGCGGGACAGGAAACTGAATGTAAAAAGAAAAAAAAATCACAAAAAGAAAGTTTGGGGTCCCCCCAAAGACCCTGATATGGATTTGGAGGGGACACTCCTACGCCAAAATTAAAATAAATGGTGTGGGGTTCCCCCAAAATCCATACCAGGCCCTTATCTGAGCATGCAGCCTCTCCCCTCCTGAACCATAACAGACCGCATGCCCTCAACATGGGGGTGGTGGGTGCACCTTGCAGCCATGTCGATGGGGACAAGGGCCTCTTCCTGACAACCCTGGCAGGTGATTGTTGGGGTCTACGGGCTTATCGGAATCTGGAAGCCCCCATGTGAAATGGTAAGGGTACATCATACCCTACCCATTCACCCCATAGCCGCCTCTTACCCGCTAAAAACAAAAAATGCCACTCTTGCCCCTCCGTTGTGATTTTCCCCGCTGTCTGACATCTCTTATATAGCCATAGGTCTTGGCCATCCAATGACGTCACCCTAAAAGCCTGCCTCTTGTGATGTCACAAGGAGTGGGCTCTCCCGGTGATGTCATTGGATGATCATGCCCTATGGCTATATAAGAGATGTCCGACAGCGGGGGACATCACAACGGAGGAAGACAACCTCAGGACAGGAAGGCCTTTTTTGTTTTTAGCGGGTAACCGGTGGCGAGAAAGAAGACAGCGGTGCAAGAGAAGACAGCTTTGGGAGCAGAAAACACAAGAAGAAGATGGCACAGAGAGAAGACGGCACGGGGAGAAGGGGGCTTCCAGATTTCAATAAGCCCCCTGCTTGCAGACCCCGACAACCACCAGGATGAGGTCAGAACTCTGGGCAGGCCAGTCAACTTCCTCCACCCCAAACTCAGTCATCCATGTCTTTATGGACCTTGCTTTGTGCACTTGTTGTGCAGTCATGTTGGAACAGGAAGGGGAAAGTTGGGAGCTTGAAATTGTTTGAAATGTCTTGGTATGCTGACACCTTAAGAGTTCCCTTCATTGTAACTAAGGGGCCAAGCCCAACCCCACAACATAATCCCCTCTCCACCAAACTTTACACTTGGCACAATGCAGTCAGGCAAGTACCGTTCTCCTGGCAACCGCCAAACCCAGACACGCCCATGGGATTGCCAGACAGAGTAGCGTGATTAGTCAATTCCGAGAACATTTCTCCACTGCTCTATATGCTTTACACCACTGCACCCAACGCTTTGCATTGCACTTGTTGATGTAAGGCTTGGATACAGCTGCTCAACCATGGAAACCCATTCCATAAAGTTCTCTACGCACTATTGAGCTAATCTGAAGGCCACGTGAAGTTTGAAGGTCTGTAGCTATTGACTCTGCAGACAGTTGGTGACTTCTGCGCACTGTGCGCTGCAGCATGCACTGACGCCGCTCTATTCCTTTATGTGGCCTACCACTTTGTGGATAAGCTGCTGTTGTTCCCAGTTGCTCCCACTTTGTTATAATACCACTTTCAGTTAACCGTGGAATAATTAGTAGCAAGAAAAAAGGAAGTAGGTGAGCTTTTAATCACGAAAAAATGTCTAATGGCAACCTTTTAGCAACAACTTTTATTAACAACTTGAAAAATTTTAGTAGAACTTTGGGACTACATTGCCTTTATTTAAATGTTTTCATGAGATAAATTTGATCGGATGACAAGTAGTTAAGTCTAACAAGTTTTTTGTCCAGCATTAGGGACAGCTTAAATGAACTGTGTAGTGGTATTGTGTATATTTTCTTTATTATAGTTGAAATAAAATATACAGTTCTTTTTTGTTTAAACCAGGTACATTTTAAATATTACATATTAATATTATACATTCTTATTATCCAGGGCTCAAATCCTGTGGGAACGCGTGGGAACGGAGTTCCTGCACTTTTTTCACAGCAGGAACGCAGTTCCCTCTGCAGGACTAGAGCAGCCGAGCCGCCCAAGCCAATCCTTCACTAAGCGGCAATGCCACTTTTTTCCCCAGGACTTGACCCCTGTTAATATCTATCAGCTAATGGAGCTATGAATTTTCTGTTGCATGCTAAAAAAAGCCAGTTTTACAAGAGGTATGGCTGGTAACTAATATTAATAGTTAAAGAGTGTAGACATGTGTTCATAGTTGTAGAATAATATATCCTGCTGCCTGTTATTTCCTACCCTCAAAATTTGTTAGGCTTAAAAAAATGTATAATGACTTCTCGGAACATAACTGATTGCCTTTACTGTTTAGGTAACAGTGAATATATTAGCAGCTAATGATGAAAAACCCATATGTAAGCCAAATTCCTACACATTGTCTGTACCAGTGACTCAAGCAACAGGAACAAATATTCAGAATTTTAAGCTGACTTGTGAAGATCGAGATTCTGGACCCACATCATTCCAGTATGTCATCAATTCAGGTATGTATTTTCCCCAGCAGTGTAAAATGACCCCATACTGTGAGCTTACCACATGGTTTTCTACAAGTGTGAAAAGAAAAGGTCACATCATTTTGTTAGCCCCCCCACAAAAAATAAAATTCAGCAGCTACAAATACTGCAGCTGCTGACTTTTAATAAATGGACACTTACCTGTCCAGGGAGCCCACAATTTCGGCACCCCAGCCGATCTTTGAATCGGCTGTCGGGTGCAGCCGCCGCCATTTCCGGTAATTATGGGAACCGGCTGTGAAAGACTTTATTGCCGGTTCCCTACTGCGCATGCGCGAAGTGCGCTACGCTTTCTAATTGGTCCGGCGTCAGAGGAAGGAGGAGGGGGCCACACTTCCAGGAAATCGGGCCACGGCCCAGTCTCCCGGAAGTGGGGCATGGTACCTGTCAAAAAAACCTTCCCCCTTCCAACTTCAGCTTCAGGAAACACTGCTACTTTGTCCATTCAAATAATTTAATGGTGTCTGTTTATAGACTATCCCCTGCCCATTTTATACTCACTTCTTCAGCTCTACCCTGCTGTTCCCAACTCTTTGACAGCTGTCAATAAATACCTGGTAGTCACCCTCTCTGTCATTTGAAAGCATTAACGTCTATGAGCATTACATCATGGGAGGAGCTTGCATGCTTCCCCATATCCAGAAGCACTGGGCATATTGCAGTGGTAATGACAAACAAAGCATTGACAGGAAATTGCTGGAGAGGCGAGTATAAAATGCTCTGGGATGGACAGACACTGTGTAATCTTTTAAAAAACATTAAGACTGGGTTCACACTAGAGCACGGATTGGCGCACAGCAGGGGTCTGGTGCGTCTCCATTCACCGCTTCAGGTCCGATTTTATCCAGAATTTTTTCATCAGATAATCCGACCTTGTGTACTGTATGCCCCATCAGACTTTTTCCATCGGAAATTCCGAAGCAGTTAGAAAGAGAAATTCTGTTCGTCTGCATGGATTTTCAACAGAGAAAAAAACATGCATGCTCGGAAACAATTTGACGCATGCTCGGAAGCATTGAACTTCATTTTTATAGGCTCGTCGTAGTGTTGTACATCACCGCGTTTTTGACGGTCAGAATTTGGTGTGTCCGTGTTTATACAAGACAGCTTGAACGGAATTCCGTCGGAAAAACCCGTTGGAGTTTATTCCAACGGAAACTCCGATCGTGTGTACAGGGCATTAGAAAAGTTATGTGCCTACATCTGAGTATGATGAGAAAATGGGCACTCTGCTACAGGTATTCGTAAGTTCATATATTTATATTCTATTTTTATTGCTGCTGTTTAGTTTGTGCTTTATAGTAATATATCAGTTAATAACTCTTTGTTTAGCTGGTGAGTTATTGGCCATTTACTCAATTATTATATCTAACTTCATATAGACTTATATGTCACCCGTGTTTATGTTTATTACAGGTAATATAAACAACCATTTTGCTTTCTCACCTACGGCTGGGTCCAACGTCTCCCGTCTAATCCTTGCCAACCCATTTGATTACACCAATGGTGGAGACCAAACCTGGAATTACAAGTTGCTGGTTTATATTACTGATGGCAATTTAATATCTAGTTCACCTCAACCAGTAGGCCTTATTCAGACTGGCACTGTGACTTTATATATTAATGTCTATATTCCTGGCTTGACTACCACTATAACAACTACTACAGTAAGTATTTAACTAATAACAATTATCAATATCAGCAATATTAATTTTGCAATGCGCTGCTATTAATCCAACCCAAGAGGAGACTTGAGAAGAGCCGAGAAGCCCAGGCAAAGATCGAGCGCCTTCACGACACAGGAATTTCCAGGGCTCAGGTAAGTAAAACATGGGGCTGGGGGGCCGCTAATCAGATGTTTTTTCACCTTAATGCATAGAATGCATTAAGGTGAAAAACATGTACCTTTACAACCCCTTTAACCACGTAAGACCCGGACCAAAATGAAGGTAAAGGACCTTGCCCCATTTTGCGATTCGGCACTGCGTCGTTTTAACTGACAATTGCGCGGTCGCGCGACGTGGCTCCCAAACAAAATTGCCGTCCTTTTTTCCCCACAAATAGAGCTTTCTTTTGGTGGTATTTGATCACCTCTGTGGTTTTTATTTTTTGCGCTATAAACAAAAATAGAGCGACAATTTTGAAAAAATGCAATATTTTTTACTTTTTGCTATAATAAATATCCACCCAAAATATATATAAAAAAAATGTTTTTCCTCAGTTTAGGCCGATATGTATTCTTCTACCTATATTTGGTGAAAAAAAAATCGCAATAAGCGTTTATCGGTTGGTTTTCGCAAAATTCATAGCGTTTACAAAATAAGGGATAGTTTTATTGCATTTTTATTATTTTTTTTTTTTTTACTACTAATGGCGGCGATCAGTGATTTTTTTTGTGACTGCGACATTATGGCGGACACTTCAGACAATTTTGACACATTTTTGGGACAATTGTAATTTTCACAGCAAAAAATGCATTTAAATTGCATTGTTTACTGTGAAAATGACAGTTGCAGTTTGGGAGTTAACCACAGGGGGGCGCTGTAGGGGTTATGTGTTCCCTGTGTGTGTTTACAACTGTAGGGGGTGTGGCTGTAGGTGTGACATCATCGATCGTGTCTCCCTATAACAGGGATGACGCGATCGATGCTGCGGCCACAGTGAAGCACGGGGAAGCCGTGTTTACACACGGCTCTCCCCGCTCTTCAGCTCCGGGGACTGATCGCCGCACTCCAGCGGCGATCGGGTCCACGAGTCCCGCGGTCCTGGTCACAGGGCTTCGGACCGGGTTACGGGAGCGCGCCGCGGGCGCACGCCCATGACCCACGGCTGGGTACTGGAACCGACGTAAATATACGTGGATGTGCCCAGCCGTGCCATTCTGCCGACGTATATGTGCAGGAGGCGGTCCTTAAGAAGTTAAATGGGAGCGCCTTAAAAAATGTGTAAAAATGCATACAAAAGCACAATTTATTTCCATAGTAACTAGCTTTCCATTGGCTAAAATAATAATAAATAAGAACGATCTAGCTTCAGATGCCCACAAAAACACCTGCAACCAAATGATTGCAGCCTAAAGTTATATAAAAGGGAAACACGGGCAGGTCTAGTATTTACATAGTTTGTGTAAATAACTGGCTTATAAATTCTAAAGGCATTTTCTACTCTGTCACCTCATATGTTTTTAATGGCAGTCTTCAAATTGCTTACATTTCCTTCTTCCGTTAGAACAAAGACTGTTTCTTTATCACTATTCACAACATCGCACAATCACATATTGTCTAAGAGTGGATGAGAGCTTTACGATGTGTATCTGCTGACATGCATGGAAACCTGATACAGTGCATTTGTTACTGATCTCTCTAGGTGACAAGGTGATTAAGCTTTTAGCAGACATCTTACGCACTAAGACATGACCAAAGGGTGTGCAGCTGTTGCAAGGCTAACAAGCCCAGTACCGAGCCTGAGCATTATGGCTGATCCACTTTATTTATTAGCTGTGTTCTGATATTGCTCTGAATAAATCAGCATTTCTCTTTTTTGCATGTGTGTTTTGCCTTTCTGATTACTAAATCACAAGTAGGCAAATTAGGAATGAAAATGTATACTAAATGTTATTCTAAATTACCTCTAAGGTAGGCCATGCATATCGGTTTATGTAAGGCCAGCCTAAAGGGCTGATTAGCACTTAGCAGTTTATGCACCATACAGAACAAAACACTTCTTCAGGTCCTTAAAGGGTTTGTAAAGGATTTTTTTTTATCTTAATAGCTTCCTTTACCTTAATGCAGTGCTGTTTTCATGTCCTCATTGTTCGTTTTTTGCTCTCAAGTTGCTGTAATCCTTCTCTGATCTCCACACTTCCTGGTTGTCTGTTTCCTGATCACCACAGTACTGGGAGCTTTCTCTCTGTGGTCACTAACCAAGGAGGTGTGATTACTGTGTGTCTAAAACCCCTTAGCACCAATCACTTTCGTTTTCCAAACCATTACTGGCTCTGTATTGGCTCTGTGACTCTGTACTTCAGAGAGACAGGAACAGCATGCAAAAACGAAACTGAAACTGTAGGTACATTATATGATTGATTTTTATCTATTTTTAATCGTTTTTAAAAGGAATCAGTTAACTATTATGTCTCTATACCCTGTAAACGGTCATTTCAGCAAAAAAAAAATGTTTTCCTTTACAACTCCTTTAACCTGTTGCATTTAGTTATATCTCTACATATCAGGTAAGTATTAAAAGCTGTTGTGAAACTGCAATATAGATATTTAAAGGGGTTGTAAAGATACAAAGGTACAATTTTTTTCCCTAAATACCTTCCTTTACCACAATGCAGTCCCCCTTCACTTAGCTCATCCTTCGATTTTGCTTTTAAATGTCCTTATTTCTTCTGAGAAATCCTCACTTCCTGTTCTTCTGTCTGTAACTCCTCACAGTAATGCAAGGCTTTCTCTCTGGTGTGAAGTGTCGTGCTCGCCCCCTCCCTTGGACTACAGGAGAGTCAGGACGCCACTAGGGAGGGAGCGAGCACGACACTCCACACCAGAGAGAAAGCTTTGCATTACTGTGTGGAGTTACAGACAGAAGAACAGGAAGTGAGGATTTCTCAGAAGAAATAAGGACATTTAAAAGCAAAATCGAAGGATGAGGTAAGTGAAGGAGGACTGCACTAAGGTAAAGGAAGGTATTTAGGAAAAAAATTTGTACCTTTATAACCCCCTTTAAGTTAACAAGTGTCACTGCGAAAATGGATTAATAATGACTATATAAGAGCTGTGAAAGTACGCTTTGGTATACAGGAACTAAGCTCATCGATTTAATGGTTTCCTAAAACTGTTACATTCAAGGCATACAGTGAATGATAACTGTCACAGTTATTTGTCCTCTCAACTGAACTGTCAAACCATCAATTGCTAGTGTCATGACGGATCACATGTGCAGCACCATGGCAACTGCAGATCAGATAGATAGAGGCTAAGAAGGCAACTTCCTTGGCTGTAAAGGTAAAGAGGGTTTAGTTCGACTTTAAGCTGATTTTCTACAAAGCATGTTCAAGTTTGCTGAGCTGAAAGAAAGTAAAATCTGTAGCAATAGGTTCCATATAGCCTTGCCCTAAAGCAGCTCACTGCTCCCCTCTGTGTGGCTGCCAGAGACTTCCCCCCATCCAATCTAATTACATAACACTAAAGGACATTCCTTTTCTGCTGCAGCCCCCCCATTCCCCACTTGTTTCCCAATGTAGTCAGCCATACCATGCAGAGAGGGGGAAGAAATCACTCATTGCACATTTTATCAAATACTTATACTCACTGGTTATATCTTGCAAAAATAATTTATTCAATCTAAAGTTTAATAAAAATATGTCAGGCATGATTTTAATCATTTCCATTTGTATGTTTTCAGCCTAGTGTTATCTATGTAGTGAATAAAGAAAATGTGTATTCAGGGGCTGCATGGTATGTGCCTTTTGTGGTCACGATTGGCTGTTTGCTTCTTCTTGGCTTGCTCGGGCTCTTGGGTTACCTCATTGCAAAATACTGTCCATGCAGAAGCAGTCCCAAGCCAGATACTGAAATGCTGTGAGTATCCAGTTCAAAATGTCTTCACAATTAAATGTAGTTTTTATATTTCTACAACAAAATTTGGTTTATCATTTATCATACACAGAATATATATCCATTCAGATAATTTTGTGACCTGCACAATGAAAGAAGATTTTGAAGTCAGGTGACAAAAACGCTGGGTTGATTTACACATAGATTGTTAACTTTGCAGAGAGAATTATCCCCAGAGCAGAAGTGAATGAGTCCAGGCTTTGTGGGCTTCCATTATTCAATCATGTGCAAGCAAAAATGCTGTTTTTTTATTTTTTTTTATTTCATGTGATTGGATACTCCTTGCAAAGTGAAGTTTCACCACATTTACAAGGCTCTGGGGAAAATTCCCATGCATAGAGCAACTTCCCTTGAAAAGTGAACAGCCTATTTGCCTATAGTAAATCAACCTCATGATCACTGGGCCTAATGCCCCATACACACGATCGGAATTTCCGATGGACTTTTCCGATCGCGTGTAGCCCCATCTGAGATTTTTTCATTGGAAATTCCAATGAATTCCATCGGACTTTACATATAGAACATGTTCTATATTTTTACGATGGTATTTCGTCGGAATTCTGATGTGATTTGGCCGGGCAAAAGCCAGAACGTGTGTACGCAGCTTTGAAAAAAAAAAAGATGTATTTATTGGAAGCTTTCAGGCTCAAAATGTAAAAGTCATTGGCACTACATTTTGTGAGAAAGTTGGAATTAACCAACCAAGTCCCTTTAAAAAAATAAATGCAAAAATTACAGTGTTAGTGTGTAAAAAAGGATTTCCAATAAATTAACCCCTCCATGTAGTATTGTGGAGGTATGTCTATTTGCAGACACCTTCTTTTCCCTAGTTTTCCTGATATTCTAGATATGCCAGTCAACTATACAGCAAAAGAGTTGCATTACATTTAAAGGGAAAATCATGCCCACATTCAAGGGCACCCAATGTGAGTTAGTCATTCACATTTTATAGTACCAAATGAGAGAAGTGTAGGAGGAAGGATCCCCAGAACTGTTGGCTGGAATGGTCTCAAACAGGAACAACCTTTTAGATTAAAGTAAAGCTGTCCAAAGACAGACTGAAATTCAGCTACTTCAGCAGGGACCGGCTGAATTTCGATCAGTGTGTATGTATCTCATTGGAGCAACGTCTGTGGAATGGACAAGTTAGAAACTTTTCTTGATCAGTAGCTGCAGCCACTGATCAGTGTATTGTGACAGCTCACGCTCTCAGAATATAATGTCCTGGGGGGGGGGGGGGTGTGGGGGGGGGGGTACAATTCAGTCATCCAATTTGTTAGATCTGTTTGTTTAAACAAAATTACCCAACTATGGCCAGGTTAAGTTAAAGTTTCTCAATAGATAAATTCAATATTTGTTACTGTTTCTGCTGTTTCTTTACCAATACTGAAAGTGGTTACTAGATCTAATCATGTGACAGTAAATTCCTTATTCATATACATTATATCAAAATGCTTTTTAAGCTTTAAGGAAGAGTGCTGTGTTTTATACGCCATGTTAAGATATTATTTTAGACACTGCGTTCCCATTCAGTTTAATTCTATGATACATTACTAAGCTAGCAAAAATGATCCTTCTGAAAATTAGAAATTCTAAATTCCACATATGAGTATTTCTTTACTTTTAACTGGTTGTAAGGACAACGTCTGTGTCACATGTAGCATTTTTCTAACATTGATATGTTTTTCTTCTTTCCAGAATACAACCAGTTGGTAAGTACACATATGATTATCTATGTTCCTTGTTTCCCTTGTGATCCATAAAATTGGTCCCATCATCTTTTAATAAATATGTCCAAAATGAAATGGGTTTTGCAGAATTCGATTTTCAAATGAACATCAAGTGTGGTTTTAAAGATGCTCTGATGGTCTGATGTACATAATAGAATAAAGTACCAAAATAGTAGGGATTTGCACCTGCAAATCAGCTTACATTTTACTACTTTATCTGTGTACAATGTTAAAGGACACTGTCATACATGTCAACTATTTTATGTAATGCATAGAATGTTTTGTAGATAGATTTCAGAATGTTCTTTTATCTGCAGTATTTTGTATGTTAGTGGTATTAACACTTTCATATTAGTTGAATATCAAAAAAAAATTATTAGCAGTCCCATACACAAGCAGCCATAAGCAAATAAGCACGTTCACTGAAGACTATGTATAACGCTAAAAGCTGATAATTTGGATACACTAGAAAATAAAAATGCTAGAGCACATTCAAAACAGACAAATATATAACATTTAAATAGATAAAAAGAATGATAAACAAAGACAATAAAGAAAACATAAAAAGTGGGAACAATGGCTTAACATTGTAAAGGGTGTATGCATAAAATAGAAGAGAATTACAAAGAGATTTTATTATTCTGTTCTAATCCTTAAAATCCTAATGATCCCAAAATAAAACATCTTATTGGTGTGCATTTGTAAACATGTTTTATATTTTCTTTCATAGAAAAGAAGAAGTTTAAGCAAGATGTTGTGTGGGTAAGTTGCCCTCTGCAAAGACTACTTGTGATAACTAAACCATTGAGCTATCAGAACCAAATTGGAAGTTATGTATTCTTGATTAGGATGCTTCCCAGCTATAAGTAGTATCTCTGAGAGATCACATGGGTCATTTTACATTGTAAGGCAACCTAATTGCTTGGAAGAAAAAGGGAACATTTATGTTATGTTGGCAATCAAGATTATAGCAGAAAAAAATTAGCTGCAGACCTTGTGATAACAAAAATGGTGGCGGATCAACGGATACGCAATGATGCAATACCCCATGGACAAAAAGAATGTGCCAAACCTCCTAAAGGAAAGTAGTTTCAGCATTTTTCGGAGAGTGGCGTACTTAAAGCGGACATTCTTCCTTTTCCCTAAAATTGACATCAGCGTGCATCTTTGCATTCTGATGTGAAATCTACACCTCTTTCTTAAACACTTCTTGGTTCCCCTGAAGTAAGTGATAACATAGCTCCGGCCTGCACAGATTCCTCCTGGGAAGGTAACATCACCATTGACTTCACAGAAAGTATATGCCTTACAAAATAAGATTAATTTGCTGCTAGAAAAAAAAAAAACGCCCAAAAATCTTGCAAGGAGAATGGATTTGTTTTATTGCAACAGAAGCATGTAGCGTCGTACAGCACAAGTGTGAGATGAGGCGCGTGATGTCATGTGCAGTGTGAAGTACATTTTTAAAAATGGCGGCATAGGAATGGGGGCCCAGGTAGCAAAGAGGCAGAACAAAAACTGGTTAAAATGAAGAAAAAGTCACACTGACATAGGTAAATATACTTTTTTATTTCCCCTCTTTATATACTGTTGCCAATTTTATAGGGTGGGAAGGGGGGAAAGGGTCCTCTTTAAGGGAAAAATATAGTGTAGTTTGTACTTAATTTCTTTATTACGGTAACAACTAAAAAGAATAACCAGTAGGCAAAGTTCTAGGCTCCCTTTTACATTCTTCATGCTCCCTATTTGCTCATGTTATTAAAAAGCCTGTGAAAAACCAATTGCAATGATTTATTAGTGATCAGACAGCTCAACCAGAGGTTTAAGTCAGACAAATGGAGCCTCGAAGCAGTCAGCCTTGTTGTGCAATCTCTTTATCTAACCTTTATAGTGCTGTGAGAAGCCTGTGTCATGTATTAAATGTTTGTAAAAAAAATGTATATACAGTAGATACACACCATATACAATGTATGAACTGAATTGATGCAACAATCATGTTCTGATTTTTCCACAGGAAATGACTAAAATGAACACAGTCTTTGATGGAGAGGCTATAGATCCAAGTAAGTTTTGCTTTATATTAAACTCAGCTAGCATCAATTAAATAGAGAAAATAAGCAACATGCTGTATGCACAAACTATTTATTTATTTTCTGAAATGTACAGTGCATGAATCTCACATAAATATAAAAATCATACATTTATTTGACAAATAAAGTCTAATGCCGCGTACACACGGACGTTTTTTGCGATGAAAAAAAACGACGTTTTCAATCATGAAAAAAAACGAAGTTTTTCAAACTTCATTTTCCAAAACAACGTTGCGTACACACCATCGTTTTTCTACAAAGCTCTAGCAAAGCGTGGTGACGTACACCACGTTCAACAGCACTCTTTTCCATTGAAGCTCCATTTCATAACTTGCTTCTGAGCATGCGCGGGTTTAAAAACTTAGTTTTCAACGTCGTTTTGCCCACACACCATCACTTTTTATGACACAAAAAACGACGTTTTGAAAAACGACACAAAAAATTCAAGCATGTTGGAATTTTTTTTTGGTCGTTTTTTTAAGACAAAAAACAACGTTTTGCCCACACACATTTAATTTAAATGACGTTTTAAAAAGGGTATTTTTTTTTCATCGCAAAAAACGACCGTGTGTACGCGGCATAAGTGTAGCCGAAACAAAAAACACAAAAATCATCACAAAGGATATAACTTACCATCGGTAAGATGCGTTCCTTGTGCTGATGCCTCATCTGTTAGTTGAAATTCTCCTCCTTTCATGCCCCTCATACAACTAAGGGACCATCAAAAGCTCTCTTCAAGAGTGCCTGCCATTCATTGAAGCCATACTACAGCTTTTATGAATGGAGGATAGGCTGACTATTGGGAGGTGTTTACAGAGGCGGACCGTCCTCTAAGGGCGCATGGGCACTGCCCCCCCATTCATGCATCCGGTCCCTTTCAGGATGCCAGGCACATGGATTCCAATGAGGGGTGGGTGTTTTTTTGAAGCATCAATTAGGGCCAGAGGCTCTAATAGGCTTCAAGATAGATTGGGCTTAGAGTGCAGAGAATGTGCGCTCGGAGCCCACCCAAGTGTGTGAAAAAAGAGAATGAATGTTCACTATTCTCACACTGAACCTCCTCTCCGCCAATCAAAAGGTGAGTCTGAAACCCGTTTCCTGATTGGTCAAAAGGAGAAGCGTTCTGATTGGCCGCAAAGGAGGAGTGAGGTGAAGGAAGCCACTGAGGCTGCGGGTGCATTGTTTGCTGCCCCCCCCCCCAAAAAAAAATTACCACCAGCCGCCACTGTGTTCTAATGTCAATAAGTTGCAGCAGATAATGCTGGAACATTTTTGCCAGGAAGGATGGGGGGGGGGGGCGGGGAAGCATCCATTGGCTCATCTGTTAGCCCCAAATAATGGTACGATTGGGAGTATGAGGGGAAAAAAATTAGTTGTGAAAAGTATGCACAGATATGTTTGTTGAGGTACAATAAAAGATGTTAAATAGTGGAAAAAGTGTTTTGTTTGTTTGTTGTGCAATCAACATCATTGCTTTATGAATGTATCAACTAGGGAGATTATTTTCAAAGATTCTTAAGATTACCACTCCCTTCTGTAAACAAGCAAGGGAACCATAGTTGAGTTAATGTAAATGGATAACAAACAAGAGCATAGATCTTGCACCCTTTTCACAGGTAACTGGCATTCTTCAGTATCATTGCAAACAACTTTACTAGTAAACAAACCACAACTTAGTCACAATTATCTAAAACTCGTTCATGTAACAAAAGTGAATTGGACTTTTCCTAGGGGTGTCTTAGTGTCAGGTGCTATCTTGGCACATTATTCTGTTGGCACAGCACTCACAGAAGAGGCATGCTGTGCTGCAGTGCACATTCATCTTGTATTGAGATATGTATTGTATGGTATTGGCCTGTCAGTGTGTAATCTACTAAAATAAACTAGTACGAAGGTGCAGAGTGCTATCCCCCAAATTAGAGGAGGCACATAACCACTGAGGGGAAGTGGGTGTGGTGGCTGTGGTTGGGAATAAATGTGTCCTTGGAATATGACTATACTGTATACTAGTGTAAGGGTAAAAATATACCGAACAGCTATGATTGAAAATTTGCATACTTACAGTGGGGCGAGGGAGATGTACATACTGTTAAGGCAGTGGAGAGAAAAATGTATAGATCTGTTGGCAGGGGCACTGCTGTATTATATGCAATATTCTTGATGATGTAGGACTGATTGACATCTTTGTCTGAAGCCTCGTACACACGCTCGTTTTTTTTTAGCAAGAACCAGCAAGAAAACTGCTGGCAGAGCCTTCTTGCCAAGCACACCGAGCGTGTGTATGAGGCTTTCAGGTTTCTCGTCTGGAAATCTGGCCAGAATCTCGACGAGAAAAATAGAGAATCAGCTCTCTATTTTCTCGTCGAGATTCTTGTCGGCCTGTTTCCCAACGAGAAACCTGAGAGTGTGTGTACTTACCTGTCGCCGTGGAAACCCGGGGCATGCTCGAAAGGACTTTGACGCATGCGCGGTAGCTTTTGCGGCATAGGTAGGGTGAAGCAAGATGGCAACGACGGCATCGAATGTGACGAGCGCATGCTCATTGTACCACGTTCTTGCCTTTCAAGAGAACCGCGGTTCTTTTGAAAGGTCTGTGTGTACACTCGGGCGGCAAGAGATTCTTGCCAAGAATCTCGTTGGGAAAAACATGTTTTTTCCTGACGAGATTCTTGCCCGTGTGTACAAGGCCTTAGTGTATGAGGTTAGAATCATGGTGTTAAGAGCTGTAAACCATAGCAGTCCTTGGTGGAGGTAGAGTGCAACACATCCTTTATATCTCAAATCCCATCTAACCATGGACAATTTGCCAGGGTCTGTTTTAGCACAACTTTAGGATTACACCACCGTATAAAAGCTGAAGTTTAGATTTAAAAAAAAGTTCCACATCACTGTAATGAACAATGAACAATGTCCCATGTCACGGAGGCAGCTGGATTCTGGAGAAATCAACACTACAGGGGTACCTGTCCTCTTCCTGTCTCTGAACTTCTGGCACTGCAAAGGATTCTTCACCACCCCTTTTCGCAGATAATATTCCAGGCAGTGTAATCAATTAAATAACTTTTCTCAATGGAGGAGTAAGGGTGGGGCATGTCCTTGTAGGATCCTCAATACTGCTTTTCTGTCTGAAGACCCTAAGCTGTTAACCATTGCATCACTAGAAGTTCAGAGAGAGGAAGAAGACTAGCAGCCCTACAGTGAAGATTTCTCCAGGATCCAACTGTCGGTACAACATGGTACATATTTCATTATAGGTGAGTTATGCAACTAAAGCTGTAAAGATTTTCTTTATTTTAGCTAAATTTCAGCTTTATTTAAAGCATATTAAATGGGTTTAAAATATTCTCAGTACAAGTTTCTAAAATCTGTCTTTATATCGGCTTTCAAATGTTATTCTACACACTTAAGCTGAGAAAGGGAGCATCAGCTCTGTGAACCCTTCAGGATACAAGGGTGATACTCTAACATTATAAATTTGCTTAAAGATAGGTAGAGCATAGGGATAATTTTTTTAGTATGGTATGCTCTTTTATTGTCCAAACGTTCATCTTGAAGTTGGGAAGTGACCAACCTGTTTTGCTTGTCTGTAGCAGAGACAATTGAGGTCACCCTCTAGATTGTAGTTTGTGACAAGGGTGTTAACTATGTATTTCGCTGTGTATTTCACTGACTTGCTGAAAATCAGCTTTAAATAATAAGGAAAATAGAGGTCTAGAACTAATTTTACTTTTCACATTTTTTCTCATGTTGTTCATTTGTTTACTGAAATTTTACATTTATAATGCACTAAACACATACAGGCTTATACTAAGGAAAGAAGTAGTAACCAAAGAACTAACTAAAAATTTGTAATGCATACGGTCTGTTAGCACACATAACTGTTCTTTAAACACTATTCATAAATGATTCTCTTTTTTGTCACATACTGTATACTTATAAAACCTGACTTTATCGTTTAAGTATTGTTATATCAGGAGTATGCAGTCCTATAATGATCACTGTGATCTTCAGTAACCATTTTAGACAATTAATCAATATTGAAATAGTATAGCAAGCCCCGGGACTTTAAACGGTGTCCAAATGAATAAATAAACAAGTATTAAGAAAAATATACAAAATTTATTATAATTTATACATACAAAAATTGACATAACAATGTTTTGAATAAAATAACCAAGTGATGGTCCATGACGAACCAATGTGGCTCACACTGAGGGCCACTGAAGTCCCTATGCTTGACTGTTGCCCAACATGTTTCGCCCAGGGCCGGGCTTCATCAGGGGCTTAGTACAGGGGAAGAAACTACAAAATAATAAAGGAGGAAAAAACACATTAATTAAACAGGTAAGGCTAATTGCTCATTGGAAGGGACTGGATTGCAACGTCTGGTCCGAAGAGACATAATTATATAGCACACAAAAATGCATCAAGCAATAAACGTTTTTAACACAGAAACGGTAAATGACAGGGAAATGAATAATGTTAACAACACAATAGCATGCATATGGTTTGCATAATAACAGCAAAGAAACAGGACGAGCAACACTCACCCTCAAGGATCGGCTAAAATCCAGACACACTGCAACCAGTTATGGATGTGATTGATTTTGAATTGAAAAGAAACAATAACAATTCCTAGATGATTCGCCAAAGAAAGAAAAGAGATAAACCCTCAAATTGGTCCTGTGCCCATAGATGAACAAGCTGTAGTAAGAAAAAGGGGAATGGTATTAAAATCCTAAAGGTTATTATTGAATATGCTGAGTTTGGTAAGTTAAAAAGTGACTGGAGGAGCAAATACATGCATCCATGGGAAAAGCCCTCAGATGCATGGATAATTTATCCCAGTATTAATGACATACCTAGGTTAGATGTGCCGGTGGGGTCACAGATAGTTAATAGTTGAAGACCAAGAGAAAGAAGCAAATCAATCAATGAAGCCTCCACAGTCCTCAAAATGTGTGGTTTGAATTAGGCAGAGCCCAGAGGCTCAATCTAAAGACAAAACCAACAATAGATAAATTATCAGTAAAATGGTATATCTTTAAACAGATAAAGGGTTCTATAATATAGATTGACAGATAGGTCTAATGAAAGGTTGACAAAGAATTTACCTAATGCGCCTGGATCCAAGATTCTGAGAGAGATAGCATGGATTCAAACAAATCAATTGAGTGTTTGACAGGAAAAGTTTGACTTTTAAATACCCCTCGGCGGCGTCTGACGTGGCCGACGAGGGCGGGCAGTGAAGTGAATGCCAGAAAAACCCCAGCCAATCGCGCCGCAAACGTCGAGGGGAGAGGCGTGTCCCCGAGTCCCGGCGCGCCCAGATGGGCGCGTCCGGCAGACAAAGAGGCACCACCCACAAGAACGCCACTTGGGCAGAGGGCCCGGGCACCAAAGCGTCCGGCCAATCACGTCAGCGGCGTCAGAAGGAAGGCACGTCCCCGAGCCCAGGCCCGCCCAGATAGGCGCGCCCGGCGACAGAGACACGCTCCCCATGTAGACGCTGATGACGCGGGTATCCGGGCGCCATCTTTGATGCTGGAGGTTTGCCAATAAACCCCCAGCACGGATGCGCGTCTGACCCTTAAGAAATGACACAAGGGAAAAACATGTTCGAACTGCTGCAGGATAAAGGGGGCCAGTAAGATCCCCAGCCTGCAGCCCTATCACCACACAGTGAGAGCGATACAGGACGGGGAAGAAAACCCCCCCGCCGTAGCTCCGCCTAAGATGGGCGTGGCCGGCAAGAGCAAATGCTCACCACTGGGGAAAGATAGCAGGCGCCATCTAAGATAGTGGCATGAACCCACAAACTAATGCGGTTCAGCCACTAGATTGATGGAGAATGGAATGGCCCGAGAGTAGGGTGGAGTGAAATAGGCAATAAAACAAGGGATCTCCTAGAAAAGCCAAAAGTGACCATTAATGCTGCTCTGGAGCGCCCATGCTGCCCGTACAGCCTGTTCAAAACGATGGGAAAAGGACAAAATTTTTTTTTTTTTTTTAAAAACCTAGATTCGCAGTAAACTGTCAGTCGATCGGAATCGTATATATTATGACATGCACATGCAACTCATTCTATATAGGTAAAACCAAAAGACCCTTTTACCTTTTACCATTTTTTTTTTTTTTTTTTTATCTCTTTCCCGTGTATCTTTGTGTTAAATCTCAGTTATGTACAACTAATATTGCGTTTTACAGGTATCAACACGTCACCCTCCACTAGGCTGAACTCCAGAGATGTATCACCACTTTTATTATGATAATTATCTATATGGGCCATTGCCCATTATATGTTTATGTGTTCACCTCGTGAGCAGTCTCCAATCACTATTTAAAACTATTATTGATATTGATTTATTATCATTTAATTCTCTTCATTAATATTTTAGAGATATTTGATTTCCCTTCGCCAGAAAGTCTTTTATGGGGGGTATCCCTCATTTTTGTCCTTTTCCCATCGTTTTGAACAGGCTGTACGGGCAGCATGGGCGCTCCAGAGCAGCATTAATGGTCACTTTTGGCTTTTCTAGGAGATCCCTTGTTTTATTGCCTATTTCACTCCACCCTACTCTCGGGCCATTCCATTCTCCATCAATCTAGTGGCTGAACCGCATTAGTTTGTGGGTTCATGCCACTATCTTAGATGGCGCCTGCTATCTTTCCCCAGTGGTGAGCATTTGCTCTTGCCGGCCACGCCCATCTTAGGCGGAGCTACGGCGGGGGGGTTTTCTTCCCCGTCCTGTATCGCTCTCACTGTGTGGTGATAGGGCTGCAGGCTGGGGATCTTACTGGCCCCCTTTATCCTGCAGCAGTTCGAACATGTTTTTCCCTTGTGTCATTTCTTAAGGGTCAGACGCGCATCCGTGCTGGGGGTTTATTGGCAAACCTCCAGCATCAAAGATGGCGCCCGGATACCCCGCGTCATCAGCGTCTACATGGGGAGCGTGTCTCTGTCGCCGGGCGCGCCTATCTGGGCGGGCCTGGGCTCGGGGACGTGCCTTCCTTCTGACGCCGCTGACGTGATTGGCCGGACGCTTTGGTGCCCGGGCCCTCTGCCCCAGTGGCGTTCTTGTGGGTGGTGCCTCTTTGTCTGCCGGACGCGCCCATCTGGGCGCGCCGGGACTCGGGGACACGCCTCTCCCCTCGACGTTTGCGGCGCGATTGGCTGGGGTTTTTCTGGCATTCACTTCACTGCCCGCCCTCGTCGGCCACGTCAGACGCCGCCGAGGGGTATTTAAAAGTCAAACTTTTCCTGTCAAACACTCAATTGATTTGTTTGAATCCATGCTATCTCTCTCAGAATCTTGGATCCAGGCGCATTAGGTAAATTCTTTGTCAACCTTTCATTAGACCTATCTGTCAATCTATATTATAGAACCCTTTATCTGTTTAAAGATATACCATTTTACTGATAATTTATCTATTGTTGGTTTTGTATTTAGATTGAGCCTCTGGGCTCTGCCTAATTCAAACCACACATTTTGAGGACTGTGGAGGCTTCATTGATTGATTTGCTTCTTTCTCTTGGTCTTCAACTATTAACTATCTGTGACCCCACCGGCACATCTAACCTAGGTATGTCATTAATACTGGGATAAATTATCCATGCATCTGAGGGCTTTTCCCATGGATGCATGTATTTGCTCCTCCAGTCACTTTTTAACTTACCAAACTCAGCATATTCAATAATAACCTTTAGGATTTTAATACCATTCCCCTTTTTCTTACTACAGCTTGTTCATCTATGGGCACAGGACCAATTTGAGGGTTTATCTCTTTTCTTTCTTTGGCGAATCATCTAGGAATTGTTATTGTTTCTTTTCAATTCAAAATCAATCACATCCATAACTGGTTGCAGTGTGTCTGGATTTTAGCCGATCCTTGAGGGTGAGTGTTGCTCGTCCTGTTTCTTTGCTGTTATTATGCAAACCATATGCATGCTATTGTGTTGTTAACATTATTCATTTCCCTGTCATTTACCGTTTCTGTGTTAAAAACGTTTATTGCTTGATGCATTTTTGTGTGCTATATAATTATGTCTCTTCGGACCGGACGTTGCAATCCAGTCCCTTCCAATGAGCAATTAGCCTTACCTGTTTAATTAATGTGTTTTTTCCTCCTTTATTATTTTGTAGTTTCTTCCCCTGTACTAAGCCCCTGATGAAGCCCGGCCCTGGGCGAAACATGTTGGGCAACAGTCAAGCATAGGGACTTCAGTGGCCCTCAGTGTGAGCCACATTGGTTCGTCATGGACCATCACTTGGTTATTTTATTCAAAACATTGTTATGTCAATTTTTGTATGTATAAATTATAATAAATTTTGTATATTTTTCTTAATACTTGTTTATTTATTCATTTGGACACCGTTTAAAGTCCCGGGGCTTGCTACCCCACCTTCCCCACCTTTCCATTCTTTATACATTATGGGATGTGGTGTCCTCGATTGATATCTCCCTGCCTACATTCTTTTTATTGAAATAGTATAATTTAAGGGTTTGTTACCTACTACAACTACTGTAGCAGCATATGTCCTATATATTAGATGTTTTACGCATTCTCTGGAATGGGCATGGTAAAAGCATGACTATGTTGATCAATACTGAATTAAGCATTAAAATGGATTAGCACCAAAAAGGCAGAAACGTACTATCTAGAAATACAAACATTAGATGCCAGGTAATACAAGAAATCCCTCATATAAAAGTGTATGTTCAACATGTTGAATAAAACTAGGAGAGCACCTTCTACCTTGTAGTGTTAAGCCTGTATTGCCATTTCTGTTTTCGTATGCGCTAAAACTAAAGAGCTCTCTTGGTCTTCTAGTTACAGGAAATATTTATGAATATAATACCAAATCTGGTGCCAGAAGATGGAAAGACACACAGCAGCCTATAATGACACCTCAAGGTCCACAGCAAACAGCAGTCGGTCCCACTGATCCTACAGCCCCACCACCAACATTACGTGGTACACCCAACAAGACAGAAAAACCACTCACCAAGGAAGATGATGGAAAGAATGCTACAAAACCTGCAACACCTAAAAGACTTCGAACTCCTAACCAAACATCACCCATTATGCAGCCTGGGAGTAAAAGTCCTGCCAGCAGGGCTCCAGGGTCACCAGGGCTCTCTCCAAAAGTGTCTCCTAAAATACCCCAAACTCCTATACAGTAAAATGAGCAATGGTTATTGTTAAAAATATAGAGAAAATGCCACTCTGTAAGTGAATTGCTAATTTGCAAGCAACTACATATTAAACCTCATACTCATAGGAAATTCAACTGTTTATCAAAGCAAACATAAGAAAAAAAAAGAAATACTTTGTAACATGTACAGAAATAAAAACAAAGTAAATCTGAAGTTATGAAAAGTGTAAAAAAGAACCTTGCGCCAATTGTTCAAAAAACTATAAATGATCTCAAATTTGTAGAAAAAAATCTAGCTGTTCCCCAAACAAAATGGACTAACCACTGTGCAAATTGGAAAAAAGGTGATAATCCATGAAATATGGTCTTACTACGTTGTACACATTAGATTTAATTAGCGCCCCCTATTACCTTTTTTCCAATCTCAAGGTTAGCAAAACATAAATTTTCTTTCACTGCAGTATAAACTGGCAACTCCAAATATGGATGGGAATTCCAAGTGGATCTAGAATAAACATAAAAAGATAGTGGCACAGAAGAGTCCGCATAGTTTATTGGGCGCATAAAACAATATAAACACTCAATAGAAGCTCCACTCACAAGCGAGTTAGAGAAGTAGGAAACCATGTATTTGCTCCAATGAAAGGACCATGGGAACAACTGTCATGGAGATAGTTAGTCAGCTGTTGCCTACGTGTGAAGCCGCCCTGAGCCTCACAACCTGCCGGTCTGTGTAATCAGAAAAAGATACATCCATTCTCCTCTATTCCTCATTGCATTGGCAGATGAGATACATTTTGAGGAAGACCTCCCCTTCCTCAGCCAAACCACTACAGAAGTGGCTGAGGACAGGGCTGGACTGGGGCAAAAATTTGGCCCTGGACTTCATCCAGACTGGCCCACTTTGACAGGTCTCTCCCATGGCGGCCTGACAACTGCCGCACTGAAGCGGGCCCACTGAGCCATCGGCCCACCGGGAAACTCCCTGTAGTCCCGATAGCCAGTCCATCCCTGGCTGAGGAAGGGGATGCCTTGCCTGAAACACGTCCCATCTGCCATAGTAATGAAAAAAGGAGCAGAATGGTTGGCTTTTTCCCTGGTTACAGAGACCAGCTGGCTGTTACGCTTAGGGCAGCTTCACACACAGGCAAGCGGCTGACACCGACTCTGAATCTACATGCACATTTTGAGTTTGGAACATCCCTTCTGTAGAATTCTGCTCTGTGATATATCCCTTGTATGGCAATGCTTTAAACCTTTTGAGCGCTATGTACAGCTATTGTCCATTTTTAAAGCTAGTGAATATGCTATAATTATTTTACATGGAATCAGTGAGAAATAAGAATACATGTCTTTTAATTTTTGTTTGTATAAAATAAATGAGAAGTGTTAGCTAAGTTATACTGTATGTGTGTAAATGATAAAAAAAAAGATCAAATCAGGACATCACAGTCAGAATATTGACATACAAATTCTTAAAATAATTTTTATACTACACCACTTCATAAAGCCCAGTCTCGCAAATTTAAGGGGTTGTAAAGGTACAATTTTTTCCCCTAAATAGCTTTCTTTACCTTAGTGCAGTCCTCCTTTACTTACCTCATCCTTCGATTTTGCTTTTAAATGTCCTTATTTCTTCTGAGAAATCCTCACTTCCTGTTCTTCTGTCTGTAACTACACGCAGTAATGCAAGGCTTTCTCCCTGGTGAGCCGTGTCGTGCTCGCCTCCTCCCTTGGACTACAGGAGAGTCAGGACGCTCTCTACGTTGCAGATAGAGAAAAGAGCTGTGTGTTAGTGGGCATACTGACTTTCCTGTAGTCCAAGGGAGGGGGCAAACATGACACTCCACACCAGGGAGAAAGCCTTGCATTACTGTGTGGAGTTACAGACAGAAGAACAGGAAGTGAGGATTTCTCAGAAGAAATAAGGACATTTCAAAGCAAAATCAAAGGATCAGGTAAGTGAAGGAGGACTGCACTAAGGTAAATGAAGCTATTTAGAAGGAAAAAAATTGTACCTTTATACCCCCTTTAATAACACAATATAAAATTACATTTTTGCTTTTAAAGTCAAAAGAAATTTTGTAAACTGATTTGACTTAAGAGCTTGAAAACGAATATGGTAGATTTCCTCTCACTGTAACATAGGTTCTAACCCTTTCCCATACAATCCAAAACATAAAAAAATGTATGACATTGGATTTCATTAAAAATGATTAAATGTTATCATAAAATGACTCTTTAAAAAGTCCATGTATTGTTAATTTTATTTATGCTTGTATTTTTAAAACAAATAAAATAAAACTTCAATCGTATTTTTCTGTGATGGATAAATACAACTACCATAAGATTTTCAGCAGCATTTCTACAGTACAAAAGTCACTTTTCGTGGTTTGATCAGTACTTAAGGATATGGCATGCAGGTTTAAATGTAAAGATGGATCATTTGATGTACTTCATGCTAATCTACGTTTATTCACTTCAAATCTCTTCTTTGTTATCATATGAATAGAAGCATGAAGCTGTGAATGTCCTTTCTCCCATATTGTATATTTGCTTATATACTTTAAAGTCATGTCACCATGATGATCAAATAGTTGGGATATACTTGACCTTTTAAAATTACTTGTACATCACCTGTAAAGAATAGTATTAGCTTACTTGTCTTTTGATTTATCCTATTCTTATCGTAAGTAGCTATTTGCCAATACTGAACAAAGCATCGCAATCTGTGCTAGAGTGAAGGCATTTGTTTAGAAGAGGCAATTAGTAATAATGAGATCAGGTTACCAAACACACTGATCTGTACAGCTAAGGACAGGCACATTCCGTTTTGTATGACAACCTTTTTAACAGCTTGCATACCTTATACATTTATTTAGCTCTAAAGCTGCCCATAAACAGGAAATGGTGATCTGTAAATTTGTCAGATTACTGACTGGCATTGACTGACCTGGCATAAACATGTGCAGTAATATCTACTGAGTGTCCTATTTCTTTTTTTGGTGTTAGCTTTATCTTAAAACAACTACAGAGGTTAGCCTGGAAGATCCATCCTGATTTATTCATTCTCCCCAGAGATATTTTAACATTTCCTAACCTAGCAGTAATTAGCAAGATATGATAACAATCATCTAAAGTCTATGGGCTCCTTAAAGTGGATGTAAACCCGATTCATGAAATTTGAGCTGGGCACATATATTTTGTTATCTCTCTTCAAAGAGCTATGTCCCTTAGCTCTCTCCTGAACCATTCCTCTGTTTTCAGCCTGATAACTCCTGAAAAATCCTCCGACACATCAGATAAAAGCAGCCTGACTCTTCTGTCAGGGGAGGTTGCTATAAATAGATTAGCAGGGAGCTGGTCCTGTTACAAAACACCTCTGAGAGTCTCTGCCTATGTAGGGAGGGGGTGTGTGCCTTTCCTCCAATCAGCAATTTTAGCTATCTTGGCTGCATGCCCAGACATCACACTGTGTTAAACAGGAAGATAAAATCTCCTAACAGGATCTGAATATTCGAAACAATATTTAAATGTGAAGACAGCAGATATACATGTAAATGTAGGGAGATTTGGTTCATCCCTGTGTATCATCTGAGGCTATTCACTTCACTGGGTGTATGGAGGATTTACATCCACTTTAGCTCTATTCTTCTAGTGCTACTTTATATACAGTCATGCTTAAAAGTTTGCATACCTTGGCAGAAATTGTGAATATTGAAAATATGACTGATCATGACAAAAAAAAAATCTTTTATTTAACCACTTAAGACCCGGACCAAAATGCAGGTAAATGACCAGGCCCCTTTTTTGCGATTCGGCACTGCGTCGCTTTAACTGACAATTGCGCGGTCGTGCGACGTGGCTCCCAAACAAAATTTGCGTCCTTTTCTTCCCACAAATAGAGCTTTCTTTTGGTGGTATTTGATCGCCTCTGTGATTTTTATTTTTTGCGCTATAAACAAAAATAAAGCGACATTTTTGAAAAAAAAAACAATATTTTTTACTTTTTGTTATAAGAAAAATCCAATAAACTAAATTTTAGTCAAACATTTAGGCCAAAATGTATTTAGCCACATGTCTTTAGTAAAAAAAAATCGCAATAAAAAAAAAATTTGCTACCTAGCGGGAACAGCGACACTAATACAGCGATCAGAAAAATGATCGCTTAGTGACGCTGGCAATAGGGAGTGAAATGGTTAACTATGGCGGTGATCAAGGGGTTAAAACTTTATTAGGGGGGGTACAGGGGCTACCCTGAACCTAACACTGACGGCCTGTTACCCTGACACTAACTGCAGTGATCATACATATAATCACTGCATTCAGTGACACTGTGACAGGGGGTGGGGGGGGTGATCGCAAGGGGTTAATGTGCCTACATGTCCTGGTGTCAGTGTAGTGTTGTGTACACTTACTGTGAGATGTGATCTCTCCTCAGCGGTGGTTGAAAAAAACGCAGAGGGAGAGATCACATCACTTCCTCCTTCCTGTGTCAAGGCAGGGACGTACAGGTAAGCCAATGTGCCTGTACGTGCCATTCTGCCGACGTATATGTACATGCGGCGGTCCGCAAGCGGTTAAGGATAGCAATCACATGAAGCCATTTATTATCACATAGTTTTCTGGATCCTTTTTAAATCATAATGATAACAGAAATCACCCAAATGGCCCTGATAAAAAGTTTTTGCCTGGAATATTTGGCCTTGGTACAGACACTGAAGGTGGCACACACAGGTTGGGGGTGGTGGCGCTGTCGCTAATAGGTTGTAACGTTGGGCCAGTTAATAACCCCAATCAATGGGTAGGTGTGGCCTCCAGGGGCAACCTTCCCCGTCCTGAAAATGGGTGATAACAATGTCAGCCTAGGCCTCAATTAAGGTAGGGAGTAATTGAGTGTAAACAGCCTAGACAAAGGTATAAAAAGTATATATCAGCCACTAAAAATCCAAATGTAATGTTACCAGTATAAATCTAGCATACGTCTGATTGGCTAGATTCTAATTTGATACATATTTGGACTCAGGTGCAATAACCGTGACATGTGTGTAAAATAAAATAAATATAAAATAAAATATACAAATATAAATTGGACCAGTCGCTGCCAATAATGAGAACAAGTGGTCTCCTAAGTGTTACAATAGACCCAATATGAACCTCTCTAAGCACTCTAGAGGAGTGCACCAATAGGGGTGAACAAAATCAGCAGTCAGAAGTCATAGATTAAGTGCATAGGTCCATGTAACATATTTGAAGAAAAATAGCTGAACTAATGTCTAGTCCAGGGTGCACCTAAGTGGATAGGTGGTCATATAAAGTACATTGGGTGCTTCTCGCAGTGGATCCGGTGCTCCCACTTATGGCTCCCCACTCACCAGAGGCATTCAACCCTGCTGGGGTAGAATGCATATAAGAGTTACAGCTGCTCCTTCGTGCTGCTCCCCCGTTCCTGAGTTACCGTACTAACCAGCAGACATATCGGACGGACGGGTTCCCAGCAGACAGATTTTAACGCAGGCTTTATAATCTGTCTGCTGGACAAATCCGTCTGCTCGCCCGTACACACGATCGAATCTGTCTGCTGAGACGGTCTGTCAGACCGTTTCCAGCAGATAGATTTGATCGTGTGTATGCGGCCTTAGAGTTCCTCCAGGGAGAAAAAACAGGCTACCATGGAGTAGTACGTTTTTTTAAAACACAAAAATGTATTGGCACTGCCAGTAGAGGGCGTGCATATATGAAAAAATACAAAAATACACAATAGGCTGTAATAGGCAAACCAAGGTAGAGTAGAACCTACAGCCAGTACAGTAGTAAAAAAACACTTAGGTGCACCCTGGACTAGACATTATTTCAGCTATTTTTCTTCAAATATGTTACATGGACTTATGCACTTAATCTATGACTTCTGACTGCTGATTTTGTTCACCCCTATTGGTGCACTCCTCTAGAGTGCTTAGAGATGTTCATATTGTGTCTATAGCTTGCCTGTGAAAACGTCTTTGAGAACCCGGGTCTTGCCCAAGGGAACATGTATCAATGGAAAAAAGTTTTAAAATGGTCACTTTTTCAGGAGTCCTGCTCCTGAAAAAACAACCGTTTTTTAAACTTTTTTTCAATTGATACATGTTCCCTGGGGCAAGACCCAGGTTCTCAAAGACCTTTTCCAACAATAACTTGAATATTGGTCTTTAAAATGAGCGTTTTTGAATTCGAACGTTCGAGTCCCATAGACTTTAATGGGGTTCTAAATGTTCGCACGAACGGTCGGTCTGTTCGACGGTTCTGGTGCGAACCGAACGCGGGGATGTTCGGCTCATCCCTAGTAAGGTGTACAAAATGCACATCCCACTTGTGCTGTGTAATCTGCCCCCCTCTAAGCTGTAAAAAAACCTCCCTGAATCTGCCACTTCCTGTATGCCCTCTCTAAACTGAACACAATAACCAGGGCTACTCAGCCCTGATCACTGTGGTCAAAGTGCGCCCCTTGTCATATGCTGCCCTACTGTGGTCTCCTCTCCTCTCCTTCACCCCTCTCCTTCCTGCCAGTCAGTGCCCTCTCTGTCTCCGCTCCGCCCACCCCCTGCAGCTATTATTGAAAATACAACACCTAAAATTGTCACTGCCAGCCCCCCTATTAGAGGCTGGCATACAACAGTGTAAATCCTTTCTAAAAACGAGTAGTGTAAATAGCTATTTAGAGCTGTCTTCAGGCCGGTCACATGACTTGTGGCCGCTTTACAGCTCTGAGACAGGGCTTCTGCAGGAGGAACCGAGTGGCCATGCGATCTCCCTGGCTGACGTCAGAGGGAGATCACGGTCCCTACTGCAGTAGCCGTGTATTGGACCTGAAAAGCGTCCTGAAGACAGCTCTAAAAAGCAATTTACACTGCTTGTTTTTAGAAAGGATTTACACAGTGTTGTATGCCATCCTCTAATAAAGAGGCTGGCAATTTAAAAAAAAAAAGGCTTAACAAAGACTTTAACATAGGAAGGATATTCATTTGTAACATATTTATTCTCCCTAGCCATCTTACCTTACTTAACTACGCCTGTGTGAGCCACCTTACAGGTATGACGATTTGCGCAGTGTAACATAACCCATTATAGATTGGATTAGAATAACTAAAATCCAGGAAAAAGTCCAACTCCAGGGAACTGGAAAGTGAAAGAATAGAAGTGTGAAGAAATAAAAAAGATAAAGGGGAGTCTGAATGAACCAGGGAGGAAAGGAAAGGAAAGACACACCTAGAGTAACAACAGTTTATCAAAGTGATACCTGATACTAGAACAATGTGAAGACCGAGATCCAGGGTAGAGTATGGTGTCTCATATAAAAGATGAAGTGAGCAAAGTGACTAAACCACCTAGGGCCAGTGCCTATATAGGCGCTGCCACGGACCACCCACCAACGTCATGCAAGTATGGGAAGACAAAAGGAGACGCCCTCACCTGAGCGGCTAATTGAAGTCACTAGTAATTGGCGCCAAAAACAATTTCTACGGTGCTCGCGGATGTTATGATGCCGACGTAACGGCGCCACACAAGGTGATGCCGCACGTATGGTGTAATGGCATGACGTTGATGCGCAGTGCATGTGCACCCGCCCTTCCAAATGTCATAGAGAGGCAGAGGAAGAGGGGGAACCTGCGCATTGCAGCTCCCAGATCAGACAAAAACCAGGCGAAGGAGGAGCAATCCTATTGTACTTTGATGCAGACCTGTAAGGATTGTACAGTGCCTTGCAAAAGTATTTACCCCCCTTGGCTTTTTACCTATTTTGTGACATTACAGTCTTTAATTCAATGTTTTTTTAATCTAAATTATATGTGATGGATCAGAACACAATAGTCTAAGTTGATGAAGTAAAATTAGAAAAATATATACTTAAAAAGATTTTTCAGAAATAAAAAACTGATTATTCGGCATGTGCATATGTATACACCCCTTTGTTATGAAGCTCATGAAAAGCTTTGGTGCAACCAATTACCTTCAGAAGTCACATAATTAGTGAAATGATGTCCACCTGTGTGCAATTTAAGTGTCACATGATCTGTCATTACATATACACACCTTTTCGAAAGGCCCCATAGGCTGCAAGCACAAGGCACCAGTAACAAAACATTGCCATTAAGACCAAGAAACTCTCCGAACAAGTCAGGGACAATGTTGTTGAGAAGTGCAAGTCAGGGTTAGGTTATAAAAAAAATATCCAAATCTTTGATCATCCCTAGGAGCACCATCAAATCTATCATAACCAAATGGAAAGAACATGGCACAACAGCAAACCTGCCAAGAGACGACCGCACACCCAAACTCACGGACCGGACAAGGAGAGCATTAATCAGAGAGGCAGCACAAAGAAAAGCTAAGATAACCCTGAAGGAGCTGCAGAGTTCCACAGCAGAGACTGGAGTATCTGTACATAGGACGACAATAAGCCGAACACTCCATAGAGTTGGGCTTTATGGCAGAGTGACAGGAAGAAAGCTATTACTTTCTGCAAAAAACAAAATGGCACATTTTGAGTTTGCAAAAAGGCATGTGGGGGGACTCTTAAAATGTATGGAGGAAGGTGCTCTGGTCTGATCAGACTAAAATTTTACTTTTTGGCCATCAAAGAAAATGCTATGTCTGGCGCAAACCCATCACATCACCCAAAGAACACCATCACAAATCTTCAAAGTTGTGGGCATTTTCTGTAAATTAAAGCGGAAGTAAACCCATCCAAATTACAGTTTCATTTCCGGCACGTTCCGGAAATGTAACACTCCTATTGTTTGTGCTCTCAACCAAATTGTCAAACCATCCAATGGCTGGTGTTATAAATGATCACATGTGCAGCATCATGGCAGTTATAGATTAAACACAGGCAAAGATGGCAGCTTCCTTGGCTCAAAAAAATAGAGGGGTTTACTTCCACTTTAAATTATGCAAATCCTCAAGCAATCCAGGTTAATTCCATGGAAAATGCCAAGGGGGTGAATACTTTTGTACTTTATATATTATATTTACTAACTTATTGTTTTGCAACCACGTACTTTATATAAAATCCCACGCCCCCCTTTTGTTCATATTGACAGGGATGGAGGAATATGACTAGGACATTGCCTCATATAAAGTCCCAAACTTTTTTTTTATATTTCTATCATCTCAAACCAGTCTGTCCATTCTCCTCTGACATCGACAAAGTATTTTCATCCACACAACTGCCGTCCAGATGCCTTGTGATTGGCTGATTAGCAATTTGTGTTACCAAGCAATTGAAGTGTATATAAGTAAATTCATTTTTTTCTTGTTTCTTTTAGTAAATGCAGAAATGCACCTGCATTCACTTTTTTGCCCTTTTAAACTTTTGCCTTAGAGGAATTGGGCACACTTTAATTAGGTCTGAATAGCTGTAAAATAAAACAAGATTGTACTGCCTAATTATTAAAATCTGCACGCAAAGAGTACACTAGACTAACACTAGTTTACTTAAATCTGTTGGTTACCATGGTTGGTATGATGCTTTGATAGTAACTATGTTACAGCTATTTACAGCATGACGTCTTTGACCAACCTTTATTTACTAGTCTGAAACCTTCGCACTCCTACACCACACGGAAAAGAGACAAACTCCTTTTTGATTTATGACTTTATCTTGGACTATTGTGTTGCACAAAACCATTTCTTACTCATACAGCAAAGGCAATTTAAATATACACATGAAAGAGCGTGCTTGATTGTTGTTCACATTCCTTGTTTAGTTTAGTTTCTGCAAATGGTCTGAAATTTTAACTCGCTCAAATTCCATAACATTAAAGTGGAATTCCAGGATCTATCCAACTAATCTCAAAACTGATCCCACTCCCCTTCTAGCACCTATACTGGGGTTTAGCAACCTGCTGTTCCTGATCTGCCTGTTGATTGTGGCCATCGGACAGGTAGATCACAACCTGACATGCCACCAGCTCCTGACCACGGCCACCACCTCTCAGATCAGAATGGCAGACTACAACATGCAAAGCCAAGCCAAAAGAAATACAAAAACGGGAGCAGAGCAGGGCTGAACGGGAATGACAAAGATGGAGATTCTGGTGGAGCGCATGCTGTTATACAGGTAACTGAAAGCTGGCTATGGGTAAAAAGGCAGCAGGGGATCTGTGCCAGGAGGCAGCAGGCTAGTGACAGGTCCTCAGTGCAGACTGGCATTATTATGCTCCTGCCTACAGGGCAGATGTGTGTACCTGCTAGACATCAACATTTATTTTGCATTAAAAGCGATATCTGCCTGAAAGTAGGAAAGCGATTAATGGCCAGGGCTGTGGATACAAACTGGCAGCTTCTTGTTACACACCACTGACTGATGTACTGTGCCTTATGTACATCTAAACATCTGCTTACATCCCACTGACTCTGTGCTCTGTGTTACTACTTATCTCTGAACTCTGACCCCAGCCTCTGCCCTACTGACACTGCTCTCTGCCCTTTTGTCAGCTGAAATGCCATACAGGGAGATCGTGGTTGCAGCTGTCCCTCCCGCCACACCGATCATCCCGCATGTCCAGTGTCTCCTCCTCCGAGCCCCCCTCTGTGAGAGCAGAGGAAGGGGCCTGTAAATATGTGATTTACTGGCCCCTTCCTTTTTTGAATTGGACCCAGTTTACAATGCTCAGTTATATATGGACAGAGTCAGTGACTCTGTTCATTTAGAAAAGGAAGGAGCTGGTAAATTGCATATATACCTGCTCCTTCCTCCACTATGAAAGATCTGGGATGGGGGGGGGGCAGAGAAGCACAGCAGGGGACCGGAGGTGGACACGGTGGACGGGATGAGCACACGAAGGACACAGAGGGGGATCGGAGGAGGACATGGGGGGGGACCAAAGGAGCACACGGAGGACACAGGGGACAGTCAGAAACTATCGGCGCGGCAGTGGATGGGAGTTACAATCACTGATCTCCCTGAGCGGCTTTTAAAAAAGCAGCTGACAGCCGCAAGAGGAAGAGGAGGAGAAGCAGCTGTCAGATACTTTCCTGAAAGCTGCGCAGGGGGATATGGGTGATGGTAACTTCCCCCACCGCTGCACCGATCATTCCTGACTGTCCAAGTATCGGATCAAGCATTGGAGCATTTGCATGAGTACAAGTACAAAGGCTTGGTATCAGCACCGATATCAATCCTAGTATCGGTGCAACCGTTCTACCCACCACCATACACTCTGCACTCCTCTCCAGCACATACCTGCACTTCTCACCTGCACATACTACCTACAGTACCACCATACACGCCGCACTTATTTACTACACATACTACCCACCGTTGTACACTCTGCACTGTACATTTTCTATTTGACATTACCGCATTCTGCACTGTAAGATGTCAGACTCTATTAAACCACACCCCATTTAAGCCACGACCAATATGTACCACAATTTAACCACTTAAGGACCGCCTCCTGCACATATACGTCGGAAGAATGGCACGGCTGGGCAGATCCACGTACATGTCCTGTACTACTGCCAAGCCGTGGGTCGCGGGCGCGCCCGCTGCGCGCTCCTGTGACCTGGTCCGAAGCTTCCGGGACCACGGGACTCACGGACCCAATCGCCGATGGAGTGCCGCGATCGGTCCCTGGAGCTGAAGAACGGGGAGAGCCGTGTGTAAACACGGCTTCCCCGTGCTTCACTGTGGCAGCAGCATCGATCGCGTCATCCCTTTTATAGGGAGGACGGGATCGATGACGTCAGACCTACAGCCACACCCCCCTACAGTTGTAAACACACAGGGAACACATAACCCCTACAGCGCCCCCTTGTGGTTAACTCCCAAACTGCAACTGTAATTTCCACAGTAAACAATGCAATTTAAATGCATTTTTTGCTGTGAAAATGACAATTGTCCTAAAAATGTGTCAAAATTGTCCGAAGTGTTGGCCATAATGTCGCAGTCACGAAAAAAAATTGCTGATCGCCGCCATTAGTAGTAAAAAAATAAATAAATAATAAAAATGCAATAAAACTATGCCCTATTTTGTAAACGCTATACATTTTGTGCAAACCAGCCGATAAACGCTTATTGCGATTTTTTTTTACCAAAAATAGGTAGAAGAATACGTATTGGCCTAAACTGAGGAAAAAATTATTTTTTTATATATTTTTGGGGGATATTTATTAAAGCAAAAAGTAAAAAATATTGCATTTTTTTCTAAATTGTCGCTATATTTTTGTTTATAGCGCAAAAAATAAAAACCGCAGAGGTGATCAAATACCACCAAAAGAAAGCTCTATTTGTGGGAAAAAAGGACGCCAATTTTGTTTGGGAGCCACGTCGCACGACTGCGCAATTGTTAGTTAAAGCGACGCAGTGCCAATTTGCAAAAAGGGGCCTGGTTCTTTAGCTGCATTTTGGTCCGGGGCTTAAGTGGTTAAGCCACACCCACATGTCGCCACAGCGCATTCAGCACCTGCATTTTTTTTATCAATGACTAGGGCCCACTTTTTATCTTGCATACGGGCCCTTGCTCCCAGTCTAAGTCTTGGAGAGCAAGAGTAAAGTCTCATTTTTTTTGCTTAGGAATTTTTTGCTCTGGAATTCTGTTAATTTGCACCGAACTTTAAAAGAGGATTACTCAGCGCTGGATTAACTCTGTGTGGCAAGACTGGGCACAGATGATAGGAAATCTTATACTCTGCATTGTGACATCAAAAACAAATTTTTTTTTGGGGGTTTACATCCACTTTAAGATTAAAAAAAAAACTTCTGACTTTACAACCCCTTTAAAGTTAAGTTCTTTTTATCTCTCCAGTATGTGTTTGCTTAATCAGCTCATCATGGCTTGAGATTACCAGGTCCAGCAGAGCATTATTTCTAGTTGGGGCCTCTATGAACTGTACCATAAAATTGTCTAGTAAAAGATTTATACATTTTTTTCCTTTAACTGTTCCAGCAGTGACATTACTCCAGTCAATATCAGGGTAGTTAAAATCCCCCATCATTGTCACTGTCCATGCCCTATGTACCTGTGCAAGACGCTGAGTCTCCACCTACTTATTAATATTGGGTGGCCTGTAACAAAATCCTAGTACATATATCCACATGCAGCTCTACCAATAATGCTTCAGCTTCATCACACTCTCCATCAACTAGGTCCTCTTTCAAACTCACTTTGAGATCACTTCTTACATAGAGACAGACTCCGAACAAGAGCATAGCCAGGAATATTAATAGCCCAATTCTGTGAAGCATGAAACCATTCTCATAGTGAGGGTGTATAAAGAAAACAACTAGAGACAACAGAGACGGTTTGGAGAATAAATGCTTTTGAGGACCCATTTATTTATATATGGGTCAATGAATCTGGTAAGAGCCTGGGATATTGAACATTCAATGCAATATTCCCAACACACTCATGGGATTGTACACCCCATCAACCCCCATCATACCATAAGAACATACCTTAAATAAAAAATAAACACAACAAGGATTGTGGAGAAGTTTAGGCCGCGGCCCCTTTATTGGGTTTAAAACAATTTTAATTATGAAATTAACTTTAACCTTTAATACCAAACAGAATCGCTGTTAACCATTAACAGACCAACATGCTTAGTCAATAAGACTCAAGCAGCAATATCTTATAGCAACCAAATACCAGTTTACCAACCACTGTCCACCCACAAAGTGGGCGACATTACCCAAAAAGATAGCTCTTCAATATCAAACAAAGCTGTTGGTAACCAATAACAAATCAACTTGCTTAGTCACTACCACTCAAGCAGTAATATTTTATATAAAACAAGTAACAGCGTACAACCACTGTCCACCCACAAAGTGGGCGACATTACCCACATAAAGGGGGACCGCGACGAGGGGAATTATAGGGGAGGGGAATTATAGGGGAGGGAGGGTGGGAGAGCGGGTCAAAAGATCCAGAAGGAAAGCTGAGGAGAATCCAGAGGTGAGTCCAGCTTGACAGACCTGAGGTAAATGCTGACTCCTCCCAGTGACAGGAAAGGATATAAGTAAAAGGTTACACTCATTGGCTAGATTTTTTCCCACCAAAGGATTTGTCACCAATCCAGTGCTCTGCAGCTGAGATGAATCTTCCTAACAGCAGCAGGCAGCTTGTCACCTGAAACACAAAACAGAAAGAACCAGCAAAGCAGCCATAGGGAGACTTGCACTTATCAATTATCATAGCCCTCTATTAAGAGTCAAATGTATTTATTAAACAAATGGGTGTTAGGGGCGAC
This sequence comes from Rana kukunoris, assembly GCA_029574335.1. Taxonomy (NCBI): domain Eukaryota; kingdom Metazoa; phylum Chordata; class Amphibia; order Anura; family Ranidae; genus Rana; species Rana kukunoris. Next base: position 150,298,700 of record CM056051.1, read on the forward strand.
AATCCCATGAGGCCACTTCTCTATTTTATTATTTCGTGGCCCTTACATTCCTGTAAAGGTGGCTATATTTATAAATGGGTGCTGATAAAGGGGTCCTGTGTGGCTTTGAAACTTCGCTTTCTGCTGTAATTATGCGATCGCTGATTAAAGTTTTGGACCCATTTTTGGAGATCCTGGTGTGCTGGTTACATTACTTTCTTGGGATATTAAACAGTCACAGACCTGTTAAAAAAAAGGATTGTTTGTAGGCATGTGCAAAAGTGAAAAATTTGTTTCGTTTCGTTTCGTTTCAATTCGTCATTTAATAAATTTCGTTAAGTTAGGTTCGTTACATGTGTTGAATTCGTTTTCGGAATTCGTTCGTTTTCGACCGAATTTCGAAAAATCCGGTCGAAATCGAAAATATTTCGACCGTTTTTCAAATTCGTTAGTTTTCGACCGAATTTCGAAAAAAAAAAACGGTCGAAATCGAAAATATTTCAACCAGATTAGAAAACAAATAGTCTCTTTTCGAATAGAATTTTTTTCGAATTAAATCCGAAAATATTTTATTTTATTTTTTTTTTTCAAATTCCGATCGAATATTAGATTCGGAATTCGAAAAAAAAAATTTTTCGATTTCGACCATTTTTTTTTTGAAATTCGGTCGAAAACGAACGAATTCCGAAAACGGTCGAAATATTTCGGTAATATAGCAATTCGGGAATTCGTATGCATCCGAATGTCCGAATAATAGAAAATTCGTCCGAATTTCGATTCGGAACGAAACGAAATGCACATGCCTAATTGTTTGCTATATAGCGCTGGATGGTGTGGACTAAATTTGGTTAACATCTGTCAGGGGGCATTGTGGATTCATCTGGCTGCTGTGAAATTTATTGTGGGGACATTTGTGTGTTTGATAATAACATATGATCAATTACTGACTTTGCTGATTCCATTTGAAACTTTGGAATGCAAAGGAATTTGTTGGGAGAGATTTTAAGTCTAGGACAGGATGGATACTTCTATTAGGCTTTGGTATTGTAAACAGGTTTAACCACTTCCCGCCCGGCCAATAGCCGATTTACGGCCGGGAAGTGGTTATGAAATCGTGACAGGCCGTTCTCAAACGTCCTGCACGATTTCATGCCGCACGCGCCCGTGCGGGCGCGCAGCGCGGCGATCGGTGATGCGGGGTGTCAGTCTGACACCCTGCACCTCCGATCTCGGTAACGAGTCTCCGGCGGAGCCTCGTTACCACGTGATCAGCCGTGTCCAATCACGGCTGATCACGATGTAAACAGGAAGAGCCGCCGACGGCTCTTCCTCACTCGCGTCTGACAGACGTGAGTAGAGGAGAGCCGATCAGCGGCTCTCCTGACAGGGGGGGTTCGCGCTGATTGTTTATCAGCGCAGCCCCCCCTCGGATCGCCACACTAGACCACCAGGGAAATAAAAAAATACCAAAAAAAGGGGCAAAAAAAAAAAAAAATGACAAAAAAATAAAAGTCAGCAAAAAAAAAAAAGGGGGGGCAGTAAAAAAAAAATGATGCCAATCAGTGCCCACACATGGGCACTGATTGGCAACATTGATCCATCAGTGCCACCCCTCAGTGATCATCAGTGCCACCCCAGTGTCTGTCAGTGCCACCCCACAGTGCCAATCCATGCCCAGTGCCCACCTATCAGTGCCCACCTGTGCCGCCTATCAGTGCCCACCTGTGCCGCCTATCAGTGCCCACCTATGCTGCCTATCAGTGCCCACCTGTGCCGCCTATGAGTGCCCACCTGTGCCCACCTGTGCCACCTATGAGTGCCCACCTGTGCCGCCTATGAGTGCCCACCTGTGCCGCCTATGAGTGCCCATCAGTGCCGCCCATGAGTGCCCATCAGTGCCGCCCATGAGTGCCCATCAGTGCCCCATACCAGCGCCGCCTATCAGTGCCCATCAGTGCTACCTAATCGGTGCCCATCAGAACTACCTCATCGGTGCCCATCAGTGCCACCTCATCGGTGCCCATCAGTGCCACCATATCAGTGCCCGTAATTGAAAGAGAAAACATACTCATTTACACAAAAATTAACAGAAAAAAATAAAAACTTTATTTTTTTTTTCAAAATCTTCGCTCTATTTTTAGTTGTTGCGCAAAAAAAAAAACCGCAGAGGTGATCAAATACCACCAAAAGAAAGCTCTATTTGTGGGGAAAAAAGGACGCCAATTTTGTTTGGGTGCAGTGTAGCATGACCGCGCAATTGTCATTCAAATTGCGACAGTGCTGAAAGCTGAAAATTGGCTTGGGCGGGAAGGTGCGTAAGTGCCTGGTATGGAAGTGGTTAAGTGAATCCCTTGTGGTGGTAATGGTACGATGACTGCCTTAGACAAGAGGTGGTTCAGGTTTTTCTGTAAATATGACTGTCCTTAAACAGTTTTTGGATGATTTGAAAGAAGAAACCAGTGAAGCCTAATGCCCCGTACACATGATCGGATTTTCCATCGAAATAACCTTGGATGGTTTTTCCGATGGAAATCCATTCAAGCTTGGCTTGCATACACACGGTCCCACAAAAGTTCTCGGAAATTTCGTCCGTCAAGAACGCGGTGACGTATAACACTACGATGAGGAGAGAAATTGAAGTTCAATGCTTCCGAGCATGTGTCGAACTGTTTCCAAGCATGTGTCTGAGTTTTGTACATCGGAATTGCTACAGAAATTCCGACAGCAAAAGTCAGATAAAGCATACACACGATCGGAATTCCTGACGAAAAAAATCACACCAGACTTTTGCTGGCGGAAATTCCGACAGTGTGTACAGGGCATTAGAGTTTTGGATACCATCTTGTTTGAAACCACCAATTGAACTGTCTGGGACCCAAAGAAATTCAAACTGCACAGACGTCCCACGATTCTTAGGAGTGAGGGCACCCCTTCTTGTGAAGAGGGCTTTGTGACCTTTTTAGGCCAAGCCATGTGCTGAAAGAAATGTCTGAATTCAGCTTTTGAGTTGAAGCCAGGGAAGAGCATGACGTTTAGAGGAGCTAGGAGCCGCTGAGGTGGGGGGGTTTGCATTTTCCCTGAGAAAGCAAAATGTTCCCACCTGTGACCCCTTTTATGAATTGGTAAAATGTCTTACCAAATAGACTGTGCCTCACAAAATAGTTTTTCTTAAAAATGTATATGTGTGAAACGCTGCTTACATTCAGCTTCTGCTGTCCAGGCCTTTATCCAGAGGACTCTGTGCATATGAACAGAGATTAGAACTATTATGTATATTTATCTCATTATGTGTTCCAGGGCACATGGAATCTTTTGTAATTGCTCTGTGAATACACAATTCTGAAAGACAGAGTCATGCTGGTTGTTCATTGTTCTAGTCCAGTTAGCTGCGGTCTCAGATACAGAAATAGCCACATTGCAGGACTGGGCCTGACAGGATAAAATGAACTTTTAGGGCTCTTTCACACGTCCGTTCAGTTTTTTAGATAATTTTTTCCCCCTTCAGTTGATCCGTTTTTTTCGTCCGTTTTCCGTCCGTTTTCCGTCCGTTTACATCCGTTTCCGTTCCGTTTTCCGTCCGTTGACGTCCGTTTTTCATCAGTTTTTTTCATCCGTTTTTTAGAACTTTTTTTTTTTTTTTACATATTTCGATGAAAGGATATAAGTGAAAGAAAAAATTGCGCTACTAAGTATAACTCGGTGGAGGAGCAGCCTGCATAAACGACAGAACAATATCGTAACAAAAACAACAAATACAACAAATGCGGCGCTTGAGGAGAGATATTATAAACCACTTTTAAGTGGAAAAATATCCCATAACCTAAAAGGAATGTGACAATCAAAAAAGGTAATGGGTGAAAATAGGTGCAAATTAAGGTGATATAACAGCAACCAGTACTATATATAAATCATGAACATAGGAAATAGATTCCTTGTAAAATCATGTACTAAAAAGTGAGTCCAGAATTGCTTCCGTAATTAAAATAATTATATGGTGTCTTAATTAATCCGATGTGAACATGTGAACAGCGAATCTTCACTTCACAGTATGGGATGGAAGAAAGAAACATCCACAATGTACTCCTGTACAATCAAGAAGATGGAATAATCTTACCAGATTCGGTGGACATACTGACCAATGGTAGCATGTCAATAGGGCAACTAATGGATCCTCAGCCTGGTTGGGTTCATAGAAGAAACATCCAGAGGCACCAAAGGGAATCCAAAGATCCTGTTCGTGTATCCAAACGTCCAAGATAGCAAGCAGATTTCTCATAGAATTGGGATCACATGGAGGCACATGTAAAAAATTGAAGGAGGCTCACATAGCGCAGTTAAACCCAATAACAGGGAAGAGCGATTTTAATGGTAAAACAGGTAGGTATGCAATACCATACAAGTATAAAAAATAATTAAAAGATTTAAAAAAAAACGTTCAAAGTACAAGCCAGGTGAAGGAGCGAGTACAAGTGATCACATAGAATAAAGCGTGGTGGATAGATATGCGGTTGCAGGCTATGTACCCTACATGTTTCGAGTTAAAAACTCTTCGACTGGGGCATAAACCTGCTAATTGCCACCACGCTAGTATATATTGGACTTAATCAGCATGTTTAGAACTGTGATTCAAATCAGCTGGTATGTTCGAAGAAAGATATTCATTGCATACAGTTAGCATGCTAACGAACGCCTCTCTTACATGGGTCAAACCCAAAAAAGGAAGGGCTTTCCTATTCCCTTGTCGGGCATTGCTCCAAGGAGCTGTCAATCAAAATGTGCCTGGGTGTCGTCACCGCGTACGCCCACGGCAACGTCAAGGCATTGTAGGACATCCCATATTGTGCTCCATAGCAGTATCGCGTACCGGAAGGTGGTGAGGACGTTACATATATGTCGCGTCATCACGCACTCCAACTGCAACGTCATTGCGCTATGGGACCATCACTGGTGTTCTCACACCCACAACACACAGACGGAGCACGCGCAGAGAACGGGACACATGCACGTCATCTCTAAAGCTCCCTCTGATGTCATCACGCAGGCGCCACCATGCGTTCCACACAGTAAACCACCAGTCTTGTCCATTGATTGGACGACGTGGGGACCGGGTATCCAACGAGAGACGGCAATAGCAGGGATGTTATAGATACATCTACAAAATATGTAGATAATAAAAAACAAAAGATGGACATAAAAGCCATAAAAATTTTAACTAATGAGTACATATACGCCCCACATATCTATCATCACCACAATGAAGGACATGTATATAAGAGAGCACATATAACACACATACATATCAGAATCATTAATACAATGAACGTCTATGCAAAATCACAATTAATATAACAAGAGCATCCTAGCAAAATAAGAGGATATACAAAAAATTAATTATATTACAAAAAACAGCTTAAAAAAAAAATGCCACTAGTAGAGGATAAAGAAGAATGTTAACCTCTAAATAAACTAGAAAGGACCTACGACTTATTGATAAAGGCGTTGATATCCCAGTCAATTTTTAACCCATACGGGGAAAAACATTTGAGCTGGTGTATCCAGAACATTTCCAATTGTGAAACACCCCTAACCTTAGATTCGCCTCTCCAATGGGGAGTGAATTTAGCTATGATCTGAAAACAGGTACCTGTTGGATTGCGATCATGGGCTTCTAAGTAATGTCTAGGTACACTATGATTAGTCTTTCCTTTCCTTATACTTTTAATATGCTCATTGACCCTGATAGAAAAGGTACGTATAGTTCTACCCACATATTGTTTTTTGCAGGGACAGGTTAGGAGATAGACTATATAGCGTGTGGTACAAGTAACAAACTCCTTCATATGATAAATGATGGAAGTTGTTGTAGATGAAAAACTATCAATTTTTCTTTGTGTCAAAGTATTGTGAAGACATACATTGCATCTGCGACAAGCATGAAAGCCTTTAATTTCAGGGAAGAACACAGGTTTGATTGGAGGGTCAGATACATTAGGGGCCAATTTATTTCTAAGGGACATGGCTCCCCTAAAAACAACGCCTGCTTTATCTGGAAGTACTGGGCCCAAAAGGGGGTCATTTTGGAGTACATTCCAGTGGCGATTGAAAATCTGTTTAATCTGTTTATATTGTACCGAATATTGTGTGGTAAATGACCACTTAAACTTAGCGTTTGGAATGCGCTTAGGTTGTTCCGAGACAATAGTCTCCCTGTCCAGTTTAGCAACACGTTCAATGTCTGTATCAATGTAATCTGGTGTATAACCCTTCTCAATGAACTTTGATTTTAGAATATTTGCTTGTTGATGAAAATCAGCTAAATATGTACAATTCCTCCTAATGTGTAACAGTTGGCTATATGGTACAGATTTGAGCTATGAACTATAATGACAGCTGTCAGTAGGGATATACCCCTTGCGGTCGGTCGGTTTGAAAAAGGTTTTAGTGACCAGCCTTCCGTCAGCAACAGATATTTCCAGATCCAAAAAATGGATCATAGTATGGCTCATTTCATAGGTTAGAGTGATCCCCATATCATTATCATTAAGAGTGACCATGAATTCATGCAGGGATTCCTCATCGCCCTGCCATAGGAGGAGGATGTCATCAATGTAACGAGTCCATAAAGACAGCTCAGGACGCTGTAGGGCATAGACGACATCCTCCTCCCATTGGGCCATAAAGAGGTTGGCCAAACTTGGGGCAAACTTAGCCCCCATGGCCACACCTTTTGTTTGGAGGAAAAATTTGTTGTCATACCAAAAGTAATTGCCCTGTGTAGCAAACTTAAGAAGTTTCATAATAAATTGTTGTTGTCCATCCGGGATAGCACTCCTAGTGGACAAAAAATGTTCAACTGCCTTAAACCCCAATTTATGCGGAATAGACGTATACAGCGAGGTAACGTCTGCTGTAACTAACAAACAGCCTTCCTGGTAGTCAACGGATTGGAGCCGGCGTATAGTATCACCAGTATCTTTAAGAAAAGATGGAACCGTGCGTACCAGTGGCTGTAAATGGAAATCCACATAACGGCCAATTCTAGAGGTCACGGAATTAATCCCACTCACGATTGGCCTACCTGGGGGCTGTGTCACATTCTTATGGATCTTAGGAAGGTAGTACATTACCGGGATTCTAGGGACTACAGGGACTAGATATTCTTTTTCCTTTTTATCCAATATTCCACTCAAAAAACCTTCATCAACTAGGTTTAAAAGAAGTTTTCTGAGTTTCTTGGTGGGATCTTGGGAGAGAGCAGTGTAAGTACTCAAATCTCCCAGTATCCGACACATTTCAGAGTGGTAATCATCTTTGTCCAAGATGACCACTCCACCGCCTTTATCGGCAGGGCGAATGATCAAATCCTTGCGTTCACATAGGGACTTGAGGCCTACCTTAATGTCAGGATGATCATAAGTACGCTTTTTTGGGAGTGAGTCAAGATCCTTCAAAACTAGATCTCGAAAGACTTTAACTGAATGTGCTGTAGCACTAGGAGGGTTAAAGAGAGAGGGATTTGATAATCCAGAGTGAATAATATCAGTAGATGATCCACCAGTCACTCGGGATTGATAGGGATTTGCTATAAAATGTCTTTGAATATTCAATTTGCGGATGTATTTGTGAACATCCACGAATGTTTCGAATTTATTAAGCTGTTTTGAAGGAACGAATTTGAGGCCCTTATCAAGGGTTCTCAACTCCGCTATTGAAAATGTACCTTTGCTAAGGTTAAAAATACCATTACATTTTAAAGTTTCCTTTTTTTTCCTGGCCCGCCTCCCCCCTCGGGTGCCTCTTTTATTTCTGCGACCCGTTTGGGGCCTGATGGAGTCCTGGGAAAATCCCCACCATGGGAAGGCTCAAAATGTGGACGGTTATACGTATATGGAGATCTATCATATGGATCATATTCCCTCTCCATATAGGAATTATGATTATTATAACCATCTCTAGAATAAGACTCTCTAAGAGGTGAGAATCTATTCCGAGTTCTGACTGGGGTATGATTAGAATAGTGTTGTTCTTGATAGTACCCACTACGGTCTCCATAGAGATCTTGCGGTGATCTATCCCGGTTATTATAATCAGAATGCCTGGATTCTTCATTATGTACAAATTGGCGACCTCTCCCACGACCTCTACCACCCCTACCTCTAGGAACACCCCTAGATGGGTGATTTGGAACCTTGCCCTGTTGGACACCTGGATTATTAAAGGTTCTGTTTTTACTTAATGTAGGGACAAGAGGGGTAGGTCTTGTAGTGTTCGATGTATCACCACTAGTGGTCGGGGCCGATACGTCCATGTTATTGGAATCCAAAGGTATGGATTCTTTCTTTTGCCAACTGAAAACTGTATTGGTCTTATAGTCATTCGTGTCTCGAGAGTACTTTTTTTGTTTTTTAGACCGTTGATCCCTTTCCTCTTTTTCCAACAAACTTTGAAGATTAGAGGAGAGGGATAAGTACTCTGAGGATGACTTATGTGGGAGCAACTGTTCTCTGATAGTTTTAATTTCAGAATCTATGGCATTAAGTTTGGTTCTTTTCCTATCTGCCAGGAAATTAAGGAGTTTGAGACCTGCATCATTAAAATATTGAAACCACGTATGTGTCTCTAAATCTCCCTGTTGTGGGTGTATATCCCATCTCAGGCCTCTTGGGACTAGTTTTTCCTTATGATATTGTTCTAGGAAGGCTATGTGCCAATCTAAGTGAATCTCTGTGGTCATGAGATTTTTAAGTCTCATGAAGAGACCACTGATTTCAGTATTGGTGTTTGTAAGGACAAAGACCCCATCTGTGTTTAAATAACGATTGGTTCTATATTCGAAAACATCCATTATGCTATTGAAATAATGAACCAACAATGTATGGAGATAGTGAATGTAGTGGCTGCAACAATAGTGTCAAAAAGAGAAGATATAAGTGAAAGAAAAAATTGCGCTACTAAGTATAACTCGGTGGAGGAGCAGCCTGCATAAACGACAGAACAATATCGTAACAAAAACAACAAATACAACAAATGCGGCGCTTGAGGAGAGATATTATAAACCACTTTTAAGTGGAAAAATATCCCATAACCTAAAAGGAATGTGACAATCAAAAAAGGTAATGGGTGAAAATAGGTGCAAATTAAGGTGATATAACAGCAACCAGTACTATATATAAATCATGAACATAGGAAATAGATTCCTTGTAAAATCATGTACTAAAAAGTGAGTCCAGAATTGCTTCCGTAATTAAAATAATTATATGGTGTCTTAATTAATCCGATGTGAACATGTGAACAGCGAATCTTCACTTCACAGTATGGGATGGAAGAAAGAAACATCCACAATGTACTCCTGTACAATCAAGAAGATGGAATAATCTTACCAGATTCGGTGGACATACTGACCAATGGTAGCATGTCAATAGGGCAACTAATGGATCCTCAGCCTGGTTGGGTTCATAGAAGAAACATCCAGAGGCACCAAAGGGAATCCAAAGATCCTGTTCATGTATCCAAACGTCCAAGATAGCAAGCAGATTTCTCATAGAATTGGGATCACATGGAGGCACATGTAAAAAATTGAAGGAGGCTCACATAGCGCAGTTAAACCCAATAACAGGGAAGAGCGATTTTAATGGTAAAACAGGTAGGTATGCAATACCATACAAGTATAAAAAATAATTAAAAGATTTAAAAAAAAACGTTCAAGGTACAAGCCAGGTGAAGGAGCGAGTACAAGTGATCACATAGAATAAAGCGTGGTGGATAGATATGCGGTTGCAGGCTATGTACCCTACATGTTTCGAGTTAAAAACTCTTCGACTGGGGCATAAACCTGCTAATTGCCACCACGCTAGTATATATTGGACTTAATCAGCATGTTTAGAACTGTGATTCAAATCAGCTGGTATGTTCGAAGAAAGACATTCATTGCATACAGTTAGCATGCTAACGAACGCCTCTCTTACATGGGTCAAACCCAAAAAAGGAAGGGCTTTCCTATTCCCTTGTCGGGCATTGCTCCAAGGAGCTGTCAATCAAAATGTGCCTGGGTGTCGTCACCGCGTACGCCCACGGCAACGTCAAGGCATTGTAGGACATCCCATATTGTGCTCCATAGCAGTATCGCGTACCGGAAGGTGGTGAGGACGTTACATATATGTCGCGTCATCACGCACTCCAACTGCAACGTCATTGCGCTATGGGACCATCACTGGTGTTCTCACACCCACAACACACACGCGCAGAGAACGGGACACATGCACGTCATCTCTAAAGCGCCCTCTGATGTCATCACGCAGGCGCCACCATGCGTTCCACACAGTAAACCACCAGTCTTGTCCATTGATTGGACGACGTGGGGACCGGGTATCCAACGAGAGACGGCAATAGCAGGGATGTTATAGATACGTCTACAAAATATGTAGATAATAAAAAACAAAAGATGGACATAAAAGCCATAAAAATTTTAACTAATGAGTACATATACGCCCCACATATCTATCATCACCACAATGAAGGACATGTAAGAGAACACATATAACACACATACATATTAGAATCATTAATACAATGAACGTCTATGCAAAATCACAATTAATATAACAAGAGCATCCTAGCAAAATAAGAGGATATACAAAAAATTAATTATATTACAAAAAACAGCTTAAAAAAAAAATGCCACTAGTAGAGGATAAAGAAGAATGTTAACCTCTAAATAAACTAGAAAGGACCTACGACTTATTGATAAAGGCGTTGATATCCCAGTCAATGTTTAACCCATACGGGGAAAAACATTTGAGCTGGTGTATCCAGAACATTTCCAATTGTGAAACACCCCTAACCTTAGATTCGCCTCTCCAATGGGGAGTGAATTTAGCTATGATCTGAAAACAGGTACCTGTTGGATTGCGATCATGGGCTTCTAAGTAATGTCTAGGTACACTATGATTAGTCTTTCCTTTCCTTATACTTTTAATATGCTCATTGACCCTGATAGAAAAGGTACGTATAGTTCTACCCACATATTGTTTTTTGCAGGGACCAGTATCACCAGTATCTTTAAGGCCCCATACACACGATCAGACATATCCGATGAAAACGGTCCGCGGACCATTTCCATCGGATATGTCCGATCGGGAGTTTGATCCGATGGCGTGTACCCACCAGCGTCACCGCCACGTCACCGCACCAGGAAGTAAAACACTTCCGCGCATGCGCCGAATCCATTCGGCATCGGCGCGGCGGCGGTGGGGGACGACATGTCTGCTGGTAAGTGTACTAACTCTGCTTGCTTTGAAATCTGTCGGGTGGAGAAATCTGTCCGCTAGCCCATACACACGAGCGGAGATGTCTGCTGAAACGGTCCATCGGACCGTTTTCAGCGGACATATCCCCTCGTGTGTACGCGGCCTAAGAAAAGATGGAACCGTGCGTACCAGTGGCTGTAAATGGAAATCCACATAACGGCCAATTCTAGAGGTCACGGAATTAATCCCACTCACGATTGGCCTACCTGGGGGCTGTGTCACATTCTTATGGATCTTAGGAAGGTAGTACATTACCGGGATTCTAGGGACTACAGGGACTAGATATTCTTTTTCCTTTTTATCCAATATTCCACTCAAAAAACCTTCATCAACTAGGTTTAAAAGAAGTTTTCTGAGTTTCTTGGTGGGATCTTGGGAGAGAGCAGTGTAAGTACTCAAATCTCCCAGTATCCGACACATTTCAGAGTGGTAATCATCTTTGTCCAAGATGACCACTCCACCGCCTTTATCGGCAGGGCGAATGATCAAATCCTTGCGTTCACATAGGGACTTGAGGCCTACCTTAATGTCAGGATGTTTATAAGTACGCTTTTTTGGGAGTGAGTCAAGATCCTTCAAAACTAGATCTCGAAAGACTTTAACTGAATGTGCTGTAGCACTAGGAGGGTTAAAGAGAGAGGGATTTGATAATCCAGAGTGAATAAAATCAGTAGATGATCATCAAGGGCCTCAAATTCGTTCCTTCAAAACAGCTTAATAAATTCGAAACATTCGTGGATGTTCACAAATACATCCGCAAATTGAATATTCAAAGACATTTTATAGCAAATCCCTATCAATCCCGAGTGACTGGTGGATCATCTACTGATATTATTCACTCTGGATTATCAAATCCCTCTCTCTTTAACCCTCCTAGTGCTACAGCACATTCAGTTAAAGTCTTTCGAGATCTAGTTTTGAAGGATCTTGACTCACTCCCAAAAAAGCGTACTTATGATCATCCTGACATTAAGGTAGGCCTCAAGTCCCTATGTGAACGCAAGGATTTGATCATTCGCCCTGCCGATAAAGGCGGTGGAGTGGTCATCTTGGACAAAGATGATTACCACTCTGAAATGTGTCGGATACTGGGAGATTTGAGTACTTACACTGCTCTCTCCCAAGATCCCACCAAGAAACTCAGAAAACTTCTTTTAAACCTAGTTGATGAAGGTTTCTTGAGTGGAATATTGGATAAAAAGGAAAAAGAATATCTAGTCCCTGTAGTCCCTAGAATCCCGGTAATGTACTACCTTCCTAAGATCCATAAGAATGTGACACAGCCCCCAGGTAGGCCAATCGTGAGTGGGATTAATTCCGTGACCTCTAGAATTGGCCGTTATGTGGATTTCCATTTACAGCCACTGATACGCACGGTTCCATCTTTTCTTAAAGATACTGGTGATACTATACGCCGGCTCCAATCCGTTGACTACCAGGAAGGCTGTTTGTTAGTTACAGCAGACGTTACCTCGCTGTATACGTCTATTCCGCATAAATTGGGGTTTAAGGCAGTTGAACATTTTTTGTCCACTAGGAGTGCTATCCCGGATGGACAACAACAATTTATTATGAAACTTCTTAAGTTTGCTACACAGGGCAATTACTTTTGGTATGACAACAAATTTTTCCTCCAAACAAAAGGCGTGGCCATGGGGGCTAAGTTTGCCCCAAGTTTGGCCAACCTCTTTATGGCCCAATGGGAGGAGGATGTCGTCTATGCCCTACAGCGTCCTGAGCTGTCTTTATGGGCTCGTTACATTGATGACATCCTCCTCCTATGGCAGGGTGATGAGGAATCCCTGCATGAATTCATGGTCACTCTTAATGATAATGATATGGGGATCACTCTAACCTATGAAATGAGCCATACTATGATCCATTTTTTGGATCTGGAAATATCTGTTGCTGACGGAAGGCTGGTCACTAAAACCTTTTTCAAACCGACCGACCGCAACGGGTATATCCCTACTGACAGATGTCATTATAGTTCATGGCTCAAATCTGTACCATATAGCCAACTGTTACGCATTAGGAGGAATTGTACATATTTAGCTGATTTTCATCAACAAGCAAATATTCTAAAATCAAAGTTCATTGAGAAGGGTTATACACCAGATTACATTGATACAGACATTGAACGTGTTGCTAAACTGGACAGGGAGACTATTGTCTCGGAACAACCTAAGCGCATTCCAAACGCTAAGTTTAAGTGGTCATTTACCACACAATATTCGGTACAATATAAACAGATTAAACAGATTTTCAATCGCCACTGGAATGTACTCCAAAATGACCCCCTTTTGGGCCCAGTACTTCCAGATAAAGCAGGCGTTGTTTTTAGGGGAGCCATGTCCCTTAGAAATAAATTGGCCCCTAATGTATCTGACCCTCCAATCAAACCTGTGTTCTTCCCTGAAATTAAAGGCTTTCATGCTTGTCGCAGATGCAATGTATGTCTTCACAATACTTTGACACAAAGAAAAATTGATAGTTTTTCATCTACAACAACTTCCATCATTTATCATATGAAGGAGTTTGTTATTTGTACCACACGCTATATAGTCTATCTCCTAACCTGTCCCTGCAAAAAACAATATGTGGGTAGAACTATACGTACCTTTTCTATCAGGGTCAATGAGCATATTAAAAGTATAAGGAAAGGAAAGACTAATCATAGTGTACCTAGACATTACTTAGAAGCCCATGATCGCAATCCAACAGGTACCTGTTTTCAGATCATAGCTAAATTCACTCCCCATTGGAGAGGCGAATCTAAGGTTAGGGGTGTTTCACAATTGGAAATGTTCTGGATACACCAGCTCAAATGTTTTTCCCCGTATGGGTTAAACATTGACTGGGATATCAACGCCTTTATCAATAAGTCGTAGGTCCTTTCTAGTTTATTTAGAGGTTAACATTCTTCTTTATCCTCTACTAGTGGCATTTTTTTTTGAGCTGTTTTTTGTAATATAATGAATTTTTTGTATATCCTCTTATTTTGCTAGGATGCTCTTGTTATATTAATTGTGATTTTGCATAGACGTTCATTGTATTAATGATTCTGATATGTATGTGTGTTATATGTGCTCTCTTATATACATGTCCTTCATTGTGGTGATGATATCTATATGTACTCATTAGTTACAATTTTTATGGCTTTTATGTCCATCTTTTGTTTTTTATTATCTACATATTTTGTAGACGTATCTATAACATCCCTGCTATTGCCGTCTCTCGTTGGATACCCGGTCCCCACGTCGTCCAATCAATGGACAAGACTGGTGGTTTACTGTGTGGAACGCATGGTGGCGCCTGCGTGATGACATCAGAGGGCGCTTTAGAGATGACGTGCACGTGTCCCGTTCTCTGCGCGTGCTCCGTCTGTGTGTTGTGGGTGTGAGAACACCAGTGATGGTCCCATAGCGCAATGACGTTGCAGTTGGAGTGCGTGATGACGCGACATATATGTAACGTCCTCACCACCTTCCGGTACGCGATACTGCTATGGAGCACAATATGGGATGTCCTACAATGCCTTGACGTTGCCGTGGGCGTACGCGGTGACGACACCCAGGCACATTTTGATTGACAGCTCCTTGGAGCCAGGGCTGGTGCAAGGATTTTTGACACCCTAGGCAAAACCTAATTTTGCCGCCCCCCATTTTTATGTCACCTCTCCACCTATTTTCTCAGCCACCTGCGGCTCTGGAACGGGCCTGAAGACAAAGAGTGTCAATACAGCAACCCTTTGCAATACAGTGCCTACTTTACATCACAGACCTTTTTGCAACCAAGTTCCCCAATGTCATCAATTACCTCTTTCCCCCCATTACATCAGTGTCCTCAGCCTCATTCCTTGAACCTCAGTCTCCTCCACACAGCTGCCCCCTCCCTGTATAATAGTCTCCTCCACACAGCTGCCCCCTCCCTGTATAATAGTCTCCTCCACACAGCTGCCCCCTCCCTGTATAATAGTCTCCTCCACACAGCTGCCCCCTCCCTGTATAATAGTCACCTCCACACAACTGCCCCCTCTCTGTATAATAGTCTCCTCCACACAGCTGCCCCCTCCCTGTATAATAGTCTCCTCCACACAGCTGCCCCCTCCCTGTATAATAGTCTCCTCCACTCAGCTGCCCCCTCCCTGTATAATAGTCTCCTCCACACAGCTGCCCCCTCCCTGTATAATAGTCTCCTCCACACAGCTGCCCCCTCCCTGTATAATAGTCTCCTCCACACAGCTGCCCCCTCCCTGTATAATAGTCTCCTCCACACAGCTGCCCCCTCCCTGTAGAATAGTCTCCTCCACTCAGCTGCCCCCTCCCTGTATAATAGTCTCCTCCACTCAGCTGCCCCCTCCCTGTATAATAGTCTCCTCCACACAGCTGCCCCCTCCCTGTATAATAGTCTCCTCCACACAGCTGCCCCCTCCCTGTATAATAGTCTCCTCCACACAGCTGTCCCCTCCCTGTATAATAGTCTCCTCCACACAGCTGCCCCCTCCCTGTATAATAGTCTCCTCCACACAGCTGCCCCCTCCCTGTAGAATAGTCTCCTCCACTCAGCTGCCCCCTCCCTGTATAATAGTCTCCTCCACTCAGCTGCCCCCTCCCTGTATAATAGTCTCCTCCACTCAGCTGCCCCCTCCCTGTATAATAGTCTCCTCCACTCAGCTGCCCCCTCCCTGTATAATAGTCTCCTCCACACAGCTGCCCCCTCCCTGTAGAATAGTCTCCTCCACTCAGCTGCCCCCTCCCTGTATAATAGTCTCCTCCACTCAGCTGCCCCCTCCCTGTAGAATAGTCTCCTCCACTCAGCTGCCCCCTCCCTGTATAATAGTCTTCTCCACTCAGCTGCCCCCTCCCTGTATAATAGTCTCCTCCACTCAGCTGCCCCCTCCCTGTATAATAGTCTCCTCCACTCAGCTGCCCCCTCCCTGTATAATAGTCTCCTCCACTCAGCTGCCCCCTCCCTGTATAATAGTCTCCTCCACTCAGCTGCCCCCTCCCTGTATAATAGTCTCCTCCACTCAGCTGCCCCTTACCTCACACAGCAGGTAGAAGACAGAGCATGGCATGTCCGAGCAGAGGGCGGGAGATGTTCAACTGTCCATTTAACAGAGATGATTTGTTGCTAGGACCGCCCCTAGCAACCAATCACAGGCTTTTTAACTTAAAAAGTTTGACAAGCTCCTGCCTTCTGCTCAGACATTGTGTCTTCTCTACCTGCTGGATGAGAGCTGCAGCGGGGGAAGGAGGAATCACACAGGAGAGGAGAGAACACAGAGACAGGCTGTTCTACAGGTTCACTGTCCTCTCTGCACATGAACCCCCCCTCACCCCCCTCGCTCTCTTCAGCAGTGATACTCTGCAGTAAGCGCTGGACCTAGCAGTGCTGGGAGCGCAGTTTGCACAAAAAGCAGCACAAGTTAAACACCCCACTGCTCACTCACCGCGCGCAGCCAGCATGCCGCTCCCTACTGATGTGCGCTCTAGGCCATCGCCTAACATCGCCTATTGGTAGCGCCGGCCCTGCTTGGAGCAATGCCCGACAAGGGAATAGGAAAGCCCTTCCTTTTTTGGGTTTGACCCATGTAAGAGAGGCGTTCGTTAGCATGCTAACTGTATGCAATGAATGTCTTTCTTCGAACATACCAGCTGATTTGAATCACAGTTCTAAACATGCTGATTAAGTTCAATATATACTAGCGTGGTGGCAATTAGCAGGTTTATGCCCCAGTCGAAGAGTTTTTAACTCGAAACATGTAGGGTACATAGCCTGCAACCGCATATCTATCCACCACTCTTTATTCTATGTGATCACTTGTACTCGCTCCTTCACCTGGCTTGTACCTTGAACGTTTTTTTTTAAATCTTTTAATTATTTTTTATACTTGTATGGTATTGCATACCTACCTGTTTTACCATTAAAATCGCTCTTCCATGTTATTGGGTTTAACTGCGCTATGTGAGCCTCCTTCAATTTTTTACATGTGCCTCCATGTGATCCCAATTCTATGAGAAATCTGCTTGCTATCTTGGACGTTTGGATACACGAACAGGATCTTTGGATTCCCTTTGGTGCCTCTGGATGTTTCTTCTATGAACCCAACCAGGCTGAGGATCCATTAGTTGCCCTATTGACATGCTACCATTGGTCAGTATGTCCACCGAATCTGGTAAGATTATTCCATCTTCTTGATTGTACAGGAGTACATTGTGGATGTTTCTTTCTTCCATCCCATACTGTGAAGTGAAGATTCGCTGTTCACATGTTCACATCGGATTAATTAAGACACCATATAATTATTTTAATTACGGAAGCAATTCTGGACTCACTTTTTAGTACATGATTTTACAAGGAATCTATTTCCTATGTTCATGATTTATATATAGTACTGGTTGCTGTTATATCACCTTAATTTGCACCTATTTTCACCCATTACCTTTTTTGATTGTCACATTCCTTTTAGGTTATGGGATATTTTTCCACTTAAAAGTGGTTTATAATATCTCTCCTCAAGCGCCGCATTTGTTGTATTTGATATTTCGATGAAAAACTGACGTTAGCGGATCGGATGGTAAACGGATCATCTGCTAACGTCCGTTTTTCGTCCGTTCCGTTTTTTTTGACGGAAGAAAAATAGGGTTTTCTTCCGTCCAAAAAAACGGAGCTTACCGCAAACGGATGTTAACGGACGTTAGCGGATGCTCATCCGCTAACGGACGCTAACCCATAGGGAAGCATTGAGGTCCGTTAACGGACGTCCAAAAAACGGACGACCGGAGCGGACGTGTGAAAGGACCCTTAAGAGCGTCACAAATTTTCTGTTAGAATCTTTACAAAAAACGAACATCCTATCTTCAATAGGTACAATGAGATGTTTATTTAGAACAGAAATGGCAAGGTCAACCACAGGAATAGCCCATGTTTTTGGGAAGTCTTTTCCCACCGGATAGAGTTTAGCTCACATCTTTGGGGAATGAAAATCCTTTCAGGAGTGACACGATCATCATAGGCTGCACATTGTATTAGTTTAGAAATAGGGGATGTTTTGTAAGTTTGAGCCCAAAGGGGCCTGGCGAGAAGGAGAAGAGTCTGTTTACACAATACAGAGGCTTTTTGTAAACAGCTTTTTAACGTTAGCAAATAAGTTGCATGAAGCACCCTCTTCAATATGGTGACAGTCTGGGGAAGATAAATGCTCCACAGCTTTCTACAATTCTGTCTCCATAACCTTTTTATTCCCCTTTGATTTTGCATCCTGTAGGACCAGTTTACCAGGGTCTGACTCCAGTTGAAAAACTAAAGTGCCCTGGTGTTTCCTAAACTTAGATGGCTAAATTAAGGTCATATTCTGCCCTAGGATTGGACATGAATGCAGACATTTCTCAAGTAGGCTGCTTGTTGCCTGTCTGAAACAGAGCTAGAATCAGATGCTGAGACACTTCAGTGCAAGGGGAACATAGTCAGACTGAATGTTGTACAGGCTTTCGGCAGAGTGAAGGTCCACTAACTGTTTAGAGCTGGCTCTCTTTTGCAGGTGTAGACCGCCCTGCAATGTGGCAAAAGGTGGGAGGAAAGGTCTGAGTGTGTTATAAGGACTCTAGGTGGAAGTGGCGTTAAGTTGTGCGACCAGCGGTGTGATGTAATACCCAGTCATCCACCTGAGACAATTAGCACCAAGTTTTAAAAGCTTACACTGTGAAGTAATTACATTCCAATCATAGATCATTTACACAGTAATGGTCAAATATACAGGGAGACCTTGTCTTACCTGTTCACAACACTTATATATATTTACATAGTAGGTGAGGTTGAAAAAAAAACACAAGTGTAACCTTTGTGTGTAATCATATGTCAGTAATACATTGTATATCCCTGTATGTCGCGGTCGTATATGTGCTTATCTAATAGTTTTTTGAAACTATCAATGCTCCCCGCTGAGACCACCGCCTGTGGAAGGGAATTTCACATCCTTGCCACTCTTACAGTAAAGAACCCTTTAAGCAGTTTAAAGTTAAACCTCTTTTCTTCTACCTTATTAAACTCCCTTCCGCAAAAAAAGCTGTATCCCTATTGTGGGGTCACCAGTACGGTATTTGTAAATTGAAATCATATCCGCTCTCAAGGGTCTATTCTCCAGAGAGAATAAGTTCAGTGCTCACAACCTTTCTTCATAACTAATATGCTCCCGACCCTTTATTAGCTTTGTTGCCCTTCTTTGTACTAGCTCCATTTTCAGTACATCCTTCGTGAGGACTGGTGCCCAGGATTGGACAGTATACATCAGGTGAGGCTGGACCAGGAGAATTAACGCTATATCCCGGGAGTTAATCCCCTTTTTAACCACTTGACCACTGGGCACTTAAACACCCTTAACCACTTCCCCACCGCGCCATAAGCATTTTACTGCTACGGCGCGGTGGAGTTGCTTTGACACGACGTCCCTGGGACGTCCTCGTGCACTTCCGCGATTGCGTGTCCCCTGGGACGCGCTCGCGAAAGTGTCCGTGCTCGCCGGGTCTAGAAGACCCGGCGCATCACGGATCACGGTAAATTGCCGCTGATAGCGGCCGTTTACCACGTGATCGCGCCGTCGAATGACGGCGCGATCACTTGTAAACAAACCGGCGTCATTTGATGACGCCGGTTCCTCCCTCTCCTCCCTCTCCGCTCTGTACAGTGTGCGAGGAGAGGGGGGGGGAGCGGGGTGTCAGCAGCTGAGCTGTGGCTGGATCTGTGACAAATGCAGTCACAGATCCAGCCATCCCTCAAAACATCCCAGCTCTGCAATCCCCCAGTACCCTGCAATCCCCAGTACCCAGCAATCCCCCAGTACCCAGCAATCCCCCAGTACCCAACAATCCCCCAGTACCCAACAATACCCCACAATACCCCAGTACCCAACAATACCCCACAATACCCCAGTACCCAACAATACCCCAGTACCCCACAATACCCCAGTACCCAACAATACCCCAGTACCCCACAATACCCCAGTACCCCGCAATACCCCAGTACCCGGCAATACCCCAGTACCCGGCAATACCCCAGTACCCGGCAATACCCCAGTACCCAACAATACACCACAATGCCCCAGTACTCAACAATACCCCAATACTCAACAATACCCCAATACTCGGCAATACCCCAATACTCGGCAATACCCCAATACTCTGCATGATACTTTGCAATACCCCAATACTCGGCAATACCCCAATACTCGGCAATACCCCAATACCCTGCATGATACTTTGCAATACCCCAATACTCTGCAATACCCTGCGCGATACTCTGCAATACCGCCTATGGGGATTTTTAAGTAGCGAGGTTTGGCGCCATTCCACGAGTGTGCGCAATTTTGAAGGGTGACATGTTGGGTATCTATGCACGAGGAACAGCCGCCATGATCATTCTTATGGTGTAGAGCAGGGGTCTCCAAACTTTTCAACACAAGGGTCACATTGTAGATTTTACAAGTTTTGTATACAGTTATGTATAAAATATGAACGATGTCACCATCAACAGTGTCCCCATCATTGCTGATGGGGACACTGCTGATGGCTACACCAATGATGGGGACACCGGTGTCCCCATCAGCAGCATCACCATCATTGCTACACCAATGATGGGGACATCGCTGAAGGGGACACCGGTGTCCCCATCATTGCTGATGGGGACACCAATGATGGGGACACCGGTGTCCCCATCATTGTTGATGGACACACCAATGATGGGGACGCCGGTGTCCCCATCAACAGCATCCCTATCAGCAGTGTCCCCATCATTGTTAATGGGGACACTGCTTATGGGTACACCAATAATGGGGACGTCATTGATGTCCCCATCAGCAGCATCCCTATCAGCAGTGTCCCCATCATTGCTGATGGGCACACCAATGATGGTGTCCCCATCAACAGCATCCCCATCATTGCTGATGGGGACACTGCTGATGGGTACACCAATGATGGGCGTCCCCATCAACAGCATCCCTATCAGCAGTGTCCACATCATTGCTGATGGGCACACCAATGATGGGGACGCCTATAATCTACTAGGATCAGCAGGTCCTTTTCTATCCTAGATCCCCCCCCCCCCCCCAGTGTATAGATTGCATTCATATTTTTGCCACCCAAATGCATTATTTTACATTTTTCTACATTAAAACTCATTTGCCATGTAGTTGCCTACCCCACTAATTTTCTCAGCTCTTCTTGCAAGGTTTCCACATCCTGCAGAGAAGTTATTGCCCCGCTTAGCATCATCCAGAAATACAGAGATTGAGCCATTTACCCCATCTTTCAGGTCATTTATGAACAAATTCAACAGGATTGCTCCCAGCACAGAACCCTGGGGGGACCCCACTTTCCACCCCTGACCATTCCGAGTACTTCCCATTTATCACTACCCTCTGAACTCGCCCTTGTAGCCAGTTTTCAATCCATGTACTCACCTTATGGTCCATGCCAACGGACCTTACTTTATACAGTAAATGTTTATGGGGAACTGTGTCAAATGCTTTTGCAAAATCCAGATACACCACGTCTATGGACCTTCCTTTATCTAGATGGCAGCTCACCTCCTCATAGTGTAATAGATTGGTTTGGCAAGAATGATTCTTCATGAATCCATGCTGATTATAGCTAATGATACAGTTTTAATTACAAAAATTTTGTATATAGAGCCTTTTCATCCCCTCCAAGAGCTTGCATACAATTGATGTTAGGCTAACTGGTCTGTAATTCCCAGGGATGTATTTTGTCCTTGTTTTTAAATGATTGGTGCTACATTGGATTTTCTCCAATCAGATGGTACCATTCCAGTCAGCAGACTGACAGTAAAAATTAGGAACAATTGTCTGGCAATTACTTAACCGAGTTCCCCAAGTACCCTCAGGTGCAAGTCATCTGGTCCCAATGATTTATTAATGTTATATTTCTCAAGTCTATTTCTAATTCTGTCCTCTGTTAGCCAAGAGGGTGCTTCCTGTGATGTGTCATGAGGACACTTCAGAAAGACCTGAAATTAGCAGGTGCAATAGTTTCAAGAAAACAATATGTAATGCATTTAACCACCATGGCCTGTATTCATGCTTACCATGAAAGACTCCATTGCTGAAGAAAAAGCATGTTGAAGTTTGTTTAAAGTTTGCTGCACAACATTTAGACAAGCCTGTAAAATACTGAGAGAATATAATGGTCTGATGAGAGCAAAATTGAACTCCATTGGATGCCATAATACAAACCGTGCCCGAAGGTCAAATGGCAAGGCACATCACCATACCAACAGTGAAGTTGGAAGGTAGGCACACCATGGTGTGGACTGTTTTTCAGCATACGGTACTGGCAAAACTTCATATTAATGAGGGAAGGATGAATGGGGGGAAAAAAAAAAAAAATGTACCAAGACATTCTTGATATATATATATAAAAAAAAAAATCTGCTGCCATCTACTAGGAGGATGAAGTTGAAAATGAGGACGGACATTTTAGCAAGACGATACCAAACACATAACCAAGGAAACTCAACTGGTTTCAAAGAAAGAAAATACAGCTGCTAAAATGGCCCAGCCAATCAACTGACTTAAATCCAATAAAAAAACATTTTAGCTGTTAATAGAAAGTTAATTTTTAGGGTAGAACTCCGCTTTGTTTTTTTTTTTATAAGGGGGGAGAGGGAATCTATGATGACAGTGGAAGATTTTAATTGTACTGATAGGGCTGGTGATAGGTGATCGATTTCTTTGAGGCGAGCAAAAACCTTGGCCAGAGGAGAGGGATGGCCGTGGACGTGGCATAGCTGGATTTTGCTAAAGTGTTTGACACAGTTCCCCGCTCATATGGTGGGGGGGGGGGGGGGGGTAAAGTCTACAGGATTGGAAGAATCAGTTTCTGGCTTTAGTAACACTTTTTCATGCATCTAACTACATTAAAGTTGATTTAAGATCCAACAATATATGTGTATCTGCCTGTAAAACCACTGTTTGTATTTGCTTATTTGGGATTACCAGAGCTCATAAATTTTAATATTTGTACATGCATCATCTGTTTGTACTTTCCCATTAATAAAAATCAGTATTTTTTTTATACTACTATGGAATAATTATTTGCTGCTAATAAAAAAAAAAAAAACACAACACCACACACACACACACACCACCATGGGGAACGGGTTCTCTATTCTTTAACCACGGACCATATTGCTGGTCAATGACCAGGCCACTTTTTGCGATTCGGCACTGCGACGCTTTAACTGACAATTACACGGTCGTGCGACATGGTTCCCAAACAAAATTGGCATCCTTTTTTTCCCCACAAATAGAGCTTTCTTTTGGTGGTATTTGATCACCTCTGCGGTTTTTAGTTTTTGCACTATAAACAAAATTAGAGCGACAATTTTGAAAAAAAAAATAAAATTATGGGCCAGATTCAGAGACTGGTGTTAGACTGGAGTCATTTCAAATTACGCGCGTTTTTTTAGCTAGTCTGAAACCTCAAACCATGAATAGACGGCTGCGGGCTTCAATTCGACTGGATTACGTGTTCGTACGCCTTCGGATCTACGCTGCAATAAAATTGCGGCCACTGGGTGGACTTCCCGTCGTTTTCCGCGTCCGGGTATGCTAATGAGCTTTTGCCGGCGATCCCCAAAATTACGATCTTCAATCGCAATCTCTTACGGCACCTTTAATCATCTTTTTTTTGCGTAACACTATACCAGCTTTTTCCTGCTCTAATATTAGACAGCCCATGTTAAGTATGGGCGTCGTTCCCGCGTCGAATGTCAACGTTTTCCGACGTCTTTTATTATTTTTAACGTAAGTCGTCCGGAAATAGGAATGTCCGTAAACGACGCTACTCAAACAAAAAATGACGTAACGACGTGATTTCGCGCAATGCACGCCGGGAAATTTCTGAACGGAGCATGCGCAGTTCGATTGCCGCGGGGACACGCCTAATTTAAATGCTTCACGCCCCCTAACCACGTATTTCGATTACGCAGGGAGAAATAGACTATGCCGCCGTAGCGTACGGGCAAAAATCTACCAGAATTCGATGTAGAGCCTGGTAAAATACGGCAGCGTAGAGTATTTTGATTACGCAGCGCAAATTTAAGTGTACCTGAATCTGGCCCTATATTTTTTACTATAATAAAAATCCCACAAAAATACTGTATTTATCAGCATATAACGCGCACCCCAATTTTAAGAATTTTCTGGAATAAGCAGCAATGTACAGTACACCTTAGGGCTTCTAAGCAGGCTTCAGCAGTCCGTGGTGAAGGGGAGGGTGAGGAAACCCTTAAACGCAGGCAGCGCTGGCCGAGACTGTAGCGTATCTATGGCATACCTCGGAGGGGGACGAGCGCCCACCGGAAATCACCGAGCCGTTATCTCCACTCGGCTCTCACGTCACACACGCACAGTCTCCCTCCGCCATGGACCACCTCCTGTGACAGACAGAACACTGGTCTAACGCTGGTGGCGGAGACGGGATTGTGTCTGTGTGTGTGTGTAACGTGAGAGGCGATGCTGGCTCGGTGATTTACGGCGGGCACTCGTCCCTAGGGGTGCAACGGATCAAAAAACTCACGGATCGGATCATTTTCGGATCAGCAAAAAAATATACAAAATCTCCCCCACATCTCTCTCCCCCCATAGTACAGGCACAGTCAGTGACACCCCCATAGTACAGGCACAGTCAGTGACACCCCCATAGTACAGGCAGTTACCCCGTTAGCGGCGGGTGTGTGTGCGCCTCGAGCGCGGGCTCCTCCTCTGTTTACACCAACAGAGGAGGAGCCCGCGCTCGAGGCACACACACGCCGCGGCTCCGGAGCTATGCCGAAGCCGCGGCCTTTCCTAAGTCTATGCCTGCGGTGGCGATCTGATGGGGGTGACAGTGATCCGTTGCACTCCTACTCGTCCCCCTCCGAGGTATGCTATCGGCGTATAGCGTGCACCCGTGATTCCCCCCCCCTATTTTCAGGGGGAAAAAAAAAAAGTACACGGTATTCATAAATAAATAAAAAAAAAAAAAAAAAAAAAATCGCAATAAGCATTTATTGATTAGTTTGCGCAAAAATTTATAGAGTTTACAAAATAGGGGATAGTTTTATGGCATTTTTATTATTTTACTAGTAATGGCAGCGATCAGCGATTTTTAACCGGTACTGCGACATTATGGCAGACACTTTTGACACATTTTTGGGACCATTGGCATTTTTATAGCAATCAGTGCTATAAAAATGCATTGATTACTATAAAAATGCCACTGGCAGGGAAGGAGGTTAACACTAGGGGGCGAGGAACGGGTTATAAGTATGTTCCAACTGAAGGGGGAGGTGGGACTGACATGGGGAAATGACAGATCGCTGTTCATACATTGTATGAACAGACGATAGGTCACCCCCCCCCCCCGACAGGATCGGGAGATGTGTGTTTACACACACAGCTCCCGGTTCTCGCTCTGTAACGAGCAATCGCAGGTGCCCGGCGGTGATCTGGCACGCGCACATATTGGCTAATGGCGAGATGACGTATAGATACGTGTCCAGCCGAGCCGACCTGCCGCCGTATAACTACGTGGCAGGTCAGGAAGTAGTTTAAGTACCAAACCTGCGGTGTTGCAGCCCTCTCAGACCATCAAATGCGTCATCTCATATTATAGTAACACTTTAAAAACAAACAATCAAAAGGCATTTTTATCTTAACTGACAAACATATGCATACATTTGAATCTTTGTACCAGCTTTATTTTGTGTTCATCTTCACAGGAACATTTCCGTAGCAATTTCATCAGCTTTATTTCAAAACAATCCCCCATTAAGTTTTTGGCTACAGTAATGAACACAAACCCATAAGTACAAAGCATTTTAATATGGTGCAAGTTGGTACAGATAACTTTAAAGGAGTCATAACAATAAATCATACAAGAGCCTAAATAAAATTGTGAACATTGGTTTAACTTAAAGCACCACTCACAAGGGCAACATGCTGTATTTTAATAACTGTGTTCAGTTCAATACATGTAATAAAAATATTTGTATATGAATTTTTATTTTTTTCCTATGCCTTTCAATTTATTTTAACATTTGCCCACAAAGTCAGGGAAAGACTACCAAAGATTCTTACAGCCATTAGTCTATTCACATTGTTTACATTTTTTATTAAGATACCATAGCAACCAAGGCAGTATAATTTATCTCCTGTGTCATGGTCACAGCTTGGTAAAAATAAAAAAAATAAAGTAAAAAATAAAAAAAGGAATCTATATACTAAATGCTATAAAATTACATGTTTTAACAATATACGGTTATCAAAGTTAGTTTTTTTCATTAGATAGCTTTTACAATATTGGCGCTGTCAGGTAGTTGATGTTGGACTTCCATTTGTGAAATAAACTCAAATGCCCTTCAAATGAGTAACTATGAACTTAACACAATCGGCTCCAATGAACAGGTATAAACAACTTTCATTAAGAGCTGGTTTACACAGGGGCAACCTGTCAGGCGACTCAGCCGCCTGACAAGTCACGGTCCGCAGTAGTCAATGGAACCATTCTAATAGGAGCGATGCAAGTCGCTCCAACTTAGAAAAAGGTTCTACGACTTTGGGGGCGACTTACATGGACTTCAATACAGAAGTCATTTTGCAAGTTGACTCTCAAGTCGCCCCCAAAGTCATGCAGCCTGTGTGTGACCTGGCTCTAACACAACATGGAAATGATGCATAGCTGGCCTTGGTATAGTAAAATACAAACAAATACTTCCCAAAAAAATAAAAAATAAAAAACTTCCCAAAAAAAAAAAAACACGGGGAGGTATGGTACATGTTTACAGATACTGCAGAATACTGAATAGTTACAGATCATAGTTTAAAATAAACATGACTAGGCCTAAAACAGCTCACCAAAGCAAGGGAGGGCTAGCAAGCACTGTGTTAATCGAGTATACACCAAAAGATTTTTTTCAAAACATTTGTAAAAATCCCAGTAAATTCAACAGCTTGACAAATCTTGCTCGAAAGGATTGCAAAATGTATTTAGTTTGCTTTAAGCATTGAGTTTTGGAGTGAATGGACTTTACAAAAAAAAAAAAAAAATTTAAAAAAAAAATCATTACACAAAAATTAGACAGACATTCGTCCAAGATTTTTCCATCCTGCGGCTTACATTTTTTTTATTTGTCACTGTGGTCAAAAAACAGACAAACAATTTGCCCACACCAACGATTAGAAAAATAAAATAATCGAACAAAAACATACTTAAAAAAAGAAAAACGCATTTTGAAAAGGTAATCTACTAGTGCATACCAAACTGTATTTTCACTTTTACTAACCATAGATATGTTTTAGGCCAGAAAAGGTTCACTGCAAAGGAAACCTATACCGAGAGGCCATACAAGCTGTTGATTTGGCTTTACTACTTTGTGTTACTTACCTGGACAAGCATGCAGACCAGCAGTTCGGCCTTCACTTGCTGCATTCTTGTTCCAGGTTAGCACTTTAGAAATTCTAAATCCAGGAAACTTTTTCAGGAGATCAGCAGTAACAGCCTTCCTCTCTCTCGCTCTCTCAAACACACAGTTTTCCCTTTAAAGGGAAAGCCCCCCACCTCCCAAAAAAAAAAAAACGTTACAGCAGTTAGGCAACTAGTTACTACTACAGTACTTAAAAAGCTTTTATAAATCAAAAATCTGAAAGGAATTATTTACATTACAGGTGTAAGTTTCTTAGTGTTTCAAGTGTCGCTTAGCATTCAAAAATGGGCGAGGTTATCTTTGTAGCCATGCTCCTTGAGGAAGCACATTCGTCACGATGACGTACCCCCAAAAATTACACACACACACAAGTTTGTTGGGTTAACCTAAAGTCCAGATCCTTGCATGTTCAGTATTACATATATAGTTTCATCCTATCATATGGCCATTTGTTTTTTTTAAAAGGACAACCATCAACAAAAACACTGTATTCTAGCAACTGTTTGGCAATTATATTTAGTTAGCATTTGGTGTGTGTAAATATATATATATTTTCATTCCTTACAGGCCTCGATTTTGAATTCTTTCCACATTTTTATGCAGGCATAGCTATACTGCAAGTGGAAGGGGTTGGAGAAAAACACTGCTAGGAGGTGCTTAAACAGTTGCAGATTGCGTCAGCACCGACGTTTTTCTATCAAATTTGGATCAAACCCAAGTCCATTAATCTCAACTTGTCCCTGCCAACTTTGCTGGGCAGTATGCCGGAAAAATTAAATATGACTGAGGCATTTGAAGAAAAGGATTTATATACCGAATACCAGCATTGCAGACATTAACCGCGGCGTTAACAGTTACAATTTTTTTTTTGGAGATGGTCATCTTTTAAGTAAAAAAAATATATATGAGTAATAGCATGCAGCTAACCTCATATTTACGAATGTAACACGCAAAATTCCATTTTCATGTATTTTAAAGACACCAAATTACAGGCAAAAAAAAACAAAAACACAAAAAAACAGATGACATCTGTGCTGGATCCTTTATTACTTTGATGAAGGTGGCGGTCCTTGTTCAGGGTTTGAAGTTGTTGGTGGAGCGTGCAGATTGGTTTCCTTGTAGACAAACCACGCATTGCCTGCCCACAAAATCAAATTCAGAAATCCAAAAGCCTAAAAATAAAATATTAAAAAATTAAAGACCATACTGTTGGCCAACTACTGAAAAACATCCTTATTTGCAGAGCAACTTGGAAGGGTCACTGCATTCTACTTCCCCTTTATAAGAGCAAAGTCACTGTCCCACATTTTTCCTAAATTGAAGTTGGATCACTAGGAGTCCTACCAGTTAAAATTACCATAAAGCAATAGTTTCCTACCCAATTTAATATAATACAATATAGATCTCCCTATCCATCTTCTGTTCCTCTAAAGCATGATGTGTGCTGACCACAGTAATCATGGCTACTGATCCAATACCGTGGTGTGTCTGTTTCTGTGTATGTGTTGAACTATGCCAAATACCTTCTCACTCCACCGCTGTGCGGCCAAATAATCCCTCTGCTGACTGATGTAAGAGGGGAATCTCAGACCCTCCTGCTGAACTCCTTAGATTGGGGAAGAGAAGAGGGAGCTCATGTGACCGCATGGCAGTAGTGTGTGCAAAAGGTATTTATCATAATATTTTTTAAAACACATGCTAGTTAATATCTTTTTAGACCAGATACAGCAAGAGACTTTATAAGCACTCCGAATATTGTGACAGTAAACAAATTATTGCTAAATGACACTGGGCAGCAGCAGTGCAGGTCTAGCAGGAAAGGAGTGGGGTAATCCGATATCACCATCCTCCTGCTACAGCTAGACCCACAAGCAGCAGTAACTGCAAACTGCCATAGCATGTATTCTGCAAGTGTTCACTGGCCTTCAATATGTAGGAATGGGTTTCAATAGCCAAGCCGTTAAACACTATGAACGTAAAGCAAAATGCAATATTCCCCGAGACAGGAGGGCAAGCCAGATGCACCCAAGGGACACGCACTGCCAAGTTCACTATGTTGGCATACGATGCCCACCTGGTTCAAGCCATAAATTAGGGAGAAATGGTCCCAAGTTATGAGATCTCGTGAAGAGAATCCTGTCTAGCTTTGTATTGAACCTGGATGCTAGAACATCCAAACCTGGTTTTCCCCCACGTTGCAAAATTGCACCGAATACTTGGGGATGAAGGGACAATTCCCAGGAGCAATTACTGGCCACTGGCAAAAGTCTGCCTGCCAGCTCTCCACACATGGGATATGTACTGCCAACAGGGGGCGAATCGCGACTCTGACGCTCGTGGAGCTTTTTTCTTTAACCACAACTTTTTGCATTTGATGCATGGCAGACGTGCACCTGCTACCTGTGCTTTGGATAAATTTAACATTTAATGGCAATGCAAGTGTGATGCACATTTCCAAAACAGGCAGCAAAGTGTGCATTTTCTGTGCAGTTTGTCATGCATTCAGAAATGTGCAGATGTGAATGGAGCTTCATTGTTTTTGTTTAAATTTTACAATTTGACTTTCAGGTTCCATTCACACTAGGGTAGTTTTTCCTGCGAAACGCATAGGGAATCCCATTGATTTCAATGGGCTGCCCTACATGCAGCAAAGTAGAAAGTAGCTCATGGGACATTTTGATTTTTTTCCATATGGAAAAAAAACACAACAACAACACCACACACACACACACCATGTGCTTCTGTTTGGAGTGATGTTAACAATTAATGCAATAATGGCAGTAAAAGTGTGACTAGTTCATTTAAAGTGAATAAAAAGGTTGCCATACACTATACAGACTGACTGCAGTCTCCGTATAATTACCTTTAGATTTTCAAAAGCAATCACCACACCCATCGATCCAATCACTCTGTATCCAATCA
This sequence comes from Rana kukunoris, assembly GCA_029574335.1. Lineage (NCBI taxonomy): Eukaryota > Metazoa > Chordata > Amphibia > Anura > Ranidae > Rana > Rana kukunoris. The sequence goes on from CM056051.1 coordinate 150,329,392, forward strand.
GGCACTACATAGATGAAAAGTAAAGTGCGCGTGTAATTAATTGCTGTAGCCGGCCGGCTAAACTATCAGCTCGTCCTTCCGGATAGACAGCACGCCGCTCCTCCCTATGCTTCTTCCAGGGGCACGCGACGTCACCACGCTGTCTATCCGTAAGGACGAGCAGATAGTTTAGCCGGCCAGCTACAGCAATTAATTACACGTGCACTTTATTCTACACAAATGTGAGTGTATCCTGTTTTAATCTAATTTTATAGACGTTATCATGCTATGTTAGCATTTTTCTTTCTGGGTCATGTTCATGGAAAGAACACGTTATAACAACATCAAAGGTCACAGGCTCATACAGTGGTAAAGATCCCGGGATCCCTTGGGCAGAGTTACCATATATACGCGCTGCTGATCTCTCAAAGTGGTCCATTCATTGTGGTAAGCAGATAGGACATAAGTGGTGGTGGCTATTCTTATCTGCCTACTGGCTGCACGTTCCTTCCTGGACCTGCTCAACACCCATTTGGAGATCTATATGTCTCCTTTGAATCTTATGGGACTTATTAACATATATGGACTTTTTTTTCAACCTTTGCACTTTATCTATATAATTTACTTTATTAACAACATTACTTGACACAGGTGATGATTGCACCAAGTTCACAATACTTTGATCAATCATATTGAATTGTGTTTGACACCTTGTTTGTCATTATGCAGCGCAGCTTTTTTCTTTTCTATTGCTATATTTGTTTATATCTAACATTGTAGCTGCAGCAGCATACTTTATGATATTAATTTTGATTGAATGTTCACAAATAGACCTGCGCAGTATTTTCCCAGAGATTTAAACAGAGGCCAAGATGGAATGGTCTCAGCAGACAGAAGTGATTTGTTACCATTTTTTTTCTCCATTCCCTCCCTCTCAAAAAACAAAAAAAAAAACCATCTACTTACCACAGAAATGTTTAGTGTTCCCATATGTGGCTCTGTTCCAGGATGGCAAACATAAATGGTGCGATTGCATAGAGATGCAATATTTGGCGTATAGGTCACAGATTTAACATCGGTCAATCCTTTAGCCCATGCAGAGGAACTCACAAGCCACATAAAGGCAAAAACGATTGTGACTATAAAATCCTAGAAAAGAATTAGTAGCAGGTATAAATATTTTTGCTCAAGTACAACCTTTTACAAAAAAGCAAACCTTTGCCCAGACTATGGACATGCATTTACCCATTCTTAACATAAAAAAATATATAATAAAAAACTATCCCTGACTTATCTACTTGTACTGCGAGTAATTAATCCTCCAAACATCACAAAAGAGACCCTAAAGTCCAGTTTACTCAGTTATCAAGAAACACCTGCAGTGTTTACACATTAGAAGTCTGGCAAGATTCTGCTCGATAGAAAAATAGCTGAGATTTCTGTGCCACCGTTACAAATTAAGATGATTTTCTCCATAATTCCTACTGGGGTGTGGAAGGGCTTGTATTAGATTGAAATGCTTTTACAACTGGTTTTAAATATACAAAATACTTTATTGTGCATGATTTGGGCAAAGGTTCTTTTAAATATCTATATAATAGTTTTTGGGTGAAACATTGGATAATTATGTGATTCAAAACAATTCTCAAATCCCATACATCATGATCATAGAGCTGATTTTTTTATTTATTTTTTAAATGCTACGCAATTGCAACTTTTCACTTTTAACTCTATAGCAGGAAAAAAAAAATGAAAAAGAATAGTCAGGAGCTTTCAACACTGCCCCTGGGTCTTGACACTGAAGACATTATAGAAAACAGTAGGTTCAAAGCCAAATATGCTATTTTTTTTTAATTGTATGATTTTTCCAACTTGAACAACAAAAAAGTTTGCCTCATAAAACGTGAATAAATAAGACATCAGGTTTATTTAAAAATCCATGCATTTGTAAGAATTACCATTTTGCAATAGACCAGACCATCAGAAATCACATTCTTAACAGCACTTACCAATGGGAACAGTCATACTGTATCCATGCAGCAATAAGGAGAACATTGACAGTTAATTTACTTGAAGTAACACCACCAAAACAAAACAACCATCCTTTAAAACAGGGATCTCCAAACTACGGCCCTCCAGCTGCTGTTAAACTACACTTCCCATGAGGCATTGTAAAACTCTGACATTCGTAGACATGACTAGGCATGATGGGAATTGTAGTTCCTGAACACCTGGAGGGCCGTAGTTTGGAGACTCCTGCTTTAAAACATACATTTAGGTTGGTTATTAAAAGATCATCTCCAAAAGCAGGATACACAGTTTTTTTATTCAAACCAGTGAGACGACAAAAAAAAAAAAAAAAAAAAAAAAAAGGAAGAAGGGGAAGGGGGAAGAACCCCCACACAGACAGATCCCTGCAGCCACAAAAGTGATGTTGATGCAGGGTTCTCTCCCACGCCATTGTATTCAGCATGCATTGCCCCCTCTTCCTGTCAGAATACACCGATCAGCACTGCAGCCATTGGCTGCATGTGAAGATTAAATGCAGATTTTCCAGCAGGGCTGTTTCAACAGAAGCTGGTTAGACTGGCTTCTGTTGAACAGGCAAGGGTACAAACAGGCTGAAATTTTGTCAAATTTTGATACGTCTGTATCCAACTGGTCAGAATATAGAAGCCCCATACAGCAGATAAGAGGCTGCGCTGAGATCTTGGTGGGAAGAATTTAGGGTAACATCACTGCTGTACTGAAACAATAGAGGAAAGGGTAACATACTTAAGGCCCCCTTTCACACTTGTGCTACTCCAAAGTCACACAATTTTGACAAGATAGTCATACGACTGTGGATCAGACTTTGCCCTATGACTTGAAGTACAACTTCAATGACCAGGGACGCAAATTTGATCCCCCAATAATTAGGGGGAACTCCACGCCATTTTTTTTTAAACCGGCACAGGTTCCCCCTTCATGATTATACCAGGCCTTTCGGTCAGTATAATTTTTAAATGGGAACTACCACACCAAAAATACATACCAGACCCTTATCCGAGCATGCAGCCCAACCATACCAGGCCACATGCCCTCAACATGGGGGGGGGGGGGTTCTTGGGGCCCTGCGCTCCCCCACCTCAAAGCACCTTGCCCCCCATGTTGACGAGGACAAGGGCCCCTTCATGACAACCCTTGGCGATGGTTGTTGGCGTCGCTACGAGCGACGCTCTAACGCGCACACGCCAGTCAGAGTAAAAAAAAAAATGTACTGGGCTTCAATTGCCCACACAGGTGATGGAAACGGCCACATCGTCCTGCAGAGCAGTGGAGGCAAGTTTTTTTAGTCAACAGTGATGCAGTATGTTTTATGCACTTTAATGGTAACTTTAGCAACATATTTGAATGGCAAAAAAATAAATGTGACTGGAACCCCACTTTAAAGTCGTGCCAATATGAATGGTAATCATTGAAAATCAGAGAATGACTTGTCATGCTATTTTGCAGTCCAAAACCGTGGGACAAGTTGTATAAGCGTGAAAGGGGCTTAAAAAGGGAGAAAACTGCAACGAAGATCTGATTTCAGTGACCTTGCTGTAAAATATGAAAGTTTAATTTTCTCCACAATTACCACACAGGTCAGTAAACATGATTAAAAAAAAAAGAAAAAAAAAAAAAAAAGAGAGAAGGGGGAATTTTAAACTTACATGCAAATTCCATATCTTAGAGTACAGGACACAGGCAACATTCATACATTTGAGGGTGCATCATCTAGAGCAGTGTTTTTCAACTCCAGTCCTCAAGGCCCCCCAACAGGTCAGGTTTTCAGGCTTCCATTATTTTGCACAGGTGATTTGATCAGTTTCGCTGCCTAAGGGTCCTTTCACACGGAGCGGACACTGTGCAGGGACCGCCCTGTCTCTCCTCCGCTCTCTCCTATGGGGAATCGGATTAAAACGGACCGTTTGTCCGTCTTCATCCGATCCATTCCGCCGGACAGAAAAAAAAAAAAAATAGGGTTTTCTTCCGTCCGAAAAAACGGATCCAGAGGGACGCGGATCTTTGCGGACGCGGATCCGCTAACGGACGCGACCCCATAGGCGTCCATTACAAGTCCGTAAACGGACTTGTAAAAACGGACGAACGGAGGCAGACATGTGAAAGGGGCCTTAGTAATCACCACAGCCATTTCATCTGAGGGAAATCCTGAAAACTTGACCTGTTGGCGTGCCTTGAGGACTGGAGTTGAAAAACACTGATCTATAGCTCTACCCCACTTTGAGTTTTGTACCAAGCAATAAAAGAGTAACAGAGTTGGGGGGGGGGTTGGAGGTTGCCCATGTACTGTAAGATATGGAATTTAGTGAAAAGTCGAAAAACCTCTGATCTCAAATTGTAAACTACAGGACACCGCAACTTATTCATACACCATGGGACATCCCAAAGCAATAAATAAAATACTGGATAACTAGGCAAATTAACTGTGCCAATATATAATGGTGGCAACAGAAGCAGCAACAGCCACAACCAACAACTATAGGGCTAAAATACCCAGGGTTCAGGGTGCCACTGCAAGAACCTTGTGGCAAAACTAAAAACACACACACACAGACACACACACACACGCTTTACAACCCCCTTAAAAAAATTGCCAAGAGCTGCCCCTTTAAAGTGCTAGGAGCGAGACTTTGGTCAAAAGCCTGTTTGTAAGAAGGCCAGAATGTATGGCACGCAGTAAACTCTGGGAGTGATTTATCAGTTTGTCCAGGTAGGATAGTAAATCTTCCTGGGAAGCAGCTTTTCTTATAAATCACAGACTCTGAGACCCCACTATACTTTAACCACTTTAGCCCCGGACCATATTGCTGTCCAATGACCAGAGCACTTTTTGTGATTTGGCACTGCGTCGCTTTAACTGACAATTGCGCGGTCGTGCGACCTTTTACGTGTCCTTTTTTCCCCCACAAATAGAGCTTTCTTTTGGTGGTATTTGATCATCTCTACGGTTTTTATTTTTTGCGCTATAAACAAAATTATAGCGACAATTTTGAAAAAAAAAAATGCAATATTTTTTACTTTTTGTCATAATAAATATCCGCCAAAAATATAAAAAAAAAAAAACATTTTTTTTCCTCAGTTTAGGCCGATACGTATTCTACATATTTTTCGTAGGGGGAAAAAAAAAAAAAAAAAAAAAAAAAAAAAAAAAAAAAAAAAAAAAAAAATCGCAATAAGCGTTTATTGATTTGTTTGCACAAAAGTTATAGCGTTTACAAAATAGGGGGTCGTTTTATGGCATTTTTTTTTTTTTTTTTATCAGCATTTTTTTCAGTACTGCGACATTATGGCGGGCACTTCGGACACTTGACACATTTTTGGGGCCATTGGCATTTTTATAGAACAATGCTATAAAAATGCACTGTATTACTATAAAAATGCCATTGGCAGTGAAGGGGTTAACACTAGGGGGCAGGGAAGGGGTTAAGTGTGTTATAACTGTATGGGGGGGTGGACTCACTAGGGGAAATCACTGATCTTCTGTTCATACATTGTATGAACAGGAGATCAGCGTTTCCCCCGCTGACAGGACCGAGAGCTTTGTGTTTACACACAAAGCTCCCGGTCCCCGCTCTAACGAACGAAGGGGGCACGCGCCCCCTAGCAGCCGCTAAAGGGAGGATGTATAGCTACGTGCTCTTGCCCAGCAGTGCCACCGTCCCGCAGCAATATGATGGCGGGCGGGCGGGCGGGCGGCAACTGGTCAGCCAGAGACTGAAGCAGAATGGAATAGCAGGGTCCTTGGGAAAGCTGATCTGGCCTGTTGGGAAGAGTTCAGGGATCTTTTGATCGAGTCAGGCCGCGTGCACACGTCCGAGAACCTCGTCAGGCTAAACCCATCGTTCCGCCCGACAAGGTTCCCGATGAGCGGTCGAAAAAGCTTGTCGAGCCAAAGTCCTCATTGAACAACGAGGAAAAAAAGAGAGCGTGCTCTCTTTTTTGGCTCGACGAGCTTCCCGACGGGACGCTCGTCAGAAGTGTACACACGATCGAGAACCTCGGCAGAATATGTCTCCCAGCGAGCTTCTCGCTGGATTTTGCCGAGAAGCTTGGTCGTGTGTACGGGGCCTCTGAGTATTGTTTGTGTACCAGGCTTTCTTTTTTGGCGCAGGCGATGACGAATGCTCAGTGGAGGCAAGGCATAGCCTGAACTGAGACTAGTGGAGAACTAGAGCAAAAAGAAGGAAGGCCCATGCTGGGGAGGGGGGGGGGGGACGGACGGACAGTATGACAGTTCTGAGCTCTAAGATTAAATGCCTCACAAAAAAGAACATCTCCCTGGAAAAGGAGTATGTATGAGGTGCCTCTTACAGACTAGCTTCTGCTAGAATTCTGCACATATGTATGGAAATTACAGTCATGTTGGATATTTATCCCATGACATGTTCCAGGGGACCGAACAAAATCACACCCATTTGCACAAAAAATCTCAGCATATATTAAACGCCTTAAAGTAAAAAATGGCTTCAGCGTGGGAGAACCCACTAGAACCTATTTTGCCCAATAGAGGCTTAATTGAAGAGGAAAATATAGCTTAAATGGCTCACGATATAAAGCATCATAAGCCATGAACCGCACGTATCCAGTATCCCTAAGTGATTGTTTAGGTTACAGCGCCACCTATTTAGGGAAGATTGAAAATGCAGCCAGACCCAACAAAACAAAAAATCGAACTTAAAACAAAATCTTTAACATTTCCGGGGACCAATTGGCTGCCAATACAAATGCAGGCATACATGGAGCACACCTTAAGCAATGGTCAGATTATTTAAAAGATTGTCTGATGTAAGTTTATATAAAGATTTAATTCAATAAAAAGGTGGGCAGTCCTAACTACATTTAGACACCAAATTGATTCTCCACGCCAAAAAAAAAAAAAGCCGCAAGACGAGAACGAATAAAAAAAGCAATACACTAGCTATATAAATAAACTAGATCCTATCCCATAAAATAAAAAATGGTTTATTCATTAGAAAAAAAAAAAAAAAAAAAAAACCCCATACAAAACACACGTGAAAGTGTAAAATATATATCCATCTAATCACGTACGGTATATGTAATGGAACAAAACACAAAGATGTAATCATGTACGACCTATGTTATATGTGTAGGATGTAAAAAGACAAAATGATGCCAACATAATGATATACAATATAATTTACATGTAGCACTCACAGTAGTAGACTTAATACCAGGGGAGGGGGGGGGGGGGATGGGTTAGATTTATAGCCTTGAGAAGAAGTTCTAGCTGAAAATTATATATATATATATATATATATATATATATACATACACACACACACAACTGGTAAAATTTCCAGACAAGGTTTGTAGTTTACGTGTGCTCTTTGCAGAATACAGTCTGTAGGTCAAACCACAAGAAATGTATACTGGATGCAAGACCGCTTAACAAATACACACAAGAGCACTAATGTGGCAAAAAAATGTTTTATCGTATTACTTCCAATCCACAATCAATGAAGGTTCACATTATACAGAGCAAATCATCCAAAGAGAGAGGGAGAGACCAGGGCTTGACAAATCAAATTTACTTTGAAACTAGGAGCCAGCTAAAAAAGTTAGGAGACAGTTACACAACACCTTTTTTTTCTATGACAACAATAACCGATCTTAAATTTTACACAGATAACGGTTCCCATCTTTGTGGGGGAGGGGGTGTGTAAATGGAACTAAAGCTGTTCCAACCAGCTGCCCCACAATCCCTGTCCACTCATCGTTATGGGCACCAGATCAAGCCCGCAACTCCTTCAACCATTTCCCAGTTGTCAGGCAGGGAAAGCCCTCGGCGCAGCCAGTGACTGCTTGTAGCAGCGCCGGCCACCAGAAGAGGGCACCAGTTCCCCTGCAGTGTGAGCAATGTAAGGGCAATGCCCTCAGTCAACAGAGCGAGCAGTGCACCTCGCTCCACCAGGCTGCAAAGCCTCGGCCTCAATTACTGACCAGAGCGGCATCTTAGTCCGTGCACCCGCCAGGTGGGGGGGGGGGGGGGGAATGGGGTCTTGCATGGGCACAAGACACCTGCTGCAGTCTAGCCCAGGCACCAGGCCGTTAATTCTAGGCACCAATGCAACCTGGCGCCTTGGGTTTGTCAAGCCCCTTACCTACCAAGGACCACATATGATGTCCTCGACTTTGTGCGGCGATATCTGAAGGATGCCTGCAGCTACAGCATCACGTCTTCTTATCGTGCAGAGAATCGCCGGCAGAACGATCATAGCAGCAATTCCACCGTTTGATAATTTTTATAGGCTGCGGGAGGGGACGCCCCCCCCCCCTCCATCCAGTGCTTCTCCAGGCTCTCCCGTGCCATCAGGGGCCCGCAGAACGAATCGGCCGGCGCTGGCTGGGAAGCATCTCTATGACCATCGGAGGCCAGGGCGCAACGTTGTGATGTCACGCCCGGGTACCCGGAAGCAAACAAAGCCGCAATTGTGGCTGTCGGGATGAGACCGGTGGATTTTTTTTTTTTTTAAGATCTCATGCTTTCAAGCCTGGAGGAGAGATGTGGCGCCATTCCATGAGTGTGCGCAATTTTAAAGCGTGACATGTTGTTAGGTATCAATTTACTCAGCGTAACATAGTCTTTCACATTATACAAAAAAACTAAAAATTGGGCTAACTTTACCGTTTTGTAACTTTTTAATTCACGAAACCCCCCCCCAAAAAGCCGTTTGAAAAATTATTGCGCAAATACTGTGCGAGAAAAAAATAAAAAAAATGTTGCAATGGCCACCATTTTATTCCCTAGGGTGTCTACAATATATATTTATAACTTTTTTTTTTAATATAATGTTTGGGGGTTCCGATGAATTTTCTAGCAAAAAAGGATGAAGGAGAGAAGTGTCAGAATAGGCCAGGTGGACAAGTGGTTAAACAAGAGGTCTTTTGCATCTTTAAATTAGCATCCAAAAGGGCTTAAAGCGATATTAACCACTTAACACCCGCCGCGCGCCTATGTTAGTCCACAGAACGGCACGTACAGGCAGATGGGCGTACATGTACGTCCCTGCCTTCTAGCGGGTCGGGGGTCCGATCGGGACCCCCTCCGCTGCGCACGGCTTACCTGCGGGAGCAATCCGTCTTGAGGGGGCGGCTGTTCGTTTCTGTCCGCCCCCTCGTGAGCCCCTGCCGTGTCACTTCCTCTGCCTGTAAAATGTAAACACTGGCAGAGGAAGTGATGCAGCTCTCCTCTCGGCGGTATTTTCAAACCGCCGATAGGAGAGAAGAGTCACAGTAAGTCTGCACAACACTACACTGACACCAGTACACATAGGCACATTTAACCCCTTGCGATCACCCCCTTGTCACTGATTGCAGTGATCATATATTTACTGATCACTGCATTTAGTGTCAGTGTGACAGTTAGTGTGACAGGCAGTTAGTGTTAGGTCCAGGGTAGCCCCCGTACCCCCCCCCAATAAAGTTTTAACCGATTTATCACCACCCTAGTTAACCCTTTCACCCCCTATTACCGGCGTCACTCACTAAGCGATCATTTTTCTGATCGCTGTATTAGTGTCGCTGTTGCCGCTAGGTAGCTAATTTTTTTTTTTTTTTATTGCATGTTTTTTTTTTTTTACTAAAGACATGTGGCTGAATAAATTTTGGCCTAAATGTTTGACTAAAATTTAGTTTATTCAATTTGTCTTATAACAAAAAGTAAAAAAATAGATATTTTTTTCAAAAATGTCGCTCTATTTTTGTTTATAGCGCAACAAATAATAAAAATCGTAGAGGCAATCAAATACCATCAAAAGAAAGCTCTATTTGTGGTAAGAAAAGGACGCAAGTTTTGTTTCGGAGCCACGTCACACAACAGCGCAATTGTCAGTTAAAGCAACGCAATGCCGAATCGCAAAAGGGGCCTGGTCCTTTACCTGCATTTTGGTCCAGGTCTTAAGTGGTTAAAGGAGTTGTAAAGGAAAAAAAAATGTTTTGCCTAAAATTAATGTCTGCAAGGTAGACAGAATAGTGTTAATGATTCTGTGAAAAAAAGTAAATACCTATAAATTCCTTAATCTATATCACCTCCGGCGTTCTAGTTTCTGTTCTCTCATTCACTTCCTGGTTTGTGGCACTCGTTCATGTAAGAACTACATTTCCCAGTATGCATTGCGGCACGCCCAGTAATTCACACCTCCGTGAGGTCTCCAACACGTAGAGAGCGTCCCGCCACACAGATGTAGTTTGCAGGAGGGAGCGAGCATGTCACTGACCGCAGTAAAGCCTCCCTTCACGGTGGTCAGTAACAAATCAGACAAGCAGGAAGTGAACAGAACAGAAGAAATAGAGCAACTTCTGAGCAAAAACAAACAATGAGGAAGTGAAAAGGAGGAATGTCTGCAGGTAAAAGGATGCTTATTATGAAAAAATAAAAAAATATTTCATTTACAACCCCTTTAAGTGCAAGAGACGCATGATCACCGAGGTGGACTGTTGAGCAGATGTTCATATGCTGGTTAGAGTTGGCTCCCATATTCATGGAGTGTGGGAGATAGGATAAGTGTACACTGTAACCCAGACCAATTTACAAGGACGCTTTGGAGGATGAAGCGGCTGAGGACCTTATAAAAAAGGGCAATAGACAGAAGTGACGTTAAGTTGTGTGACCAGTGGTGTGATGCAACAGCTACTTATGCAGTTAACGCGGAATTCCACCCAAAAATGAAACTTCCGCTTAAACCACTACTCGCCCCCTTACATGCCACATTTGGCATGTCATTTTTTTGGGGGGGGGGGGCGCTTTAGGAGGAGTGGGACTTCCTGTCCCACTTCCTCTTTCCACCGAGGGGCTGCTGAGGCGAATAGTCATATCGCCTTTTGACAGCCCCTCTCTGTAGGCAATCGCCTGGAACACGTGACAGGTCCCAGGCGATCGCCTGTCCAATCAGATGGCGCAGCGCCGCTCGCGCATGGGGTGCCATTCGTTCTAAATGTGGGCACCCGGCCGTGACAGCTTTCGGCTTCATGGCTGGATTGCCACATTTAGAATGAAGACGCTGGCCAGAGGGGGCAGGGGTTGGAGGAGCGCAGCGGAGCTGGAACGTGGAGCAGGTGAGTGTATGTTTATTAAAATCCATCAGCTACACTTTTTGTAGCTGCTGACTTTTAATAAAAAAATAAAAAAAAATGACTGGAACACCCCTTTAAGAATGAGCTCTGAGTGGTTGAATTTAAGCACAAGTTTGTAAAGTGTATACACTGACACACAGCCCTGTTTTACACAGCAACAGTCAAAACACAGCGTGACCCTTTCTGGACTTAATATAAAGTCCAGGCTTAACCTGTCACAGTGAGCACACCCTTAAGGGGTCTTTGGGGATTGGGTTTTGTATAGCACCCTGCGGCTAACAATGCACTGCATCAAGTGCCAAGAGTACCCCACATAAGATTCAGTACCTGAAACAAAATTACAGGCCATCCACACAGCGAGGGATCCGGGTATGGCTCCACAAAGTTTTACTAAGGTTGCACCATTACAGATGCACTACCTCAGTAGTAGTGAAGCTGGCCAGTGTCCAATCACCTGAAGGTACAAGCCTATAACCCATGGTGTATGAAAGAGTTGCCCATGTCCTGTACGACCAAGACAAGTAAATACTTATACTCATGCAAATGCTCAGATACCTGAAAACTGATACCTTTGCAGTATGATTTTAACTCCTACAAAATGAATGGGCTCAAATGGCACTGCAAAGAATCAAATGCGATTTGAACAGGAATATGGTGGTGTGCGATTCCTTTCTGACTCGCATGCAGTTTCCTGCACTGGTCCTGTGTGAACCCAGGCTTGTTATAGTGACTTCAGTACCCATACACGCCGTTAAAAAAAACAGGTTCAGTGCAACCCTATGAATTTGTTATATATTTATGGATGTATTGATTTCATGCACTCCTTTTATTTATATATTTAATTTTGAGCAGCACTGTATGTTGCATTAAACTGCAGTTAACATAGTGTAAACAGACAAAATGGATAATACTTACAATTAGTGGCGCTTTAGAGTCTTGATAAAGATGCCTGTACCCAAGATACAAAACAAGGGCACCCATAGAGTAAAGGAAAGCCAATACAGCAATAGCAACATAAAACTGTGCTGGAGAAGAATAGTCCCCAGTGAGGTGGAATGGTTGCCATATTTCCTCACAGATTTTCTCAATGCCTTTAAATAGGACAGTATTGAGGCTAAAAAAAAACAAATCACAGAACAAATGGAAAAAATTAGTATTCTTTATTAAAAACATTCAGGGGAATTACCCAAGCTTCCTATGCCATGCTGTCAGAAGTGGTGTGCACCAGGTAGACCCCTTTTAAGTCTATCTGCGTCACCACCAGTTCCTATTTCTGAGTGAATAGAAAACTAGTGCAGTTCTGCACCCGAGAGGGAAACCTGTAGCGTTTGCAAAAATAAAACTGCTGCAGATAAGTCTGCCTGTGCAATGCTTTGTAAACCACCCCCCCCATTGTTCTCATGTTAGGTAAATAAATGCAATATAAGCAATTATGAGTTATCCAGAATATGCTACCCATTTCTATATTCTTAAGGGCCTTTTCACACAGTAATGTCCGTTTTCACAGACTCCACTTATTCAGCAGGGTTCGCTCTGTTGATCCCTGCCAAGACGGCGGATGACAAGTCAGTCTTTGCCCACCGAGCAGAGATGGACTTATCAGAGACCTGCTCCCCTCTATGGGGGAATCAGATAAAAACAGATCCACCTGTCAGTTTTCATCTGATCGATGGAAAAATAGGAGTTTTTGTACTCACCGTAAAACCCATAGACGGACACAGACTTCAAAGTCTTGACATATGGGTTATGTTCCTGTTCATAGGAGAGGACTAGGCAGAACATGTTAGATATTTAAATACTTGTTACTTTAAAAAACACAGTTGAACAGTCCCATCCAGGGGGCGAGCCCTCCGGACATAACCCTCCTCCCTGCAGCCTCAGTTCGTAACCAGCAGTACAAACCTAAAAAGGAGGGGTGGGTGCCGTGTTCGTCCATGGACGACAGAGAAAAGGATTTTACGGTGAGTACAAAAAAATAATAATCCTATTTTCTCTTATTGTCCATGGACGGACACAGCCTTCTCAAGTTTTGACATGTGGGACGTCCCCAAGCAGCGTAAAACACACACACACACACACACACACACACACACACACACACACACACACACACACACACGGGGTGGGAACAGTATCAGTAAAAACAAACAACTTCACCCCAAACAAGCAGAGCTCCTCAACGGAGGAGTAGCAACTTTAAACAACCCCCTGCAGTCAAATGAAGCATCTGAAGACGCACTCACATCAACCTTGTAAAATTTGAAAAGGGTGTGAACGGACGACCAAGTCACCACCTTACACACCTGTGAGACAAAACGCTCGATGTTGGAAAGCCCAGGAAGCACCAATTGCCCTGGTTGAATGCGCCGTGACCGGAAAGGAGGGCGTTCTCCCCTTAAGAGCATAGGCCTGTATGATGGTCTCCATGATCCACCGAGAAACGGTAGCCGACGAGACCGCCAGGCCCTTTTGTGGACCAGATACCGACACAAATTTAGTCAGACCTCCGCAAACACGTACCACGTCTAAAGTATGCAGCGCAACCTCCTTAGGATGCGCCGACTGGCGACACAAGGATGGAAGTACAATGTGAATAAATGGTGATAAGCGCTAACACTGAGGCAAAGGCAAATTAGAGAATACCACAGTTCCACCCTGATTGGGATCAAAAAAATATATTGGGTGAGGCAATAAACATAAAAGTGACAAAGAAAGACCAGATCCTGACAGCCCTCAGGGACTAAAGGAAAAAACACTTAGGTCCACCCACCTTGCGTCAAAAATCTGGAGGTAAAATCCGTGAGCTGTGCTCCGTTTAGAAATCCAGTGCTAGAGACTTCCCAGGAGAAAGACACCACCACCCCTCACAGAAAGCGGACGACGCCCCCCCCCCCCCCCCCCACCCCGGTCGCAGCGGGCCATAGAGAGCAGGGAAAGGGAGGACAGGAGAACCCCTTAATCCCGGAAATGCCCAGCTGTTCCATCCTACCGAGGCAGGAGGAACCGTACTCACCTGTCCTTGCGAGAACATGCTGGCACATCCCTGACAGACCCACAACTGATGGTACGGAGTAGCTGTCGGTCCATTGTGAGTGAGACAACAAAACAGCCCAGTCATGTGTGGACCCTGAAGCAAAAAGCCCACCGGCCACCCCAGGAGTCATGGGGTATGTTGTGGGTGACCCAGCGCTTAGCTAAGGTGTGCTCACGCTCGATGGCTGGACTGGGAAGACAACAAGGATCTATATATCCAACCTGTCGTCCAGTCGGTATTAGATGGAAAAAAAAAAATCTTAAAAACAAAATAAAAAAAAAATCTTCAGGGCGATAGGCCCAAAAGGGAGCCACGTCCTTCTCTGCTAGGCACAAAAAAAAAAAAAAAAAGCTGCAGGGAGGAGGGTTATGGCCGGAGGGACTGCCACCTGGGCAGGGCTGTTCAACTCTGTTAAAGTAACATGTATTTAAATATCTAACATGTTCTGCCTAGTCCTCTCCTATGAACAAGAACATAACCCATATGTCAAGACTTTGAAGGCTGTATCCGTCCATGGACGATAAGAGAAATAGGGTTTCCATCCGTCTGGAGCAGAGCAGATGTCACCGCTGACATCTGTCATTCCATAGAGATGCATGGATTGTCTGTTCAGGTCAACCTGAAAAACTGACAGGTGGACCTGAACTCCATGTGTGAAAAGAGCCCATAAACTATGTGCACATATATTTATCAAACTAAATGTCTTTTTTTTAATGAATTTTTTAACATCTACACCTAATTTAAATTAATAATTAAAAAAAAAAAAATACATTTATATATTATATAGGCATCTTAAAATATCACTTGTAGTAAAGCTTGTAGATAATTTCACCAGCAATAAATACCTGACTCGATTCCCACTTTAAACCCCAGAACAAAATTGTAATACTTTGGCTTCATTTGTTGTCCTTCACCTTCCCTCCAATTATTTTTACCTCATTATACAGGTCAGTAAAATTTTCAGTCCCAATGTGACAGTCCTTATACTCACCATACTGTATCTATAAGAGGACCAGGATTGTCACCCTGGGACAAGATTGCAGAACACCCCCCCCCCCCCCCCCACCCCATTACACCAAAGGAAGGTTTTAAAGCGGTAGTAAACCGGCAAAAAAATAAAAATAAATATATATATGAAATTTCTTGTCCATTTTACAGAGAACATAGACAATAAGACAAACACTACTTTCACTCATGGTTAGGGTTTGGCTGGAGCCATTTATTATCAATAAACGGTTTACTCTTTTTAAATGACAACAGAAACTACCCTAAAGTTTACATGCCAGAGTTCTTGATGCCATGTATTGCCCCCTTTAACAACAAATGACAGCTTGAAATCTTGTGGCATTTGTGGATGAGGCTTTTTATCTTCTCAGATGGTAAAGCTGCCCATTGCTCTGGGCAAAAAGCCTCCAGTTCCTGTAAATTCTTGGGCTGTCTTGCATGAACTGCATGTTTAAAATCTCCCCAGAGTGGCTCAATGATATTGAGGTCAGGAGACTGAGATGGCCACTCCAGACCCTTTACTTTATTCTGCTGTAGCCAATGACAGGTCGACTTGGCCTTGTGTTTTGGATAATTGTCATGTTGGAATGTCCAAGTACGTCCCATGTGCAGTTTCCAGTATTATTTTGGGATAACATACTGCATTCATCTTGCCAACAATTTTGACCAAATGCCCTGTGCCTTTGTAGCTCACACATCCCCAAAACATCGGAAATCCACTTCCATGTTTCACAGTAGGAATGGTGTACCTTTCATCATAGGCCCTGTTGACTCCTCTCCTAATGTAGCATTTATGGTTGTGCCCAAAAAGCTAAATATTGGTCTCACCACTCCAAATGACTTTGTGCCAAAAGGTTTGAGTCTTGTCCCTGTGCCGTTTGGTGTATTGTAAGCGGGATACTTTGTGGCATTTGCATAGCAATGGCGTTCTGGTGACTTAAAAGCCATTATTACACAGCCCATCTTTCTTTAAGTGCATCCTTATTGTGCGTCTTGAAACAGCCACACCACATGTTTTCAGAGAGTCCTGTGTTTCACCTCAAAATATTTGTGGGTTTTTTCTTTGCATCCCGAACAACTTTCCTAGCAGTTGTGGCTGAAATTTTAGTTGGTCTAACTTACCGTGGTTTGGTTTCAACAGAACACCTCATTTTCCACTTCTTGATTAGAGTTTGAACACTGCTGATTGGCATTCTCAATTCCTTGGATATCTTTTTATATCCCTTTCCTGTTTTATACAGTTAGACTACCTTTGCCTGCAGATCCTTTGACAATTCTTTTGCTTTCCCCATGACTCAGAATCCAGAAAAATCAGTGCAGCACTGGATGAAAGATGCAAGGGTCTGTCAGGAGTCCAAAAACTAATTGACCTTTTATATAACACACACACACACACACACACACACTCACTAAATTACAAGCAGATAGATCACAGGTGAGGATGGTCACTTTTAATAGCCATTCAAACTCATTTGTCAACTTGTGTGCATGTCATCAGGCCAAAATCACTGGGGTATGTAAACTTTTGATCAGGGTAATTTGGGTAGTTTCTGTTGCCATTAGGATTTAAAAAGAGTAAAACACAGTTCATTGATAATAAATGGCTTCAGCAAAACACTAACCATGAGTGAAAGAAACGTTTGCATCATCATTCACATTCTCTGAAAAATGGCAGAGAAATCATAAATTCTATGTAAACTTATGAGCACAACTGTATATTATGTATGATCTTCTACCTTAAATCCTCTCTCCTATATGCCTGCTCCCCTCTCCTCCATGGAGGTTTAATGGATGTCTGTAGTCCCAGTGCAGTGTGAAATTGTATTCACTTATTCCGGTCAGGTCAGAGGACTTTAATGAACTAAGGAGTACGAGAAACTGCTGTGCATGATTTATATGCACTCAGTGTCTGGAAACCTGCATCTTCAGTATATAGGTGGTTCAAACACCACAAGCGTTTTTAAGGCCGATGATGATGATTCAGAGAATTCTGTGGGTCTGTGCGTTTGAATCTTGGACTGGTTTGATTCACTATTCACATGAGAAATTGTGCCTAATGTTGATCTACTTCACCATTATAATGCGTCAAATACTCTGGATGTGTATATGTGCTTTTTTCAAATACCAATATCACCAGATCCCACATTCATCTAATAGCACATCATAGACAGTTTTGCGGTGCCTGTTTCTTTCTGGATAAATGAGTCTGCAATTTTTTGATGCCTGTCAGAGCGCTCTGCATTTTTAATTTTCTATTTGCTGCAGCAGGTTTTTTACTTAAATGGTTAGGTATTGTGAGATATATTGTGTTGAATCAGACACATTGTTCTTTCTCCTCACATATGCTTGATATTTAATGTATGTGTAACCCCTACCCCCAATAAAGCCTTTCATATTTTTTTGTACCTTAAGCCGTTGTTGACCCGCCACTTTTTGCTTTCCGGGGATTCCCTTGTCCCCTCCACAATTTTTTTTTTCTACATAGCTTTTTTGCTTTATATGGCAGGTATCCCATCTAGCCTTGCCAAATCGGCCAGTACTTTAACTATTTAGATTGTTCTCATAGGAAGAATGGATTCTAAGATTCTTTAAAATGTTCTATTGTCACATCGGATGACAGCCGCTCCATAGAAATCAATGGCTTGTCCGATCAGGTCCTCATAAAACAGACAGGCAGACCAGATTGGTCTGCAAATGTGAAAGAGGCTTTACAGGAGGTCAGTTATGAAAGAAACAGGAGGATGGGGGGGAACCATCATTGATATTATTGTCATGCCAGGTGTTTAATGCTTTGAGTCACTGACCCAAAATGTATGCAGATCAGGGAGTCCTAAACCATTTGCTGCATACTTCGTACAGGTCAGCAACTGAAAGCACTGAAACCAATGACAGCCGAGAACTATCATTTTCAGAAGATAGTCAATGGCAGCTCTATTTTTCTGAGGAAAGTTGTCCTTTAGGCTGAGGCTCTAGAAGATATGATGACACTAACCTATAAATCCTTTACAAAAAGCACAGACTGGGTGGTTATACTTACTGAAATGGGTACCCAAAATCAGCCGTCATAGTTTGGTTGTCTGTAAGATTTGTTTTTGCGCATGTAACAAATAGGCTTGTTTGTCCCTTGTAACCCCCACATGTTGCAAAAGAGAAGATTGAGAAAAGCTAGAAGGGAAAAAGATTATATAATGAATTCAACAATTCAATTGATGAATTACAATTCTTCAATAAAACATATTTCAATAAAACTACTTAAGCCCCGGGCCATAGCCAAAAGACGGCCTCAAGGTGGCTCTGTAAATCCAGGAGGACGTCATATGACGTCCGAGTCCTCCGGCCACTGGGGGGCGCGCGCACCCAACACGTCCGAGATGCCGATGCGCGTGCCCGCGATCGACAATGTCAGAGCAGGGACGTGGAGCTCTGTGTGTAAAAACAGAGCTCCACGTCCTGTCAGGGAGAGGAGACAGATGCTGTGTCCCTTGTACATAGGGACACAGCATCAGTCACTTCCCCCAGTCAGTCCCCCTCCACACACAGTTAGAACACACCCATGATACACATTTAACCCCTTCCATGCCCCCCTAGTGTTAACCCCTTCCCTGCCAGTCACATTTATACAGTAATCAATGCATTTTTTATAGCACTGTCCGCTGATGTGTCTGCCGCAAAATCGCAGTCCTGACAAAATTCGCAGATCGTCGTATTACTAGGTAAAAAAAAGTCAGAATTCTATCCCCTAGTTTGTAGTCACTATAAATTTTGAGCAAACCAATCACTATACGCTTATTGAGATTTTTATTTATAAAAATATGTAGAATACACATCGGCCGAAACTGAGCAAAAAAAATTATTATAGCACAAAAGTAAAAAAAAAAAAAAATATTGCGTTCTTCAAAATTGTCTCTTTTTTTGTTTATAGCGCAAAAAATAAAAACGCGGAGGTGATCAAATACCACCAAAAGAAAGCTCTATTTGTGAAAAAAAGTAAATTTTGTTTGGGATGCACGTCGCACGACCGCGCAATTTTAATTTAAAGTGCTGAAAGCTGAAATTTCGCCTGGGCAGGAAGGGGGTATATGTGCCCAGTGAGCAAGTGGTTAAGTGCACCCAAAGCTTAGAGTAACACTAAAATTGTTTACAATTCTATTTAACAATGCTTTCTTAAATTAAAGCACATTCTACTCCTCCTCACAAATTCCTTTGTTTTTGTTGCTGTAATTTGACTTCCTGTTAGAGAGTGACTACATTTGTTCTCTATGGTCACACTGTATTAAGACTCCCTTTCATACGCCGCTCTTAAAGTGCACCTGCCCTGGGCAGCGCAGTGGAAACGCTGCTTTAAAAAGCGCCCTTAAACGCATTGCCGCCAACACCCCCGCGCTGTAAGTGTGAAAAGGCTCTTAGGAATGTAGCCACTCTCTTGCTTGCTCCAGAGATGAACAATTATGGATTATAGGATGTGTGGAATGCAAATAACCAAAACCAACATGCACGATTTGTTAAATAAATAAAATAAATATATATATATATATATATATATATATATATATATATATATATATATATATATATATATATATATATACACACACATACACACAGATATAAAAATAAGAGAGGCGCAAGAGCAAAGTATTAAAGGGCCAATAACCACCTCACTTTCAACCCCGTCCAGTCCATGACAATATTCTGCCTTCAGCACTGCACAGCAATTTGAATGACAATTACTCAGCCATGCTACACTTTACCCATATGAAAGTTATTTTTGAGACAGATAGCACTTTCTTTTGGTGGCATTTTTTGCTAGATCATTAAAAAAAAAAAAAAAAAAAAACACACACACACACACACACACACACTTTTTTTTTATTTGCAAATAATAATTATTTGACAAGTTTTTTTGAAGTTGTAAATTTTTGACAAAAAAATAAAATAAAAAAAAACTTTGTAAAAATGATGAAAGCAAATAAAATGTGTATGTTACACAAAGATGTACATTTTAACATGCCACATAGTATAGGCATACGTACGTGATTGGGCCTATACCATGTCATGTGATCATCTATGTCCAAGCAATGCACCAATCACTGGACTTATGGGTACAAGCTCTAGAAGCTGCTCACGCGCCTCTAATGTGAAGGTTGTATGGTTATGTCCACCCATACCATCGCTCTTCCTGTCCAGCCGTTTATGTACTATGGGTGGGCAGGAAGCCATTAAAGTAATTGTAAACCCTTTTATTTTCAAACAAACATGTCATACTTCCTATATGGACACTCGTGTGGACTTGATCCTGGCCCATGCCACCTGCTTCTATAGACCGAACAGCTCAGCCCTGCCCTTCTACACAGAGTTTGATTGACAGCCACAGGAGCCAACAACTCCCTGGTCTGCCCTGTGAGGGAGAGAGAGCGGAAAGTGTCACTGCTCTTCAGCACAGCATTGGCTCAGGTTAGTATAAAGGGGGCTGGGTGGATCCTGCAGCACAGAAGGGACACATTAACCAAATTCAGCCCCGGACCATTTGGCTGGCCAAAGACCAGAGCACTTTCTGTGATTCGGCACTGTGTCGCTTAAACTGACAATTGCACGGTTGTGCAACGTGACTCCCAAACAAAATTGACATCCTTTTTTCTCCCCACAAATGGAGCTTTTTTATTTTTTGCGCTATAAACCAAAAAAAAAAAAAAAAAAAAAAAAGTACCAGTTACACTTACCGGTAACGGATTTTCTAGGAAATCTTCCAGGACGGCACACCTGAGATGACAGTCTCACCTGACAGGAAACACAATCAGCAACAGAGTTTAAAAGGCCCCACCCTTCCCTCCGCCCCTCAGTTATGACAAAGTATAGACCCACACTATACTATACTATACACAAACAACATTTAGGGGTGGGAAGTAGGCCTTCCGTCCTGGAAGATTTCCTAGAAAACCGGAGTTAGTCTTACCGGTAACTCTCTTTCCAGGAGTCTTCCAGGACAGCCCTGAGATATATGGCTCCTCCCTCCGGGACAGGAAACACATTCCCCCAAATCATAAAAGGAGGTCCTCCAGGCCTTCTCCTCAGTTCATCCAAGAATTCCTGAAGGCTCTGAAAAACATAACATACCAACACATCGTCAGTACACATATCCAACTCCTGTTTACAAACTATAAACTCCGGGTGGGAAACCGGGCTGTCCTGGAAGACTCCTGGAAAGAGAGTTACCGGTAAGACTAACTCCGGTTTTCCCCCCTCGTCTTCCAGGACAGCCCTGAGATGATAAACAAGAAACTTACTTGTCAGGGTGGGGTAGCCGCCTGGAGGACCCTTCGGCCAAATGACTGATCCTTCTCAGACATCAAGTCCAGGCGATAGTGCTTGGCGAAGGTCGTATAGTTTGACCACGTTGCCGCCTTACAGATTTCTTCCAGGGAGGCTCCGGCCTTTTCCGTCCAAGAACTCGCAACCGCTCTAGTAGAGTGTGCTTTGACAAATGGGGCTTGCTTACCCTCTAACTCATAAGATTTAGCCATCGCTAACCTGATCCACCTGGCAATAGAAGACTTAGAGGCTTTTTGCCCCTTCCTAATCCCCGAAAAATTAACAAAAAGAGAATCAGACTTTCCGAGTTCCTTGGTTACCTTTAAATAAATTAAAATACATCTCTTGACATCTAGAGATGTCCCCTCTGAGCTCGAGGGAGACAGAAAAGTCGGAAGGACAATGTCCTGTGAAATGAGGACGCCACCTTGGGGAGAAAACTGGGGTCTGTTTTCAACACAACTCTATCCTCATAAATTAACAAAAAGGGCTCTCTGATAGAAAGGGCCTGAAGGTCACTTACCCGCCTGGCGGAAGTGACTGCTACCAACAGAACTGTCTTAAGGGTTATCCATTTTAAGATAGATTCCTCCATAGGCTCAAATGGACTAGCTGACAATGCTTTAAGTACCAAGGAGAGATCCCAAGGAGGACAGGGTGAGACCTTCACCGGCCTGGATCTAGACAAGGCTTTGAAAAAATTCTTAATAAAAGCATTCTGCTGAAGGGAACATTGAAGAAAGACACTAAGGGCCGCAACCTGCACTTTTAAGGTACTTGGGGATAGACCCATATCTACTCCTGCCTGCAGAAAATCTAGAATGGCTGGGACCCCTGGTTGATCAATTTTTCGCTCTTCTAACCAGGAACAACATTTTTTCCAGAATTTGGCATAAATTTTTCTAGTAACAGGTTTTCTGCACTGTATCAGGGTTTTGATTACTTTCTCCGAGAAGCCCTGTGTTCTCAGCAACTGTTCCTCAGATACCACGCAGTTAGGTTTAGTCTGTCTACCTGCGGATGAAGAATGGGACCCTGCGATATTAGATCTCTCCTGCTGGGAAGATGAAATGGGGAGAGAATGGCCAGACTTTTCAGAATGGCAAACCAAGGTCTTTTCGGCCAAAAAGGAGCAACCAAAATTAGATCCGTTCTTTCCGACCGAAATTTCTGAAGGACTGCTGCTATCATCCTTATTGGAGGGAAAGCGTAGCAGCTGTTGAACTTCCATGTTTTGGAAAAAGCATCTATCCCTGTAGCCCTGTCTCCTGGATGGATCGAGAAGAACTGGATTACCTTCCTGTTCCTTTCGGAGGCGAAAAGGTCCACCTCCGGTTGACCCCATTTCTGCACTATTTGAGCGAAAACCTCCTCGTGTAGTGCCCACTCGTCCTGACTCACCTGTTGACGGCTCAGATAATCCGCTAGGGAGTTCTGGGTGCCTTTTAGGTGGACCGCTGTCAGTGAAGCCAGGTTTGTTTCTGCCCAGGAAAAAATTTCGTTGGCTATAGCCTGAAGAGCAGGACTTCTCGTGCCCCCCTGCTTGTTCACATATGCCACAGTTGTTGCATTGTCTGTGCGAACCTGCAGATGTCGCCCTTTCAGGCTTGTCTGGAACACTTCGATTGTTTTCAGGACTGCCAGGAGCTCTCTCTGGTTTGAGGAACGTTCTGCCTCTCTTGGAGACCATGTTCCCTGGGCCACTGCCTCCCCCAGGTGGGCTCCCCACCCCCAGGCACTGGCATCTGTAGTTACTACTGTTTCTACCGGCAGGGTCCAGGTTAGACCTTTGTCTAGATTGTGACGCGTTCGCCACCACCATAGAGTCCTTTTGACTCGGGATGAGATTGGAATCTGGACCTCCAAGTCTTGACTTTGGCCACTCCAAAACCGAAGCATTAGTTGCTGCAACGGACGTTGATGGAACCTCGCCCAGGGTACCGCTGGAAAACATGCCGTCATAAACCCCAGTACCCTCATAACTTGTCTGACCGAAGCCTCTCGGTTGGACTGTAATTGGGCTGCTGCTTGTTCTAGCTTTACCATCTTTTCTTCTGGAAGATAAAAAAATTTCTGTACAGAAGATATCCTGTAACCTAGGTACAGAACCTCCTGGGATGGGGTCAATTGAGACTTGTCTCGGTTGATTATCCAGCCGAGAGAGGAGAGAAAGTTCTGAGCTTCCTGCAAATCCTTTTCCAGCTGTTGGGCTGATCCTGCCACGAACAGGAGATCGTCCAAATAAGGAATTACAATTATCGCCTTGTTTCTCAGCGGTGCTAGAGCTTCTGCCAGGACCTTCGTGAAAATTCTTGGCGATGAGGACAGACCAAAGGGAAGGGCTTGGAACTGGAAATGTTTGATCTCCGAGTTCACTTTCACCGCCACCCTGAGGAACTTTTGGAAGTCCCAATGAATTGGGACGTGCAAGTAGGCATCCCTGAGGTCCAGGGTGGCCATGTAACACCCTGGAAACAGAGACCTTGCCACTGTGAAAATTGACTCCATCTTGAACTTTTTGTACTTTACAAATTTGTTCAGGGGACGAAGATTCAAGATCATTCTGAATTTTCCCGATGGCTTTTTTACTACAAATACATGGGAATACGTCCCTAGACCCTGTTCCTTTTGTGGGACTTGAATTAGAACTCTTTGGTCTACTAATTCCCCTAGAGATAGGCCCAAGGCCTCTGCCTTCTCTCTGTCCCTCGGAAGCTGGGTAATCAGAAAACTTGGAGGGGGTGTTGTCGTGAACTCCAACTTGTATCCGTTCCTGATTATGTTTAAAATGAACGGACTTGAAGTTGCCATGGTCCATTGTGGGAGAAACTGCCCCAATCTTCCTCCCACCGGGACGCAAGAGTCACTGTGGCTTGGGGGTGGTTTGAGGAGGATTAAACAATATTCCTCCTCTCCCCCTACCCTTATGGCCTGCCCAGTGTTTCTTTGGTTGGCCTTCCTTTTGCAGGTTTTGTTTGAAACCTCGAAAAAAACGTTTTCCCTCCGTTCTTTTCTCTCTCAGGAAAAACCTTTTTTCTGTCCTGAGTCCTTTCTAGCGCTTCCTGTAGGCCTGACCCAAAAAGGTGGTCACCTGAAAAGGATAACCCACATAGTTTTAACTTGGAGGCGGCATCACCTGTCCAAGTTTTCAGCCACACTGACCTTCGGGCTGCGTTTACCAAGGCTGCTGATCTGGCTGCCAACTTAACTGATTCTTCAGAGGCATCAGCCAGAAAGCCTACCGCTTTAAAAAGAAGAGGAAAAGATTTTAATATTTCCTGTCTAGATGTACCCGCCTGAATGTGGGTTTGCAACTGAGTAAGCCAACATTCTAGATTTTTAGCTACACAAGTCGCTGCTAGTGCGGGCTTCAGACTTATTGAAGAGGCATCCCAAGCTCTCTTCAACAACAAGTCCCCTCTCTTATCCATTGGGTCCTTCAAGGCCCCCAAATCATCAAAGGCCAGATCCGTTTTTCTTGATATCCTGGCCAAAGGGGCATCTAATTTTGGAACCTTGTTCCACGGCTGAGACCCATCCGAATCAAAGGGGAATCTCCGTTTAAGGGAGCCTGAAAAGAATGGTCTTTTTTCAGGTTGTTCCCACTCCCGCAGAATTGTGTCAATCAGGGATTTGTGTACAGGAAAAACCCTGGATCTATTTGCACTAGACCCCTGATACATGAGGTCGTGCTTGGAGAGCTGAACCTGTTCCTCACGGATCTCCAAGGTATCATAAATAGCCTTTAGTAGGTCTCCTACATCTTCCAAGGACAATTTGTACCTAGCAGCCCTGGAGGAATCATCTTCTGCCTCAGAATCTGATGCTGATCCTGCCTGAGAGGAAGCAATAGACCTAGGCGTCTGCTCCCTGTACTCCTCTTGAGTCTGGGACAGGGCAGGCATACTAGATGCTCTAGGTAGGGACGAGGCGGGACCCTGAATCCTGTCTATCAGTCCTTTAAAAGACTGAAATGTGGACGCCATTTCCTCCTTAACAGAGGATAATAACTGACGGCAAGCAGTAACTGAGTCATCTTTTATCAGACTGCTAACACATTCTGGGCATAACGGCTTGTCCCAACTGGAACCTAGCTTTGTCCCACAGACGGCACACTTTCTTCTAGGCGGCTGTAGAGTTTTAATCTGAAATAGACACAAACCAGAAAGCAAAAAACTCAGTTACCAAAACAGCCTATGCCTGAACACCACTGTGCCTAGCTCCTAGAAGTGCCGTACCCACCACCAATAAGGTTCGCCACCCATGGGGGGTATTTTTGGCCAAGTAGACCAATCTCCCCCCCCAGAGTAAACCATGTGCTCTCACCAAGCTTACCTGGGAGGGACCGGTGCCAACCGAACCAGGGTCTGGATGTGCCGCTGCAGCTTCCATGGTTCTGGTGTTTTTGTCCTCAGCACTCCGAGATACACCACTAGGCTCCGGCTCCTACATAGCCACTGCCGCGCCTTTTTGAAACATGGGAACGATGTTTCCGGCGCCCCCTGATGACGCGCTTCTGCCCGGGACCTCACTTCCCTTCCTTGGAACGCAGTGGCTCCGCCCCTTCAGCGTTGAACCGGAAGTGCTGTATCCACAGCGCGGTCCATGGCGTCTCTCGCCTTTCACCGCTGCTTCCGGAGCTTTGAGGCCTGAACACACTGCCATCAACCAGGGGTCCTACTCTCGCTGAGCCAAGGCAGCGGTGGCCATCAGCGACGCTCTCTACCCCCGGGCCAGAGGCGTGCTGTAGGAGGTAGGTTCAGCTCTCACTCCCCCAAGGGAGAAACTGGGGAAAAAAATAGCAACGTTCCCAAATGTGCTCCTTCCCGTCCGGCAGGAAACACAAAAAACTGAGAAGGCCTGGAGGACCTCCTTTTATGATTTGGGGGAATGTGTTTCCTGTCCCGGAGGGAGGAGCCATATATCTCAGGGCTGTCCTGGAAGACGAGGGGGGAAATTCCGTTACCGGTAAGTGTAACTGGTACTTTTCTCCAGTCATCTTCCAGGACGGCACACCTGAGACGATGAGCAAGAAGTTCAGGCCTACCTTAGTTGGGATCACCGCCTGTAGGACCTTCCTGCCGAATGCCAAGTCCTGAGGGGACAACAGCTCCACTATGTAGTGCCTCAAAAAAGTATTTTGGCTGGTCCATGTTGCTGCCCTGCAGATCTGGTCAATCGAAGCGCCTGCCTTCTCTGCCCAGGAGGTCACCAGAGATCTGGAACAGGCTTTTCTGACTGTTCATAAGCTACTGTTAAACACCTTCCAACATCTAATAAATGAAATCTTGCCTTTGTCATTTTTTGGGTTCTGACAAAAGGAGGGGAGAACAATCTCCTGTGAAATTCAGAGGTCACCTTCGGCAAATATAAAGGATCCTGTCTGAGGATTACCCTATCCTCTAAAAGCAACAAAAAAGGCTCTTTAATAGTCAGAGCTTGTAGGTCACTAACCCTTCTGGCTGTTGTAATTGCCAGAAGGAAAGCCAACTTAAGTGAAAGCAATTTAACAGAAATTTGAGCCACCGACTCAAAAAAAAAAAAAAAAAAAAATAATCCTTAAATCTTTCGAACCATAAGGATATTGTTTAGTGTCAGAATTTTTAAACCACTTAACTTCCAGAAGGTTTTAGTCCCTTCATGACCAGACCATGTTTTTGCTATTCAGCACTGTGCGTATATAATATATATATATATATTTTACACACACACAGTATATTTGGAAAGTGATCAATTATGATGTACCAAAACAGCCTTATTTCTCGAGGCCCCGCCAGCAAAAACACCTGACAATTACCCCTTTTTGGAAGGTAGACAGTCTGGAGGGATTTAGTAGGAGGCATAGTGAATTTCTATGTCACATTTTTTTTTGCAGCACAAAAGAAAAAAAAAAGAAAAAATAGAATTTCTTTTTTTTACACATGCTCTCATCAGTGCAGTACAGCATCATCATATGACTGGTGTGGAGTTAATCAGGAGTCCTTTCCTGGAGTCTTACAGCACAGCCATCTGAAACCTAGCCCCTTCCCTCTAGAAAAACCAGCACCAACCATCTTTAAAATGTCCTCCTGTTTTTCTTAGAGCACCTCCAGTCTGCTGGGGAGACACAAGAACGTGATACACAGTCAAAAATACACACAGCTCACATTTCAGGAAATCTCAAGCAACTTATACATTCGGGTGCGTACTGGTGCTGTCCTGAAAGACTCCGGCAAAGAAAGTTACTGGTAACATTGTTTTTTCCCCCCCCAATTGTCTTTCAGGACAGCCAACTGAGGATAATCAAGCATTTACCTCTAGGGCAGGACAGCATGCAAGACCTTGCTTCCAAAAGGCCTGATCCTTTGTCGATAGGAGGTCCACAAAAGGTATTAAAACTGGACCAAGATGCCGCTTTGCAGATTTGCTTGTGTTGTCATTGACCTCGGAGAGCAGTTGTCACTAAATGGCGACCCGCGGTCCGAGTGCGGTCCCAGTGACTGGCTCCTGGGTTGCATGGTGTCACACACGTGCTCCTCCCCCCTTCTGGTTCTCCATATCCCGCAGCTTCTGCCCCTTCGGGGTTTTACTTGTGCCCTCCTGCATTCAAGGTATGCGGGCAACATGTTAACCATTTATTGTACACACTGCTGGGCATATTTTGTTAAAGGTCACGCTGATGGGCACCTTTTTTATTTTAAGGTGCACACTGATGGACACATTTTGTTGTGTTCAAAGTGCCCCTTAACACAAAAGGTGCCCATCACGTGACCCTTATTTTATGTTAATGGAGACATCTGATGTAAGGAGGCATTCTGACGGGAATGCTTGATGTAAAGGGGCGCTGTAATGGGGACAACTGATGTACTGTAAATTAGCGCTGCGATAGGGACCCCTGATTTAAAGGAGCGCTGTGATGGCAACACCTGATGTAAAGGGGCACTGGTGGACTTTTAGATAAACTTTTTATCTATAAATCTGAAAGATCGATTTGTGGAATACAGATTTAGCACAATTCTATTTTTCTTTTATTGATGCTATACTGTGATTTATGTCATACAGGAGAGTTGCTGCTTGTGTTCATTGATTATTATTTTTATTCATTTTAGCACAGTTTTACCATACACTTTCCCATCAAACAAACACAGTCACATATCTTTTCCATGCCAGTTACTACAGGGCCACAGCTTAAACCACCCCAGAGGTCCAATGTTCACCCCTCTAGCACCAAGAGGGTACCCCCCCCCCCCTTTTCTCCCCCTGATAATCCTGCCAAGCAGAAAGTTTACACATTTGAAGAAGGTGGTAGTATAGTAGGGGAGCTGCACCCTAGGTCCACCTTACCTTTGAGTGGCTGGAACTGGCTTCTGCTGGAGCAGTTTGGTTCCCCTCTGCTTTCGGCATCTTGTGGGCCGCCACTGGAGCGTCTGCTGCCTCTACAGCGATGCACTCCTCTCCAGTCTGCGCCTGGCCCTCTTTCAATGTCCTGCGGCTGGAACTGGAAGTTGCGGGTCAGTCGGAGGTGCTGTCCCTTCTGCCAGAAATTACATCACCTGCCACCCGGCTTCCATGCGGCCAATGAGCCCAGTGCGGCTCTACATCTTTCTCCACGCTGGCTGACTGAGCCTTGCTCCATTATGGGGACTGCTTCTCCTTCCACTACCCTGGTTTTGAAAAGTGGGCTCCCCCCAAACTCTCGCCCTCAGAATCGGAGGGTGGCAATTTTAGGACCAGGTAAACTCCCTGGCTGTGGTCCAAGGAGCCTCTGCCCCTTCTAGGACTTTTTCAGACCAAGCCACCTGGATATGGTTCCCCTGTGGCGTCTCCCCTTTGGAAGAAAAAAAAAAAAAACAACAACTAAGGAGCCAGCAGGGGATAAGGAAATGCAATTCATGCACAGCAGCACTTTATGCGAATGATGAATTTACCGGCGTATAAGACGACCCCCCATTTTTCCAGGAAAAATGTTGGTTTTGGGATATACTCGCCATATAAGACGACCCCCTTCTTACTAATCTGTCAGGAAGCTGAGGGGTAGCCGGAACAGCCACTGACAGGAACTGCTGCTGACAGAAACAGACTTTTTTCAAATCTCACTGTGCCATTACAGGTCTCCACTGTGCCATTACATGCCCCCACTGTGCCATCACTTGCGCCCACTGTGCCGGCCAAGACGATCTCTCTTCCTTATTTTTTTGCCGATTCTGGCTTCCCGGCTGCGGGCATCCATGATTAAAAAGTTGCACCTTCTCTTCAGACTGTTCCGTGATAGGCGGAATACAAATTTTCTTAGCAGGGCCTCTGTTCAGTGTTCCGCCTATCACGGATGTCCTCTCGTTCGAGGATGAGAAGGCATCCGTGATAGGCGTAACACTGAACAGAGGCCCTGCTGGGAAAATTTGTGTTCCGCCTATCACGGAAAAGTCTGAGGAGGCGCAGCTTTTAAATCATGGATGCCCACAGCCCGACGGAGACTGTCACCAGCGTATAAGACGACCCCTGACTTCGGATGCATTTTTTTTGCATCCAAAAGGTCGTCTTATATGCCCGGAAAATACGGTATAGGTTTCACACGGTTGATTAATATTAGATAACTGCACCAGGATAAAACAATTGAGCTCTGTGTACGGAGGTTTAAAGGGGTTGTAAAGGTAAACATTTAAAAAACATCCGACGGTACCGCCGCCCCCCCGAACACCCGTTTTACTTACCTGACCCCTCAAAAGTCCCACGCACGTTTACATGATCCTCTTCGGTTCCCAACCTGGCCGTTGATTGGCTAGCCTGGACGGATTAATAGCAGCGCAGCCATTGGCTGGCGCCGCTTTCAATCACAGCGGATGACGAGGCACGCCGGGGCCGAGTGATACAATCGGCGGCTATGCCCGCTCGCATGAAGGAAGGTGGACAGCTTTTGCGAGGAGGAGCCAAGACAGCTGCTGAGGGACCCCAGAAGACAGGATTCGGAGACACTATGTGCAAAACGAGCTGCACAGTGGAGGTAAGTATAACATGTTTGTTATTTAAAAAAACTTGCTTATCCTTTTCAGCCAAGGAAGCTGCCATCTGCCATCATTAGTCTGTGTTTGAGCTGCAGTTGCCATGTGGCTGTACATGTGATCAGTTATGAAAATGCCCTGGTCATGATAGGGGGGGGGGGGGTAAATATGCCGGAGGGCAAGTGCTAAAAAGTCTGTCCAAACAGGTTTGTTTGCTTAGTGCAGCGATCGCCTGGTGTATTTCACCCCCCCCCCCCCATTCCCTGATAAGTCGGCCTGTCTGGCCCCAGGGTTGATGAGGAATTAATAAAAGGGGGGGGGGGGGGAATCTTCCAGGGGCAAGTGGGTAACCACTTGCCGACCATTTACGGCAGATGTACTGTTGCGAAGTGGCTCGGATGTGCAAATCGCCATACCAGCGATTCCTGCACTAGCTTTTGTGGGCGCACGTGCTCCGATTGGCTCCCCCGACTGGCCAGCGGGTCCAGCTTGCTTAGCGTCCGCAGGCCGCCCATGATCATTCCACAAAGGAGACAGAATGGGGATTTGCCAAAGTAAACAATATATGCTTATTGGGATATTTTTTAACCAAAAATATGTAGAATAGTTTAATATTTTTTTCCAAAATTGGTGGTCTTATTTTTTTTTTTTTTTTTTAACCAAAAAATAACAGCAGATGTGATCAAATACCACCAAAAGAAAGCTCTATTTGTGAAAAACATTTTATTTGTTTATAGCACTGCAGGACGGCGCACTTGTCAGTTAAAGTAACGCAGTGCCGTATTGCAAAAAATGGCCTGGTCATTACCCACCTCCCCCCTGCACATATACGGACGGGTGGGTTCTTCCTCCAGAGCGGACGTTCACGAACATCCCTGAGAAGGAGAGGGATTGCGTCCGCGCAACGTGGGTGCACTCATGTCACCCGGACACAGCGCATCGCCAATGAGCAGAGAGCCGGTTGCTAGGCAGAAGTTGTCAGTGAGAAGAACGGAGCGGATCTCTGCAGCTGGCCGGTGATCAGCGAGTATGAACTGTTTTTTTTTTTTAAACACTGATCACCAGCCCAGTGTCCCCACACAATGTAAACACACAAAGTCCCCAAAACACATGTCCCCACTCGTTTAAAGGCACATTAAAGGCAGAACTTTTTTTTTTTCTTAAATAACAAACATGTTATACTTACCTCCACTGTGCAGCTCGTTTTGCACAGTGTGCCTGAACGCTGTCTTCTGGGGTCCCTCGGCGGCTGTCTCGGCTCCTCCTCGCAAAAGCTTTCTACCTTCATGCAAGCGAGCTCGCATGGTGGAAAGCTTTTGCGAGCGTGCCGCCGACTGTATCACTCGGCCCTGCCACCCGGCGCACCAGGTCATCCGCTGTGATTGACAGCAGCGCCAGCCAATGGCTGCGCTGCTATCAATCCGCCCAGCCTAGCCAATCAAAGGCCAGGCTGGGAACCGAACAGGATGACAAGCACACGCCCGGGAATTTCGAACGGTCAGGTAAGTAAATCAGGGGCTGGGGGGGCCAGTGCTGTCAAATGTTTTTTTACCTTAATGCATAGGATGCATTAAGGTAAAGAAAACTTTTACCTTTACAACCCCTTTAACAGTATAATCATATGTCCCAATGATCTGCACACATATGTCCGTGATCATCTGCGTACATCTGTCCCTGATCACACAAACCAATTATTATACACTAAAAGAGAGATATATATATATATATATATATATATATATATATATATATATATATATATATATATATATATATATATATATATATATATATATAGAGATATATATATATATATATATATTTTTTTTTATGAAAGGCATGTAGCAGAATACATTTTGGTTTACATTTATGACAAAAAATTTGATTCAATTGGATTTATTTTCAAAATAGAAGAAAATATTTGATTTTTTTCCCCAAAATTTCTGCTTTTCCCCCCCTTATATCGCAAAAAAAAAAAAAAAAAAAAACAAACAAACACACACACACCACGAGTCGTGAATAAATACCACCAACAGAAAGCTCCATTTGTGTGAGCAAATTAATAAAAATGTCATTTTGGTACAGCGTTGCATGGCTGCGTAATTGTCATTGAGAGTGCGAGAGCGCTGAAAGATGAAAATTGGCCTGGGAAGGGTGGGGTAAAATTGCCCAGTATTGATGTGGTCAAGGCATACCTTCCAACCGTCCCGGATTTCACAGGACTGTCCCACGATTCGCGGTAATATCGAGGATCAGGGCTAGAGTCCCCCCCTACGATTCGTGGTAAACCCCCCCCGCTCAACAACTCCGATCCACGGAATCCCCCCCCGCTCAACTCTGATCCGCGGAACCCCACTCAACATCTTTGACCTGCGGAACCCCCCCCCTCAACAACTTCGTTGGGAGGTATGCTCATTTGTCCCTCATTCTGAAGTTGAAAAGTGGAATGTCAAGGGGGTAAGTCCTTCCGGGGCTGAAGTGGTTAAAGTGCCGGTCCAGGCAGAAGGGTTGTTCGCTTAGTGCAGCGATCGCCTCCATTGTGATTGGTCGGTGAGGAATCCCTCAGGTCACTTTCATCATCAGCCAGCTGTGAGGAGCAACAGGTCAGCCTGACAAGCTCTCCTCGTGACAGCGGCTCCACCCAGACTTGGCAAATAAGGAGCAGGCAGCCAGCGCCCAGCCATGACAAGTATCCGAGGGATCGCCCCTCTGTGTACACCGGAGAATATTGGCGGGCTGAAGTCACAGCGGTCCCCAGAGGGAAGACACACTGCCTGTCACACGTGTACAGGAAGAGCGCCCCTCCCCCCCTCATCCCGGTTTACCTCAGGTGCTAGGTGACGCCTCCCTCCCCCACTCACACAGGCCCGACTCCCCTCACAACTCACCCACTCCAGAACTTTGATGAAGCCCAGGGGCTCCTTCAGCGCTAAGAAGTTCAGCTGAAATCCCGACATCTTGGAGGAGGACGATGTAACGACAGTGAGCGCAGGAAGCCGGAACACACACAGCTCTAACCGCTTCCTTCTCTACCTGAGTCAGCCGCTTCTTCTGCTACGTCACAAGAGTCCCGCCTACCGACACAAGGCCCGTCCCACTCCGGTCTGGGCTCCGCCCCTGGGATGGCTGACAGGAAATGTTCACCTCTCTCTGGGACGCAATAAGCCGTTAGAAGCGGCGGTTGTGCCAGTGACCGGTGTGGTGTCCGGTACAGCCTGCTGCTATAACGGTCCTCGGTGTCTGGAGCTGACTAAACACCTCACCAGGCGTAGCTCTGTCACAATGGCGGGCGGAGCTTGTTTTCTCCGGCCACGCCTCTTCTCACGTGTCTGCCTGTTGCTGTGTCGCATGACAGGCGGTCAGGAGACGGTCCTCGCTTGTCACTGACACTGCCTGAGAAAACAGTTGTCACATATTTATAGGGGGCTGTTTTTACCAACCCCCCAGCATTCCTTGAAGCACAAGTGTGTACTCAGTCAGATCATTACCATGGTAATACTGGCACATGGCTCCCGTCACACCTGTGTGCGATTTTGCTGAAGCGCAAGAAAACGCGACAATCCATTTGTCCTTTTTTTTCTGTGAGGCCTGTTCACACCCATATTTCATTTTCCTGCACGCAGTGCGATTATTGAAGAGGTGCAATTTTGGCCTCATAGACTTCAATAGGAGAATAAAAAACGACACGTACATGTGTTTAGGTGCTTTCTTTTGGTAGGATTTTGTGTTTAACCACTTCAATACCGGGCATTTTCACCCCCTTCCTGCCCAGACCTATTTTAAGCTTTCAACGCTGTTACATTTTGAATGACAAAATGCGCGGTCATGCAACACTGTACCCATTTGAAATTTTGATATTTTTTTCCCCACAAACAAAGCTTTTTTTTGGTGGTATTTGATCACCTCCGTGGTTTGAATTTTTTTGCGCTATAAACAAAAAAGTGCGACAATTTTGAAAAAAAAACACGATTTTTTCTTTTTGCTATAATAAATATCCCCCAAAAATATGTAAAAAAATATTTCTTTTTCCAGTTTAGGCCGATATGTATTCTTCTACATATTTTTGATAAGCGTTTATCGATTCGTTTGCACAAAAGTTATAGCGTCTACAAAATAGGGGATACATTTATGACATTTTTATTTTATTTTTTTCTACTAGTAATGGCGGCGACCTGTGATTTTTATCTTGACTACGATATTGTGGCAAACACATCGGACATTTTTGACATTATTTTGGGACAATTCACATTTATACAGCGATCCCTGCTATACAAATGCATTGATTACTGTATAAATGTGACTGGTAGGGAAGGGGTTAACACTAGGGAACGAGGAAGGGGTTAACACTAGGGAACGAGGAAGGGGTTAACTGTGTATCCTAGGGTGTGATTCTAACTGTAGGAGGAGGGGACTCACAAGGGGAGGAGAGCGATCTGTGTTCCTCTGTACTGGGAACACACATCAGTCTCCTCTCCTCTGACAGGACACGGTCCTGCCCTGTTCACGGGCAATCGCGGGTGACCGGATGAGCCCTCTTGAGGCTCCGGAAAAAAAAGATGTAATTTGACGGCGGGGGGACAAAGGGTTCCTGCCAACGTCATATTCGCATAGTGTGGTAGGGAAGTGGTTAACAACCAGTTTTATCTTCCTATGCGTGTGAAGCCTAAAAACGCATCACAAACACGCCTCAAATCGTGCAAGTTCAAAGCCGCATTTCACTCCGACTTCAGGGGCGACTTGAAAGACAGATGTCTATTGAAATCACCTCAGAAGTCACCAAAAGAAGTGCAGGAACTTCTTTTTGAAATCAGTGCAGCGGTGCAAAGTCGGCGTCGCATTGATTCGGATGCTCCTATTGCAGACACTGGGCCAGATTCAGGTAGAGCCGCGTATCTTTGTGCGGGTGTAGCGTATCCTATTTACGCTACGCCTCCGCAACTTTGACAGGCAAGTGCTGTATTCACAAAGCACTTGCTCCCTAAGTTGCGGCGGCATTGGCGTAAATGGGCTGGCATAACCGCACGTAATTCAAAGTAGGTGCATGGTGGGCGTGTTGTATGTAAATGTATGGTGACCCCACGTTATTGACACGCCGAACAAACTGCGCATGCGCCAGCCGAATCCCAGTGCGCATGCTCAAAAATCACGTCGCAAATAGTCATTGATATCGACGTGAACGTAACTTACGCCCAGTCCCATTCAGAATCGGCTCATATAGCAGGGGTAACTTTACGCCGGTCCGACGTCTTACGTAAACGACGCAAATAGATATGCCGGCCGCAACTACATTCGTGAATCGGCGTATCTACCTAATTTACATATTGGAATGCGTTAAATCGACGGAAGCGCCACCTAGCGGCCAGCGTAAATATGCGATTTGTTGCTTCTGAGCATGCGTGTTTGTTGTCGGGAATATCTGATCGTGTGTATGAGGCTTAAGAACGTCTCAAAAACACGCCTGAAATCGTGCAGTGACTTGAAAGACATCTGTGTGAGTTCATGCACAGATGTCTATTGAAATCACCTCAGAAGTCACCTAAAGTAGTGCAGGACCTACTTTTGGAAATCGGTGCAGCAGTGCAAAGTCGGCGTCGCACCGATTAGGATGCTCCTATTGCCAACAATAGGCTTTGATTTGACATGCGATTTGACCTGTCGAATTGCGCTGATGTGAATGGGGCTGTTTTCACACATATGGGTGTCTAGAATCGCAGGCGGATTAACCGTGATTCTGCCCTGATTTCAAAACACCCAGGTGTGAATGATAAATCACACAACGCAGATTTTAAGCGCCATTCATTTGAATGGTATCTAATAGCGCTGCACAGTTCTACCATGATGAATTTTGCTGCAATCGCGGCAAAGAACATTGCGTGAAGTATGTCGCCACAAAAGAAGCTCCTGAACTTTTTTTGAGCAACAAGCTTCAGTCCTGCTTTAGGTTGGGTTCACACCTCAGACGAATGCGGCTCACAGCAGGGGTTCGGTGCGTCCTGGATTCGGCCCTCACAGACCCGCAGCGTTCCTGTGCAAGCCGCTCCACAGCCACAACGGATATATGAGAACTGGCTCCATAGAGAGCCGGTCACAATCTCCTGACATGCAAATTTGATGCAGGGAAACCTGTATCCAATTCGCATTGGTGTGAACCCAGCCTCACACTTATGCAATGTGCAAAACGCACAAGATTTGCTGCATTTCCCACATTGCATCACACTCTAAGCAATCACACAGCGTCCATGGGATCTGCTGTGGGTGTCAATGTTATCTTAAAGGGTTAGTAAAGGAATTTTTTTTTTTTTTTATCTTAATAGCTTCCTTTACCTAAATGCAGTGTTGTTTTCATGTCCTCATTGTTCGTTTTTGCTCTCAAGTTGCTGTAATTCTTCTTTGATCTCCACACTTCCTGGTTGTCTGTTTCCTGATAACCACAGTCCTGGGAGCTTTATCTCTGTGGTCACTAATCAAGGAGGTGTGATTACTGTGTGTCTAAAACCCCTCAGCACCAATCAGTTTCGTTTTACAAACCATCACTGCCCTGTATTGGCTCTGTGGCTCTGTACATCACAGAAGCAGGAAACAGCATGCAAAAATGAAACTAAAACTGTAGGTACATTATATGATTGATTTTTATCTATTTTTAATCTTTTTTAAAAGGAATCAATTAACTATAATGTCCTTTACAACTCCTTTAACAACACCCTAAAACAAATCGCGTCACATAGGTGGGAACAGCCATATGATGCAATTCAGGTGTGGGGGAAAGAAAGGGTTCTGCACCATTTTTTCTACAGGTGCGATGCAATTTCAGCCATACAAACTGTATGGCCAAAATCGCACCACACGGACATCGCATGTGATCTGCACAAAAATCGCAGTCGTACCAGTGTGAGCCTAGCCTCACGCGATGCAGTTTGCAGTGCGATTTATCGACCAACAATCACGGCAAAACTGCACTGCATTTTTAGGTGCCACTGAAATGAGTGGCATCTGATATGTGCGTTGTGCGATTTGTCATTCACACCTGGGCACTTTGAAATCATGGCTATTCTGCCCGTGAGACAAAACATCCATTTGTGAATGGAGCCCAAAAAATGCACTACAAAAATGCACTGGCAAGATGGCGCCTAACCCGGAAGTGATGCAGGACAGAGGCGTAACTAGAACCTTCAGGGTGTTTTGTCAGATTAGGCGACCCCTCAGAAATTGAACAGAAGTGACGTTCTTTTGCCGCCGTCTTGCTACACCCCGCACTCGTCCACAGTAAGGATAGTGAGAAGGCGTCAAGCGAACATTTTGTTACACCCATCGGAGTCTTGCAGTTCACACTTATTTTTAACAGTAAACAGAGCTTATATGGTGTAATACAGTATTTAGAAATCCAACGGACTGTTTACATGTTGAATTATAAAAGCAGCGGCAAGTCTGCTGA
This sequence comes from Rana kukunoris, assembly GCA_029574335.1. Taxonomy (NCBI): domain Eukaryota; kingdom Metazoa; phylum Chordata; class Amphibia; order Anura; family Ranidae; genus Rana; species Rana kukunoris. The sequence continues at coordinate 150,367,268 of CM056051.1, forward strand.
TCTCACAGCTTTGCTAATCTGACAGAACACGCTGCTTTTATAATTCAACATGTAAACAGTCCGACGGATTTATAAATACTGTATTACACCATACAGTATAAGCTCTGTTTACTGGTAAAAATAAATGTGAAATACAAGACAAGATGTCCTAATGCTGCCTTCTCACTATCCTTACTGTGGAGGAGTGTGGGGTGTAGCAAGATGGTGGCGATGGAATGTCACTCCGGTTACAAAATCTGATGGGTCGCCTAATCTGACGAAACAAGGGCCCTGGTACGAGAAACCAAGATGTAAGAAACCATAATGTATATATAAGAGGAGGTACTCCCGCGCTGTCAGTGAAATGGGCTGGGGATACACTGCTGCAGTCACCTGTGAATCTATCCTGATAAATAATGGGTCAAATGCAAAAGGTGGTGGTGTCTGCGCTGTGTGACAAAAGGGAGGGGAGGGAAGGGCGGGGGAGGGAAAGGTGTTGCTATAATTACTACACTCACTGGGTTTAGCAAAATGTGACACACTTAGAACACCAAAAAATGTGATAAAACAAATATCCAGCAAACTAAGATAGGTGACATGTGCGTGAGCAAATAGCATATGCATATACACTGCACATAAATTGATAGGTGATAAAGTAAAATCCACAAATTGATACAACATATACACACAATATAAATGAAATATGAAAATAAATATATTTAAAATATATATATATATATATTGGAAACAAATATATGTGAAAGAAGTCTCTGATAGGTGGTCCCAACAACCAAACAAAGTGTTAAAAGATAAAGATGAAAGCTTCGGTGTCAGAACACCTCTTGTGATGTCAGGCTGCTTACCTCACAGCCGGTAGACTTAGCCCCCTTTCACACTTGTACGACTTCAAAGTCGCACAATTTTACAGCGATTTCGCAGACGGTGATTGATGCTGTAACGGAATTGCCCGTGATACCCAGAGACTTTTGAAGGATGCGGGGTACTCTCGTGACAGCTTCACCAATGACTCTTATGTCTAGGGTCATGTCCAATAGGGGCATAGGATGACTGAGAAATGATATCTTAGATTACATGAGATGGGACAGTAATGATAATTCATGTATTGCAGGATATCTTGAAATATTACAAGTTATTTATTCTGACCGCAACAGGTCAATAGGAGAGTGACTCATTCATGTGGGGATACATACTGTTGAGATGTTAATTGATGTTAATCACCTCCAGCTACCTGGCTGTAGTGATAAAAGCTTGCTGTGATTGCATTCTATTGTGCTAATTAAGTCTGACTTCTGAAGAGCCTCTCATTGTGTGATGCCAGGTCGGACGTCTGACTTATGTTTACTAAAGGAATCTGTATTGTGTATCAGGTGAGAATAGCTTGTCGCGGAGTCAGATAGTCTGGGTAATGACTAGTAATTAACTCATGTGGATTATCTGAATGTCATTATCTAAAGGAATGTGTATTGAAATCCCTTGTATCATGTTGTGGGGGGAGTTGAGTCATTGTCCATATTTGGTTGCTAACTGTATAAGAAGAGTCTGAGTTTACCATTAAAGTATTCATTCGTTTGGAACCAGAGAACAGAGCTTGTGTCTCTTTATTCTGGGGAATCCAATGGGTCCTGTCTGCTGGATTGTGGAGTGTCAGATAAGCTGTCGTGGAATGGAATATCGTAAATGACATTAACCCCTGACCGTTACAGATGCCCACATAAGTTTGTTGCTAATGCCTGTATGTTATCGTCTCGTAGCCTATCCCTGTGGTGAGTGCGCATTTCATCGGTTTGGTGGAAGGAATATATTACACTTAGTGATGATTTTTATACTGTGGTGACGGATGTGGACTTTTTATTTGTACTTTTGGATCATCACGTGAAAACTGGGTCTATATGTTATATTATCTGATTTGTGTTGATTGAAGCACTGCAATTATTACTGTACTATCGCACTAAATGAAATTTATTTGTACAGTATATCGACTTCTATTGCTGGCAGCTTCTCTAACGCATATTTGTGTTAGCGTTGGCTTTTTTGTTTTTTGTACAAGTGCGAACAAGGCCAGGTTCACACATATGTGGGTCCTGCGTGCTCCGCTTACGCACAACAGTCCAATAGGGCTGCTGTTCCTGCACAAAATGCATGGAACGTTTCCCTGATCCTTTTTATTTTTTAAAACGCAGACTTACAGAACTGCATAGTGTTTCACACACCCCAAAATGTGCTTTGCTTTTCAATGCATGGGGGTATCGTTAAGAATTAATGGCACCCTGCGTGTCTAGTAAAGAACAGGTTTTGCCTGCAGGCTTTGGAACATGTGTAATTCGCACGCGTTCCCCCTACCCCCATATGTGTGAACTTAGGCTTAGAGGCTTTTTCTTCTGCGTTTTTATGTGTGACTTGAAGTACAGGAGTAAAAATTTATATTTTTCGCCCCATAGACTTTTAAATGGCAGAGCCTAAAAAATGCACCAATTGCATTATAGTCCATGGAGCTAAAACCACGCATTTCTGTCCCAAAGAAGGTGATGTACTTTTTCAAGCTTCACATGACAAGCAACACAATGCTTAGGTGTGAACAGGCACATTGTGAATAATGCAATTCCTCATCTTGAACAGTGTTGTCATTCATAAATCGCACAACAAAACATTGCAGTGTGAATGGCCTGGTGCTGAGCTCTGCCCGAAAAGGTGCTAATTCCTTTACCGTCTCTTCTGCAAGAAATAGCCGGCCTGCTTGCAGTTTTTTTCATTTAAGGCCGCGTACACACGCGGAGACATGTCCGATGAAAACGGTCCGCGGACCGTTTTCATCGGACATGTCTCCGGGGATCTTTTGGTCTGATGGTGTGTACACACGTTCAAACCAAAATCCCCGCGGATAGACAGCGCGGTGACGTGGCGGTGAGGTTGCCACCACGACGTCCGCAAACCAGGAAGTAAAATGCTTCCACGCATGCGTCAAATCCATTCGATGCATGCGGGGGATTTCAGACTGGTTTCCGACGGACTGGTTTCCAGCAGACAAGTTTTAAAGCATGTTTTAAAACTTTTGTCCGCTGGAAACCTGTCCGCTAGGCCGTACACACGATCAGATATGTCCGCTGAAACTGGTCGATCGTGTGTACGCGGCCTAAGAGTTTAGTTACATTTTAACGCAATGGACTGCCATGGTGTGAATGAGCCCTGAAATGCTTAAAACTATTGGTGATAGGTTGCCTTGATTTCTTTGATCAATGTTTAAATGGTTTGTGTGTCCAGGGATAGGGCTTTTATAGATGTAAAAATGCATCTACAAGGTAATACCACCAGAGATTTTTGATCTAGGGCAGAAGTCTCCAAACCTTTGAAACAAAGGCCCTTCAAAATTTAGGGGGGCCGGACTGTGGCTAATGGGAGTATAAAATGCCTTGGCATCGGTAGGGGTAAACAATGTCATAGGCTTGATGGTCAATGGTGGCAAAAAACGCTGCATTATTGGTGTCAGTGGGAGGAATAGTGTCCCATAATTGGTGTCCATGGGAGGAATAGTGTTCCATAATTGGTGTCAGTGGGAAGAATAGTGTCCCATAATTGGTGTCAGTGGGAGGAATAGTGTCCCATAATTGGTGTCAGTGGGAGGAATAGTGTCCCATAATTGGTGTCAGTGGGAGGAATAGTGTCCCATAATAGGCATCAGTGGGAAGAATAGTGTCCCATAATAGGTGTCAGTGGGAGGAATAGTGTCCCATAATAGGTGTCAGTGGGAGGAATAGTGTCCCATAATAGGCGTCAGTGGGAAGAATAGTGTCCCATAATAGGTGTCAGTGGGAAGAATAGTGTCCCATAATAGGTGTCAGTGGGAGGAATAGTGTCCCATAATAGGTGTCAGTGGGAGGAATAGTGTCCCATAATAGGTGTCAGTGGGAGAAATAGTGTCCCTTTATGTTCTGATCGTCAATAGCTGCTCAGCCTGTACAACTGAATGACAAGCTGGAAAAAGCCAGAGCTATTCACGTCTATAAGCAGGTATCTCTACATCCAGGGACAGATGACTGCCTGATGAAGGGGTCCTGTGAGGCCCTGAAATGTTGCTTCTGTTTTAATAATCTGATCGCTGAATAAAAGCTTTGGACCTGCTCTGGAGATCTGTGGTGTGCTGGTGACATTCTCTTGCTCAGATTACCTTTGGTTCTAGAAGAACGTTGATGCAGCACCCCTTACCAATTACAGCCACCTTGCAGGAATGTGTGCATTAGGAATAGTATGTTTGGTCACTTGGTAAAGCAAAGTAAGTGCCGCACTACTGCCTTAAAGGGGTTGTAAACCCTTGTGTGTTTTCACCTTAATGCATCCTATGTGTCCAGGTTTCACTCCGCCTGAAACCTGGACACATTATTCAGACAGGAATGTGGCTCAGAAAAGGGCTTGACAGGAGGGTGCGAGAATCCCAGTCTGTTAAAAACCCATAGGGGTCAATTCACAAAGAGAAACGTTATTGGTTTTCTTCAGGTGTTAAATTAGCACTCCTTATTTAACGCTAGCAAACATGGTATTCACGAAAGCTATAATCGTTATTTAACATAGTCGTTATGGTTTTCAACTGACTCTTTATCCAATCGTTATGCTAACTACTGAGACGTTATTATTAACATTTGGGACGTTAAAATAACTCTTAAGATCGTTAAATAATGCTGGAGAGATGCATTCTGGGAGCAGAAGGGGAGGAGAACAGCTGCATGTGGAAAAGAGCAGATGCAGAGAGAGAGAGGGAGACACAAGCAATACACATGGAGATTGAGCATGTGATGTGCAAAACTTCTAGTGTGTGCTTTTCTAAAGCCATGTGTATTTCCTCATACAGAGAATAAATCATGGGAGATGATAATCGGAATTTAGCTATCACCTGGGTTTCAGAAAATTCATCCAAAATAGTATGTGAAGGGAATACACGTTTATAAATCTGAACAACATTCTAACGTGTTCTTCTTCGCCTCTGGATAATTTTAAGTTCAAATAGAGCACGGTCTATCTTGCCCAACACTACACTACACTACAAAAATCGCCAAAAGCTTCCTCTAACAACAAAATATCGCCTGGGAAATGTCATAACGCCACCCTGAGGGAGGTGTTAATTTAACGATTGATAACTGTCAAAATTTTTTTTGTGAATTGCACTTCTGTACATATTTAACAATTTGACTCTTTAAAATAACGTTTTGAATCTTTAAAATAACGATTTGACTCTTTAAAATAACGATTTGAATCTTTAAAATAACGATTTGACTCTTTAAAATAACGATTTGAATCTTTAAAATAACGATTTAAATAATGATTTGACTCTTTAATAAGGATCCACACCTTAAAATATCGGTTCTGTGTAGGGAAACGTTATTTGATGATTTTTCAAAGTGTTAAATCGTTTAGTGAATTGAACTAGCTTCAATAACGTGCAAAATCGTTAAAATAACACTCGCAATCTGAAAATAAAGCTTTGTGAATTGACCCCATAGTGTATACTAGAAAATAAATTGCTGGGTGCTCCTAAAGTGTTTGAAGAAAAAGTGGAAACCCTATTTCCGATGCTGCGTGACGCCCTTTCCAGTTACAGCATTACCAGGAACCATAGTCTGTTTATCCACACTATTCAGAAGAACAGGGAGATACCTGTGTGTGCTACCTATGGCCTGGAGTGGGGCTTATTTGGGATTAGCTTGGCTATGCTACATCATTGGATGTTAACACAAGTCTCTACTGTACCCACTTATCATGAACAAAGTAGAACGGAAAATGTACTGTAGATACCAAGAAAGCTTTTGCAATGGCAAGGGCAGCCTCCTCTGTGTCCAAATCCTGGTGAAGGTAAATTCCATTTTTTTTGTATGCATTGTGAATGGAAGCTGATGTGTAGATCTCTATTTACCCTCCACTACTGTCATCCAACCTGTTTTTCTAACTCTTTAAACAGACACACACTTTGGAAGAGGCTCCTGATTATTCTGTCATACCAAAAAGAAATGCAGCGACTGTAATATAAATGTTAAACAAACATTTCTGTTACTAGCAGACTCCAAGGAGGAAGCAAAGGATGTTGGTGCATCTAGATCTTTATTTCCGGTAGAAAAAACAGAAAAGCAATCTATACTGCGAAACAGACTGAGGATTCCTTGACAGTTTTGTCAGTACAGGATATGATGTATGGGGGCCTGCTGGAGCAGAAGTAGCGTATCCCCTGTCCATCTGTCTCTGAGAGACGTGATTTTCCAAGTGCAAAGGGTTCCTAAAAGTGGTTGTATAGGCGTTTTTTTAACTTTTACCTACAGGTAAGCCTATAATAAGGCTTACCTGTAGGTATAAAGAATATCTCCTAAACCTGTACGGTTTAGGAGATATTCCGCTTGCAATGCGCCGCTGATTGCAGCGGCGCATGCGCAGCGGGGATCCTCGGCTAAAGGGCCGGCAGCTGCCGGACCTTGCCAGATTGAAGTCTCCTGTGCATCCCGTGATGGCATCGCCGCTCCAGCCAATCACAGCGCTAGAGTGGCAATACCCGGAAGACACGCCGAGTCAAGATGACATCTCGCTCGGCGTGGACCAGGTAAGTTTCCCTCACCTCGTTCCGAGGTAAGTATTTCATAATGAGCTAGTATGCGGTGCATATTAGCTCATTATGGCTTTTGCCTTTCAGGTAGGAAAAAAAATAAAAATTCATCGCGGGTATACAAACGCTTTAAGCCTGGCACACACAAGAGTTTTTTTTGCATGCTAGTCTGCATATCAAAAATGAAAAGGTACCTAAAGTTCAAAAAATTCTCGTACAAAAGAATAAAATTCTGATGTAATGTATTTCTTTTGTATTTTCAGAGGAAAACTGTACTGATTAGATGAAAAACGTACGATCTGGTACAGTACGAGAAAACGTTTCACGCTTGTCCCAACAGATAATTTCACACGACCTGATTGGCTCTCGGAAGCTGTGTACTAATGATCATACATCTGCTTCGAAAGTGGTATTTTTCGTATAATTTTCTGATCATGTGTACAGGCCTTAAGGCTGGCCATACAGTAGTAGATTTTCTAACAAACATTCCTATGAAACTTCATAAGCATTTTAAGTACCTAATAGCTTGATGAATGTCCTTCGAAAGTACTTCAATATTTTCCTCGCTTTAAAAAAAAATCGATTTTGGAATAAATGCACTTTATAAAATAAAAAAAATGGCATGCTGCCCGCACTGGAAATTGCACATGTACTGGAGACCTCTGTTCTCGTACTGGCTGCAATGTCAAAAATATTTTTCCATCCTGATCCTTCAAATTTTTTCCTCACTGCAGGCTAAAAACGAATGGCGATTTGACCCAACTAATGATCAGAAAATTGAATTCACGTCCCTAATAGGGATGGGCGAATGGTTCGGCCTAAGCATGAGTTTGGGCTGAAGATTGTCTTCCTGCCCGTTCAACAAACCCCCGAATTATCGGGGTGTTTGAACATTTGTATGGCCTGCCAAATGACCACAATGCACTGCGCCGCCAATGTGGCTTACTAAACCATCCTCATCCTCTGTCACCCAAGCAGAGACCAGAATCCAGTTCACTGCAGCTGCCATAGTGGCTTATTCTGCCTCCTTGTCCAACAGCTACTCCTGCCACAGCCCCAGCATCAGGCATGGAGGAGTCAGTTGAGTTATTTGGACACAGCATCAGCCACTTGCACCTTGACGATGCACAGCCATTACTTGATTCAGATGTTGGTTCTGAGGTTGAGGAAGATAGGAATAGGAACCTACCGTGAGGGGAGAATAATGGTACACAAATTGGCAGTCACGTTCCCCCAGCCGCAGCGTATTGCCAGTGATAATGAGCATGGAGGAGATGATGATGAGGTCACTGACGTGATTTGGGTGCCGGATCGATCAGAGAAGGAAAGTGAGGGTGAGGCACAACCCCAATGAAGCAGCCATCATGGAAGAGTAGAAAGCAACCACCTTCCATTACATTGTGGAGCTGTTATCTGCCGACCCATTTCGCACAGCTCAGCTGTCTGGGCCTTTTTTTTAGCACATGTGCAGCCAATCGCACTGTTGGAATTTGCAAACTTTGTCTCACGTATATCAAGCGTGGCAAAAACACCAGCCATTTGGGTACCACATGCTTGACAAGGCTTTAACCTCCAACCACTCAGCCCATTGGTAAGAGCACCTGAGAGCCACACAAAAGGGACACAATTCTGTTCCTCCTACTTACTCACCTCAGTCAACCCCCCATATACCTCATGACCCCTCAGCAGCCTCCACTGCCAGGGATGATGGTATAGCGCAGGGTGTCCCAGGTCCTAGCAGCACATCTGCCAGTCGCACACCAGCTGCAGACTATAGCCATAAAATTTCCCTGCACCATCTGCTGCAGTGAAAAAATAATAATAATACAGTCACTGCCACCCACATTACCAGCATCTAAGGACTCTTTCACACGGAGCGGTCCGTTTTGCGGTCCGCTCCGTGTGTCCGTCAGCTCAGCGGGGGGGTCTCTGCTCAGCTGTCGGCGGACAGGGCGGTCCCCGCACACTGTGCAGTGACTGCCTCGTCTCTCCTCCGCTCTCCCCTATGGGGAGTCGGATGCAAACGGACCGTCTGTCCGTTTGCATCCGATCCGTTTGGCCGGACAGAAGAAAAATAGGACATTCTTCCGTCCGCAAAAACGGATGCGGATCTGGCGGACGTTAGCGGATGCATCATCCGCTAACGGATCCGCTCCCATAGGGACACATTACAAGTCCGTAAATGGACTTGTAATGAACGGACAGGCGGAGCGGACGTGTGAAAGGGCCCTTTTTGCAAGCTTGTCAGAGCTGCTGGCTTTACAACTTCAGCCTTTCCGTCTGGTGGATTCTGCCCCCTTCTGTGAATTTGCAGAATGCGCTAGTGGTGGTGATGTGCGATTTATCAGCTCTACCCTCTCCTCTTCCATTACCTACTCTGCTGAATTGTCTTATAAACCACAAGAACACCCTCAGCGTTCAAGGGGTTATTCAATGAATCAGGCTAAAAGGTGCCATGCAGTGCTTCGGCTGGTGTGTCTAGGGGACAGGAACCACACTGGAGCAGAGATTCTCGCTCTGCAGGGGTAGGCCCAGAGGTGGTTCAGGCCACACCAGCTGGAGCCAGGATGGGTGGTGTGTGATAATGGCACAAACCTCCTGTCCACCCTTAGACAGGAAAAGTTGACACAGGTGCAATGCCTGGCACATGTCCTCAATTTGGTGGTGTAGTCTTACTTAAATAGGTAGGGTTACGAAGATCTGCTAAAGCAGGCCAGAAGAGTCTGTAGCCATTTCAGACGGTCATACACATCCAGTATTCAGTTGACTGAAATTCAGCGGGAGTTCCATCTGCCCATAAACCGCCTGATTTGCGACATTCACACCAGCCCGCTTTATGCAGACACCACTTTTCCTGTGCCACAGAGCACACAAGAGGAGAGGGAGGAGGCTTCTGGCAGTTTTGGAGGCATTGAAGCAGAGGAAGAAATACATCAAAGTCAGTGGGAGATGGGGAGACAGAAGGTCCCCCCAGGGATCTGATAATTAAACTATAGAGGTATAGACCATGGTGGTTCTCTATCGGCACACTGTGGGTTACATGAAGCTTACTGCCATGCTAGACAGCAGCAATATGCACGCTTAGGTTGGCCATACTTATACAATTTTATTTTAGATTTACCAAAATCATATAATATGAGGTCAAACCTAAACACTTTGGGCCGGATTCACAAAACACTTACGCTGACGTATCTCGAGATATGCCGCGTAAGTGTAAATATGCGCAGTTGTATCTATGAGCCGTACCCTTAGAACTAGGATACGCCAAAAAACTGACTTCATCCGACCGACGTAACTTGCCTACGCCGGGGTATAGTGGGCGCATAGTTATGCTGGAAGCATTTGGAACTCCCATTGATTTTCGATGCAAATATGAAAATGAGGGAGATACGCCGATTTGTCTGGCGCATGTTTTAAGTGATTTGCGTGAGGGTTACATCCAGCGTAAAGTTATTCCCCATATAGGAGGCGCAACTCATGCAAAGGTATGGACCAGGGAACGAACGCCGTCGAAATTTACGTCATTTACGTAGTACGTGAATAGGGCTGGGCGTAGGTTACATTCACGTCGTAGGCAGTGATTCGACGTATCTTAGGCAGTTATTTTGACGTGACTGTGAGCATGCGCACTGGGATGCGTCCAAGGTACGACGCATGCGCTGTTTGTTTTTAGTACTTGTTTAAAGCTCAGGCCATCATTTGCATGGGGTCACGCTTCATTTAAATGTATCACGGCCACTTCCAGCCCACTTCCACCTACTTTGACTTACGTCGGCTTACGCCGACGACTATATGCTACACCGGCGCAACGTTGGGAGCATTTGCTTTGTGAATTTCATGCTTCCCTCTCAGCGTTGCACCAGCGTAGCGTAAATAAGAAATGCTACGCCGATGTATGTGAATCCGGGCCTTTCAATTTATGTGCAATCAGGCAGGCCCTTGCACTACATAGTTGAATTGTATAATGTATGGCCAGCTTTCAATTTGTATGTTGTACACAAATATATAAAGTACACAATTATTTCACACATTACTTTAAAGCTATCATCTACTTGGGTGGAAATTGTCAAAAATGCTGTCCTTGCCAAAGAAGAGAGTAATTGTCACTGCCACTTCAAAGGAAGCTTACTCAGCCACAGAGCAGCGTTCAGCAGTGTGGGCAGCAGGAAAAGTGACTATTTCCTCTCTTCTATGGAACAGACAGCTTTTTGACTCGGCTTGAATATTATTTTATTAAACGTGCACTATAGCACCTATCGCAAAGTGATCATGAGCTTTAGGAGCAGTTGGGCATTTTTTTTTAGCTGCCCTTGAGCCTTCCTTTATGTTATTACATGTACACAGGGTCGTTTATAGTCATTTCAGGCAGTTGAAATTAGAAGCATTTTTTGAAAAGCAAAAAAATGCGTTCAGGACAGATGTTCAGAGGCATTTGAAATGCCAAATTCCTGTAACAGCTTGTAAATGCGGTAACTCGTTTTACAGGCGTTTTTAATGGAGATACATTTTTCACCATTTTTCACTATTTGAAAAAAAAAAAGCTTCTAAACACAACCGCGGCATGTAAATATAGCAAAACAGACGTTTTTAGACGTGTCAAGTTAAATCGTTCAGGATAGGTTTTAAAATGTCCTATGTACTGTACATTAAGCCTAACAAGAAGATAACTGCTATATCTGTGTGACAAGCAGTGGCGGTGCATCCATAGTTGGCGCAGGAGAGTCGTCCTCTCTCCCCCCTGCGCCGTCACTCAAGTCTACAATACATAGATTTATGCATGAATCTATGTGGCAACAATTGATGGCATGGCACAGTGGTGACAATTGCTGGCACAGTGGCGACAATTGATGGACACAGTGGTTGCGTTTGATGGTACAGAGGCGACAATTGTTGGGCACAGTGGCGACAATTGATGGGCACAGTGGCTGCGTTTGATGGGCACAGTGGCGGCAATTGATGGGCACAGTGGGTGCGTTTGATGGGCACAGTAGCTGCGTTTGATGGGCACAGTAAGGCTGCAACTGATGTTTGTTTTGTTTTTTTGTTTGTTTGTGCCCCCCCAAAAAATTTTGAGCACCAGCCGCCACTGGTGACAAGAACATAAAAAATGATCTCATCCAATTACATTGTTACTTTGGTTATTAGTAATAACCTTATTACTTTATTATGGTGGTCTTATACAATGAAGAACATATTAGAGATAAAGTATAATAGAACATGCAGACAAACTTATTAAAGCAAACAGGTATACAAAAAACACAAGAGAGTGCAACATCACCCACAGTTGGTTGCTACTACTCCACTTGAATTAAGCAACACACTTCTTTTCTGATAGACACACAAGCATGTAAGAACAGGTTACTATTGATTATTTAATACAGGTACTTATATAGCGTCAACAATTTAGTCAGCGCTTTACATGTATGAATTGTACATTCACATCAGTACCTACCCTCAAGGAGCTTACAGTCTAAGGTCCCTAACTCACATTCATATATACACACATACTAGGGCAAATTTAGACAGGAGTCAATTAACCTACCAGCATGTCTTTGGAGCGCAGGAGGAAACTGGAGAACCAGGAGAAAACTCACCCATTCACAGGGAGAACATGCAGACTCCAGGCAGGTTGTACCGTGGTTGGGATTTAAACCAACGACCCTTTTGCTGCCAGGTGGAAGTGCTAACCACTTAGGGGTGGGGCTCTGCCCTGTTTTCAGCTATTCAGAGTTCCCTTCCATTCCCCTGCAGGGTACAGTATATATGCATGGTTGGAGCTGCTAATACTGCTGTGTATGGGAAGAGTAGAACCATGTAGACCCTCCAGTAATTGATGATTAGCAGCCAGGTATTTCCCTTCAGCAGTCCCCCAGCTTTGGGCCAATCATGATCGATAATATTGCTGTGATAGTATCCTATTGCAAGGATTCATTTTCCGACCACTGGTGGCTAAATACCTAACTGCAGGAAAATGTGATGTCTTATAGAGGACCGCTATGCTGAAATATGGACCCTGTGTTGTCTGTTGTCTTTTAGTATGCATTAAGAAAGGGAAGTCCTTTGGCTGGACATCCAAAAACTGGCAAGTTCGGAGGAGTTGAATAAATACAGGATAGTATCCTACTCAGATAACCATGTGCACTGAACAGCTACTGCCAATGGCTGCTGTATTGCGATTATACAAATGTTTCAGCTACTGTGAGGAGGGGTTGAAGCCACACTATGCAGTACTTATTACATGACGTAAAACACTGCATATGAGACTAAAAATTAAATACACTGCCACAAATGTCAACAGGGGATTGAAAAGATTTTGAGGAGTCTTATCTTCGGTTATCTCTTAAAGCATAGACTTATCCAATTTTAACTATATAATCAGATATATACTCCTTTACAACTATATAAGTTAAAACTTAGACATTCCCACCCACTTTGTTTTCGCGCCTGTGGCCAGGAAGCTGACTTATTTCATGCACTCACAATGTGCATTCATTGTGGTCACAGGTCGTGGGTTTAATGAGTCAGCGTTAGGCCCGCCTAATATTCAGTGTCCCGAGGTGTGTCTATGAAGATTAGTTGGGAACATTCAAATTACTTCATATTCTAACAAACTAATGAGACTGCTATGTTTTTGTGCAAAAAAACCCCACAAAAACAAACATATTATTGACATGGATATGTTCTTCTCCACCATGTCTTTCGGAATGTAAAATTGTAATCAATACTTCCCTTCCTTAATGCTGGCTTACACACAGTATACGAATAGGAATTCCCTCAAAGGATTTGAAATAAATCTGGGTCCATGGACAAGTTCTGTGCTTACCACTTAGGCCAATATGATTAAACTGGGAGACTCCATTATTGTTTACATTAAAGTATAACTATAGGCAAAACTTTTTTCATTTTGGATAGAGTCAGGCCCTGTACACACGGCCGGGATTCCCTGACGAGATTCCTGGCAATATTCTCTTGCCGGCCGAGTGTACAGACGTAGGATTCAAAAGAACCGCCGTTCTTTCGAATGGCACGCGGTGATGTCATCGACTATGACGAGCATACGCTCGACACATTCGATGCCGTCACCGCTATCTTGCTTCACCCTACCTATGCCTTGGAAGCTACCACGCATGCGTCAAAGTCCTTTCGAGAATGCGCGGGTTTCCATGGAGGCAGGTAAGTATACAGACGATCAAGTTTCTAGGCAGGGAAATAGAAAGCAGGTTCTCTATTTTTCTAGTCTACATTCTGGCCAGTTTTCTCGACGAGAAACCTCAAAGCCTCGTACACAAGCACGGTTTACTCAGCAAGAAAGCTCTGCCAGCAGTTTTCTTCTCGAGAAAACGGTGCGTGTGTTTGAGGCTTAAGGGTAAGTAAGGTAGAGTAAGGGATAGAGTAAGTAAGTATAACCCCTGTAAGGTTTATTGTTGCCATCTATGTCCCATTGGGGATATTTACCTTCACTTCCTGCCCCATAGCCAAAACAGGAAGTCCTGTAAAATTAGGGGAAGGGAGCCCCAGATGATCACCAGAAGAAGTGTCCCCATTGGAAGATTTCTCCTCTATTACTTTTAAGGGGTCAACCCAAAATTTGGGATATTCTTTTACTTTCACTTTCAATGATAATAGTAAACAGGACAAATAGAGAGGGTGAATCTCCCTAAGTCCCCTTTCACACTTATACGACTTGACCCACGATTTTGGACTGCAAAATCGTATGACAAGTCATTCTCCATTATTTTCAATGACTACCATTCATACAGGCACGATTTTAAGTTGTGCCTACTTCAAAGTAGTCCTTGCACTACTTTGGTCCGATTTTGATGCCACTTACACAGGCATTCATTGAAATTGCGGCCGCGAAATCGCAGTAAAATCGCGCGACTTTGAAGTCTTACAAGTGTGAAAGGGGGCTAATGGGGAACAGACGCTAATAAAACCTGACAGATGTTCTCACTCCTTTCCACTATCTAGAACAAAAAATAAATAAATACAGGCCCAGGAAGGGACTGCTTCTCTGCAGGTATATGCTCGGTGAGTCACTAATACCTCAATGTCTCATGCACAACCTGGCCATTTTGGTTATAACACCTTCTTTTTCTACCCACCATATGCAAACCCCAGGACCCAGTCAATGCCTGACTAAAAGTGGTTCTACAGGCAGAAGGCTTTTTACCGTATGCATTATATAAATGCTACAGGGAGTTAAGTTTTGGGTGGCACAAGATTCTGCTACTGTACCCAGTGGCAGAGGATTTAACCATCCCCATAGTGTGTAATGAGTGGATTATTGTGAGGTCAATGCTGAATTTCCCACTGAAACTAACTTTTAGGCTGGGTTCACACCTATGTGAAAAGGCATCAAATTTGCATGGCAGGGGACTGTGACCAGCTCTTTATGGAGCTGGTTCACAAATCTCTACAGTGGTTTTTGATTAGTTTCAGGTCAAAATTCAGCCAAAAATTAGGGCTGAAATGGGACTGAAAACGGAGATGCACCGGACTCCTGCTGTGAGCCAGAGCGTGCTGCGGTGTTAACCCAGCCTTAAAGCGGAGGTTCACCCTGAAAATCAACTATCTACCATTAGATCCAGCATACTGCTGACATCTGCAGAATGCTGTTTTTCTTTTTCTGTACTTACTGTTTTATCGTTGTTCTCATCCGGCTCCGAGCTGATTCCCCGCGGGGAGTAGGCGTTCCTAAGACAAGGCGTAGACGATTGACGTGCTGGTAAAGTGCATCACGCCTTCCGAAAATAAACGAAGTGTGACTCGGCTGTTTATGGCGCTATACGGTGCCTGCGCCTACCGTGTAGAGCTAACTATGCAGGCGCCGTAAAAAGCCGAGTCACACTTCGTTTATTTTCGGAAGGCGTGACGCGCTTTACCAGCATGTCAATCAACTACACCTACCCCCCGGGGCAGAGAGAACCCGGAAGCCGGGTGAAAACTACGATAAAACGGTAAGTACATCTTAAGGTAGGCTGAGTTTATATTTCTACAGTGAGGTTTGTTTTATTTGATGTTTCCCAAGTTTTTCTCTTGCCTCTTAACTTTTTATTGGGGGTTCATTTATTTTTCTAAAGAGTAAATAGAAAGGTGCCAAACCCCAGTGAACTTTGACCTTTTCCATGTTGTTCATGTAGATCTCCACTTCCCAAAGTTTTCCTGCCCCTAATCTACAGTATGCCTCCCACTTGTTTATCAACCATCCCTAGGGGCATTACAAGCATAATCTGAAAATGTTGTTCTCCATAGAGCACCCTAAACTGACCACTCTCCCTGTTGGCTATGTAGGGGTACACCCAGTACCCTTTTTTCTTCCTTCTATGCACTTGCACAAAAACTTTAGCACAAGTATAGCCCTACCAAAAACGTTCAAGCCTCATATTTCACCTACAGGAATAGCAGAAACACTGACAATGCAACGTCTTATTTACTCTGTAGTGACACACCCTTTGAGGGGTACCCTCTATTTACTGGGTCTGAATTGAATTTTTAATGATTAGTGTTGCACCCTCTAGTGTGCTAGGAGTGTAGATTTTTTTTTTTATTTAGCGTAGGTCAATTTGTGCAGGCTTGGCTGGCAACCAAGTCTGTCTCTGTTTTTCCTAGGTTGGGCAGACATCCAGGGAGAGCTGGATCACTCACAGGCAGCATCACTGAGACCTCCCCCTACTTCTCGAAATGTCTGTAAACTTCCAGAAGAATGAGAGAGGAGGGGAGGTAAGATGGAGCTGCCTATAGTATTCTGAGGGCCCTGACCAATCCCCAACATGGGTTGGCAGAGGGCAGGCCCCGTTAAATACTCTGGGTCAGTCCAGCTGGGGAGGAGTTGTTCAGGTGGAAGCTGGAGAGGGAGTGTTAGGCTGTCAGTGGCCTTGGAGGGAGCTCCCCAATCTGGGGGGGTTACCTTGGGCCTGGGCTTGTGTGCAGACAGGACCCTCTTTGAGACACAGGGAGCTGTTCTGCCTAGGAGGCACAGGAGCAAGCAGAGGACAGTGGGAGAACACTGCCAGGCAAGTGACACACAGTCATGAGGACTGGGAGGCATGCCTGGGAGGACTGGGATGGAGCAGTCTGGGATGGATGCAAAGCCAGTCAGGAGGACTGTGGTGGCATGGGCAGTGGAAAGGGACAGTTGCAGCGAGGAGGGCTGGCAGTGCCTGAAGAAATGGTACTGGGAGCAGTAGCCACAGATAGGACTAAAGACTTCAATTTTTGCTACACCATAGGGGCCCGCGGTCCTTGCCTGCAAAGGACATTTTATAAAAACAGGGTACAGCGCTGTGCATATAATGATATATCAGCATGCATATGACATAATTGAATACATGTGAAAAAAATTAAAATATTCCAAAAAATTGATTAGAAAATAAGGAATAAAGAATATCTAAAAGATATTGAATAATGTGTATATTAATATACACAAAAGTTCATAGGCGATGATCTGTAAACCAAAAGTGAACAGAATTCCACCACCAAAAAGGACACCAACTCATGTGTTGTAGTCTCCTTACCACAAATATATGACCACCATGACAATGATCATAACAGGCGCAGGGATATTTATGGTTTTCTTGGGCAGACTAACTCCAGATGGATGTGCTGTAAAAACCATTCCACAGTGACCTCCTTCCAATGGGTGTATGACCGCATCAGAATCTCATGAGATAAGAAATAAGGGGAGGCCCCATAGTGTGATACCGTAATGAATGCGGGTTTATTAGAATTAAAAATTGCACTTACAATTTAAGAGGGCAATAAACGCGGTGATCATAATGGAAGCCGCATCTTCTCTGAGCCGTCTCCCATCTGCTGTGCTCCGTGTAGCGTGTCTCCGTCAGTGTTGCGGTGTTTGCATGGGTAATGCGTGATGACGTTTCCAGCTACGCGTTTCGTCATCAAAAGACGTCGTTGGGGATAGGCTGCTGGATCAGCATCATCGGTTAAGCCCTTAAATAACAGCCAGACTTCATTTTAACTGAGGGCAGTTTTTAAAAGAGGGCATAACAGGAAAAACACAAGCGTCTGCGTGTAACCGCAGGATGCATAAGGAGCATAGCAGAAACAAATTGAGAAAAGGCAGAAGGCTGCCATCATGTGGACAAAAAGGAGAACGCAAATCAGAAAGCAGCATTAAGGTAAAGGGAACAGAGGGAGAGGCCGCGATGAGCTCAAATTTAAACATAATTAAGAGTCAATAAATTCCTAAACCAACTAACGACAATACATAGAATACTTTTATAAAATACAATATTATCCACCTAGAATACCGGTAATATACTATTTGCCTAAAGTGCATAAAAGTACGACAAATCCTCCTGGCCGACCAATTATTAGTGGTATTGACTCTATAACTGCCCGCATAGGTAAATATATAGATGAGTTTTTGCAACCTCTGGTCACCACTACCCCTTTGCAGGGCTTTTTTTCTGGGGGAACTTGGTGGAACTCAGTTCCACCACCTTTGGCTCAGACCCTTTGGTGCCCGCTCACCACAATCACTTGTGAACACAGAAGTCTGGTTTCTGTGTTTACAATTGACTGCTTTGTAACCCCCTGAACTCTGCACACTGTATGTAATGCAATTCTGGTATTTAATGCCCCTTTAAGACCCTTCTACTGTTTGTGAAATCTGAACGGGTCGTGGTTGAGTTCCTGCACCTATTTTCTGAGAAAAAAAGCTCTGCCCCTTTGTACTTACGGGACACAACCCGTGCTATTAACCTGTTAGTGGATTGTGGATGGAAAGAGGGATTTATTCTTGCGATTTAGTTCGCATGTGCTGCGCTATATAAGTTCTTCACTCACTCACTCACTTATGATCATTGTCATGGTGGTCATATATTTGTGGTAAGGATACTACAACACATGAGTTTGTGTCCTTTTTGGTGGTGGAATTCCATTCACTTTTGGTCACAGATCATCGCCTATGAACTTTTGTGTATATTAATATACACATTATTCAATATCTTTTATATATTCTTTATTCCTTATTTTCTAATAAATTTTTTGGAATATTTTTTTTTTTTTCACATGTATTCAATTATGTCATATGCATGCTGATATATCATTATATGCACAGCGCTGTACCCTGTTTTTATATTTTGTTTTTACTTTTAGAGTACTGGTACTGGCAGCTTTTTTCACACACATGTGTGTTTTTTTTTTATTCAATTTATTTTTGTTTATTGTTAGCGCAGTGTTTTTTCTCCTTTGGAGGGATATTTTTTTTGCCCAGATTCAGCTGAGATTGTGCCGAGTGTGAAACCTGTGCTAGCTGGTCCTGTGAGGCCCCGTACACACGACCGAGCTTCTCGGCAGAATCCAGCGAGAAGCTCGCTGGGATCCATTATCTGCCGAGAAGCTCAATCGTGTGTACGTTTTCGCCGAGCAAACTGCCGAGCGAGGCGTCGAGCCAAAATAGAGAGCAGGTTCTCTATTTCCTCGACGGGCCATCGGGACTAATGGCTCAACGCCTTTTTCGACAGCCTGGTCGACGAACTCGACGGCCGGCCGAGAACCTCGTCGGGCGGAACGATGGGTTTAGCCCGACGAGGTTCTCGTACGTGTGTACGTGGCCTACGTGATAGTCTGCAAGCAAGTGTGTGCTGAAGGTAGAAGAGGAGAGAATGTATATACTGGAATGTAATGTGTAGTGTAAATAATACTGCGCTATAATGCAAACAATTGTGTTAATGTATATTACACACAGTGCGCTGCTGCAACGAACCATAAAAGGTACGTCATGGAAAACAAATATCATAGAATAATGGCTGGGCTGCGATAAGAGACTACTAAATAACTAAAACTAATAATTAGTGATTAGTGATTGATAACAAGAAAAAAACATCCTGTAAGTGTTTGAGATCACCTACTCCCCATCCTCCATGAGCGGACGGGCTAGATGAATGGGATAGGTAATAAATCTAAAATGAAATGGGACAGTGCCTGACAGTAAACCTCTATGTGATATATTGGTCACTCTCAAGAAACTGAAACATCAACATACAGTTAATAGTGAATTTTTTTTATGAAATGCTAATATAAGCATAAAAATATTAATGTTATATTAGTCCAAATGAAGTCCAATAAATCCAGTGATCATAAATTCCTCTCCAACCGTGAAGAGGCAGTAGTGATATGCAAAACATCCAAGGAAAGTGTGATGATCCTAAACTAATAGAAAAGCCGCCACCACTGAAAACACTGCCACTTACCGGATTTCCTGATCTCATACAAACGAGATCAGAATAGCTTGTGGCTCATAACCCAGCCAAGGTCTCTGCTCATCCCAGGTGAATTCCTCTATAGTTCAGTGTGTGGAACCTAGTATGAAAGGACACTCAATCCGCCAATCAATTCCGTAAGATAGGGCAAAGAGAGAGGAGGCTCACATAGCGTAAAACAGCTTAAAGCACTTTATTAAAAATTAAAAAGAAAGATCCACTCACATTCGTGTAGGACTATAATAGTGTGTTAGAAATAGAAAAGCCGGCCGGCGGCCGGCTCCCACAGCCCGTACGTTCCGGGACTCTGCGTGGTATGGCATGCGGTATCGTCAGTACGCCACTCCTCCCTACGTAGTTTTGTCACAGATGACGTCATCCAAGGGCACGAGCGGCGTGCTGACACACCGCAATTTAAATTTCACTACACAGAGTACACCCAGCTCAGAGATCTGGGAGTCCCCGGCGCTATCGCCACCATTTGAGAATAGGGCAAATGTGCCAATAGTGTCAAATTACTGCGGACATACAATAATAAAAATAGCCGCAAACCAACTACATATTAAAAGGCTGGGAAAGAGAATCAATGAAGATAAAAAGAAAAAGAGGATAATATTTTATAGATAAATATGGGGCCAGATTCAGCAACACTTGCGCTGGAGTAATTCGATATGCGCCGCGTAACTGTGAAGATGCGCCGTCGTTTCTATGTGGCCGTACCCACCAAACTAGATGCGCCCAATAACGGGCCATTTCCGACCGGCGGAACGTTCCGACGCCAGAGTATCGTCAGCGCTTAATTTCGCTTGGCGCATCAGTCGCGCCTATTGATTTCCCCTGCAAATATGCAAATGAGGGAGATTTCCCAATTCACAAACGGATTAGCACCATACGCTGGCTACATGCGCCGCGCGTATCTCGTCCGTCCGGCGCAAAGTTATTTCTACAAAAGGCTGCTTTATCTTTACTCCAGATGGTCACAGGTCAGCAGGAGAGCAGCTACAGCAGCGTTACCGACGAAACTAGGAAGCTGAGCACCCACACTTGCAAGGACAACACCTCTGTGTGCCAACATGCCAGGGGCAATCGTGGTCCTAGAACTACTGATGGGTCCCCCGGAACGAAGGAGGCGGGCACGTGAGAGGATATACCGCACACGTATGAGCCTCTTTGGCATGGGGGATGAGGAGGTGTATCGCCTCTTCAGATTCAGCCCTGATGCAATACTTGAACTAACCACAACCCTGCAGGATGACATCACCAGCCCAACACACCGCTCACAAGCAGTGCAGCCACTGGTGAAGGTACTGGCAACACTTCATTTCCTTGCCAGTGGATCATTCCAGCGTACAAGTGGAGTGGTGGCTGGGATGTCACAATCCTCCGTGAGCAGATGTGTGCACCAGGTTGTCCCTGCAATCCTCAGACGCATGTCCAACCAGTTCATCAGACCAACCACTGAGGACCTGCGGCTGAAGGCAATGACAGATTTCTACAACATTGCCAGATTCCCACGCACTGTGGGGGCCATTGATTGCACACATGTGGCACTCCAGCCCCCCAGTGCCACAGAGCACATATACCGCAATCGGAAGCATTGGCACTCCATCAACGTACAGGTGATAGCCGATGCCCAACGCCTCATATGGCACGTCCGTGCCAAACACCCCAGGTCCAGCCATGACAGCTTCATATACAATCAGAGTCCCATCCCAGCAGAATTCGAACAGAACATGTATGGGGACAGCTGGCTGGTTGGTGAGTGACATGGGTGGCAGGCATGACTATCCCCTCCCGTGATGCACAACAGAAGTGGCACATGCATGACTAACATCCTCCTGTCTTTTCCCTTACAGGTGACTCTGCATATGCACTGGGACCCCATCTAATGACTCCTTTCCGGAACCCCCAAACCAGAGGAGAGAGAAAATACATAGAAGCACACATCAAAACCCGTGCAGTGGTGGAGCAAACATTTGGGCTCCTGAAGTCCCGTTTCCGCTGCCTGGATAAGTCCGGGGGGACCCTATTGTATTCCCCTACCTTCGTGTGTCAGATCATCGGTGCATGTTGCATTCTGCACAACTTTGCTATGAGAAAAGGCCTGCAGATTGACATACGTGATGACCTGACCCCCGACCCACACAGTACCCACCTGCCAGAGGAGACCCAGTCTGCTGATGGAAGAGCAGTCAGGAGGGTCCTCGCCGTAGGCATCTTTGGACAATAAACCAAAACATTAATCACACAGACAATGCACGCGTGTACACCACTGATGTCCCTAGATCACACACACCACATGCACATCGCATTGGATTAGCCCAAGTCCAGCATGTAGGACTTGGGAGCAGCAACGCCAGCGTCAAGGCCCCAATGATGTCACTGTCCATTCATACACCTTTCACACGTCATTCATACAGCCGTGGGGTTAACTTCACCACCACGGCCGAGGGTGACACCCCTTACTGTCAGGAGTGCCACCCCCTCACATTCACACACCATTCACACTGCAACGTGTGCAGTATCAAAAATAAAAATCTCATAACCTGAGTAGAAATCAGAAATCCAAAATAAAAATCTCATAACCTGAGTAGAAATCAGAAATCCAAAATAAAAATCTCATAACCTGAGTAGAAATCAGAAAAAAAAAAAAAAATCATCGGGGATGCCGGGGGCTCTTTCTTGCAGAACCTCTCTGGCTCCTCAGCTGCCTGGATGGAGTAGGTGGGGGTGGGGGGGCATCTGGAGGTGGCTGATCCCCGGGTGGGCCACTCCTGGCAGGTGTGGCCTGCATGCCCTCCAAGGCCATGGCTATCCGGCCGAGCAAATTGTTCGTCTGGCCCTGCATCCTCAGCTGCTGGGCCTGCATCCTGAGCTGCCGGGTCACTTGGTAGTGCTGGGCCCGCCGACTCAGCCTCCCCTGGTCCCGGATGGCAGCAGTGTTGGCCTGGACGGCTGCAGTGAGGTGCCTAATATCCCCCTGCACCTCCCCCAAACTGGTCACCACTGCAGCGCAGTTGCAGCTGACATCCTGCACTGCGTTGCTTATCTGGGCAACGGAGCCCAGGCTGTCAGCCACTTTCTCCAAATGCCCAACTAGTTCCCCCATTTGTTGAGTCTGTCTGGCGTGATCCCTCGCCAACTGGCCCTGGACAACATCCGACACACCCCTGGTCTTCTGGGTCGCCTTCCTGGGGCCAGAAGATGGTTGTCCCCGGGGGGATGGAGTCGCCCTTGAGGGGCTTCCAAGGATGGGGGAGGGGATGACAGATGGCCCAGGAGAAGGGGAGGAGACCTCCAAAACTAAAGAAAAGTCCTGCTCTGCCACAGCAGGATCCTCCACAACCACCTTGGCAGGTGTGGTGTGGGCACTCTCCTCCTCCACCTCGGTGTCTTCACCACCCAGGGGCTCGGGCACACGATGGCGTTGGGGGGATGGGGTGGAATGGACGCTGACAGATGATGGCCCAGCTCCGTCATCTGTGGATGACACAAAGCAGACACATGTTGGTGGTCCCACACACTTGGCACATGTACCCTCCCCCCCCCCAAATGCAACACATCAAATAGGGGATAAAAAAAACTTACCTGTCCTGGAGCCTTCCTCCATGGAGTCATAGCCAGGGACCCCCTCCACCTGCTCCCTCTCCAGGCAGCGAGAGACCACCTCCTCCTCAGCGGTCAGGGTGACAGGACATGGGGGACCACCACCTGTGCCCCTCTCATGCCTCCTGATGGTGGCCACCTTGCCCCTGACCTTGCGCCGCAGGTCGTTTATTTTTTTCTGAATGTCAGAAGCAGTCCGGGTGGAGTACCCCAAAATATTGACCCGGCCAGCAATGGTGTCCAGGATGCCCTGCTTCCTCTCCCGGCTGGTCTTACGGCTCTTTTTCCCATGGAGAAAATGATTAAAAGTCTCCATCGCGGATATAATCACTGAGACCTCCTGTGAATTAAAGTTCAGGTTCCTCCTCTCTCTGGGGGTAGCGGGAGCAGCCATCACAGCACAAAAGTATCTTCCCTGGGGTGGGGGGAAACGGATATACTTTTGCGCCGGAATGGCGTTTCCGCCTGCGCTTTTAAGCGCCCAACGGAAGGCATTGCGCTGACGTTTCCCAGGAAGTGGTGCCGACGGAAGTTGTGAGCATGCGCACAAGGGGGCGAGTGGAGCCGCACTCACTGCGCATGCTCCGTGGATGATGCGCTGAACGTAAGCCTCTCCGCTGGGCTCCGCCCATCATTTACATATGATCACACCCACTTCCACTTGCGTCGGGTTACGACAGCGCATTATCGTTACTCTGGCGCAAGTTTACGCGCAACTGCTATGTGAATAACAGTACTTGCGCTGAAAGGGTCGTCAGAGTAACGTAAATGAGAAGCGTTACTCCAGAGCAAAGATGCTCCCATCTACCTGAATCTGGCCCATAAACTATGTAGAACGTTGTTCCACTAATAGCGAGACAGGAACATAAATGGATGTGTAGATGCTGTTCCTATTTGGCTTACATGGACTAACAAAAAATATATAGAAATATCTAAATATATATAGGGTTGTATGAGACAAAACGGAAAATTGTATACTCACCTTTCCGTAATTTTCCTTTCCTGACGCATCTTCATGGCAGCACACACTGGGTTATGACTCCGCCCCCACAACCTGACAGGATTGGTTAGCTATAAATTTGAAGTGGAGACACCCGGCATCATTCTCCGTATATATCATCATTGAACAACAGGGTGGGCAGATGTGTGCTGCCATGAAGATGCGTCAGGAAAGGAAAATTACGGAAAGGTGAGTATACAATTTTCCGTTTTCCTGACGCATTCATGGCAGCACACACTGGGAAATAACTCGCCAGTCGGGAGGGTTCGATGCAAAAAAGTATTTTATTCCCTATAGAGCAGAAGAATTGGCCCTGAAGATAGATCTGCCAAACTCAGCTGTAGCCAAAAGAGCGGCATCCACTCTGTAGTGGGATATAAAGGTATGCCTGGAAGACCAGGTTGCTGCTCTGCAAATGGTTTCCGAAGTGACCCCACAGTATGCTGCCCAAGAGGTTGCCACTGCCCTGGTTGAATGCGCTCTGATGCCTTCCGGAATCCCCAGCTGTTGAGTGGAATACGCTTTCTCAATAGTCTTGACTAGCCAAGAGGCGATGGTCCGGGAAGTGGCTGCTTGACCCCGCCTGGCCCCGTGAGGAATAATCAGGAGGGCATCCATTGACCGGAGGTGGATGGTAGCCGACAGATAGTGGGAAATTGTAGACTTTTTTTCCAAGGCGTGAGGTTCACCGTTCTCGTTGGAGAGGCATGGTAAGACAATGTCCTGGTCGTAGTGGAAGGCCGAAGTAACTTTGGGGAGGAAGCGATCTGAAGGCCTCAGCACCACCCTGTCGGGCAGGAAAACTAAGTATGGCTCCTTAGACATGAGGGCTTGTAACTCCGACACTCTCCTACCTGAAGCGATGGCAATGAGAAAGGACAACTTTAGGGACAGGTCCCATAAGGAGATAGCGCTGAGTGGGAAGAAAGGTGGATTGGACAGTGCTTCCAGAACTACCGACAGGTCCCAAGCCGGAAAGGATGGTCTTCTGGGCGGCCTGATTTTCGTGCAGGCCTGCATGAACTGGATGACCAACGGGTGCAGGGCCCATCTAGTGCCAGTTTTATCGGACAGAGCGGAGATCTGTACCCTTAGGGTGCTTGAACTTAGGCCTTTGTCTACTCCCGTTTGTAGGAACTCTAGGATTTGGTAAGGACCCGGAGAGATGTGATTCCAACCTTTAAGTTGCGCCAAGTGGGCAAATCTTTCCCAAACTCTGGTGTAAACGGTGTTTGTGGTGACCTTCCTATGTTGCATTAAGGTTGCTATAACTGCTTGGGAACATCCCTGTTCCCTTAGTCTAGTCCTCTCAACCTCCAGGCTGTCAAATGGAGCCTGTCTGGGGCCGGATGGAGGAACCGACCTTGGTGTAGGAGGTCCGCCGATACTGGTAGATGGATTGGAGGTCGGATATTGAGTTGTAGGAGAGTGGTGAACCACGGTCTCCTTGGCCAAAACGGTATTATCGCTATCACAGTGGCTGATGATCTTCGGAGCCGGGATAGGGACCTCGCTATCAGGGGAGTTGGAGGAAAGATGTACCCCAGCTTGAAGTCCCATGGATGAAGAAGGCAATCTGTCCCCTCTGCTGTCGGAAAGGGCACTCTGGACAGAAATCTCGAACATTTGGCATTCGCTGGTGTTGCCGCCAGGTCGATCTCCGGAACCCCCCATGCCTCCGTCAAAATGGAGAACTCCCGGAGATTCAGAGACCACTCGTTGTTTGACTGGAGTTCTCTGCTGAGGAAGTCGGCAAGCGTGTTCTGCGCTGCTGGAACGTAAACTGCTCTTAGGTCCAATAGATGTGTCTGGGCCCATTCCATTATGGGGTGAACCTCCTCTAATAGTGTGTGGCTCCGGGTACCGCCTTGTCTCTGGACGTAGGCCACCGCCACCCTGTTGTCCATCCAGATTAGGACGGTCTTCCCTTGTAGTAGAGGCGCGAAGGCTAAGAGGGCCTGGAACGCAGCACGAAGCTCCAGTATGTTTGACACTGTGCCCCGCGCAGGGAAGTGCCACTGTTCCTGGGCTGTCTGATCCTGGTAGTGAGCCCCCCAACCCCTCTCGCTGGCATCTGATGTCACAATCTCCGGGCTCGGAGGGGCTATGGACCTGAATCTTCTGAGGTTGGGAGGATGAGTCCACCACAGAAGAGCGTGTCTTACTCGGCTGGGAATATTGATGGATTGGTGCATTGAGGTTCCGTCCCATTGTTTGAGAAAGGCATTCTGGAAGGTTCTCATGTGCCACTGGGACCACTGGATCATGGGTATAGTCGAAGACATAGAGCCCAACATGCTGAGGCAGGTTCTGGCTGATGTGAGTTTGGAGGACAATAGAGTGCGCACCTTCCGAGTTAGCGGACCCACCTTCTCCAAGGGCAACTACACTCTGTTCTGCTTCGTATCCAACTCTGCCCCCAGAAATATCATAGTTTGTGGGGGTTGGAGGCTGCTCTTCTGCCAGTTGATTAACCAACCGAAGTTCTGGAGGGTCGAAATTAGGATCTTCCACTGGAGGAGCAGAGTCTCCTGATTTGCTGCTAAAAGCAGAATATCGTCCAGATAATGGTGTACCCTCAGCCCTCTCTCCCTGAGGAGTGCTATGAGTGGGAGGAGGACCTTTGTGAACGTCCTGGGTGCCGAAGAGATCCCGAAAGGTAGGCATCGGAACTGGAAGTGATGCTGACTGATGGAGAAGCGTAGAAATTTTTGGAATGCAGGGTGAATTGGCACATGAAGGTAGGCGTCTGATAGATCGATTGACAGCATCCAATCTCCTAGATTCACTGCCAGAAGGATGGACTGGAGACTTTCCATCTTGAAGGCCTCTATTTGGATTCTTCTGTTGAGTCGTTTGAGGTCCAGCACGGGTCAAAGATCCCCTGATTTCTTTCGCACCAAAAATAGAGGGGAATAAAAACCCCTGCCCCTTTGGTGTGCAGGAACTTCCGCGACTGCCCCCTTCAGTATTAATTCTGAAACGTACTGAATGAGAAGTTTCCTCTTGTCCATGGAGGATGGAATTTTGGTGGGTTGGAAGACAGTGTGAGGCAATGCCCCTATAAAGTTCCATTTGTGACCCTGCTTGATCGTGGAAAGAGTCCATGGGTCCTCTATGTGTTCTGACCAAACTTGTGCGAAACCTCTGAGCCTGGCACCCACCTGAGTGGGGTGGGCAGGCGAGCCTTCAAAAGGACTTTTGTTGGTCCCCTGAGGTAATGGCCTTGGTTTTCTGAGCCTTCGAAAAGGGGGGACGAGAAGTTCTCCAATCTCGCCTGAATTCCTTGCCGGTTCTGGCTTCCCTGTATCTATCGGGCAGGTTACGTCTAAAGGTAGGGCCTTTATGAGGCTTGGGCCTCCTGTCAGAGGGGATAAGCCCCGACTTGCCCCCAGTAACTTTGGAAATCGCCGAGTCCAATTTCGCACCGAACAAGTTTGTGCCATCATACGGTATCTTGCACCAGTTGGATTTTGAAGTTGTGTCAGCGACCCAGGGCTTCAGCCATAGGGCTCTGCGGGCCATCACTGAGGCTAACATGGACCTAGCCGAGGAGCGGATGATATCCACTGAAGCCCCTGCCACAAAGTCGCCTGCTAGCCTGATCTCCTGCAAGGCGGAAATCACCTCCCCCTGGTCAGTACCCTCTAGAAGCGCTCTTTCGGTATTGGCTGCCCATGCGGACATAGCCCTGGCAACAGCCGCTGTGACAATGGCTGGTCTACATGCTCCTCCTGCCGTACAATATGCTTTCTTTAATTCCAGGTCGATCTTGCGGTCGAGAACATCTCGGAACGAGACGGCGTCCTCTATTGGTAAAGTGACGTGCCTGGCAAGCCGCATTAGGGATGAATCCACAACGGGAGCGTTAATGAGGGAAGAAACTTTAGCCTCATTCAGAGGGTACAACTTCGCTAGTTTATTGGACAGGCCAGGCCGTTTATCTGGTTTTTCCCACTCATCTCTGATGATGTCTTCCAATTCCTCAATGAAGGGGAACAGTTCAGGGTCCCTCCTTAACTCGGGGAAGTACTTCCCAACTTTCAGTGGCTCCGCTACTGGTTCCTCCCAACCTATAGCCTCTTTAACAGAGAGTGCAAAAGGCCCAACCAGGCTGAAGTCAAATCCCGATACTACCTTATGTTCTTTATGATCGGAAAGGGTCCCCGCTAGCTGGGCATATGGGCCGAAGGCCGATGAAGTGCCTGGGGTGGGATCATCACAGGCCAGGGGAGCCGTGGTCCAGATTGATTCCCGCACTGGCTCTCTCATGAGGTCTGTAGCCGCTCTGGCATCCACCTCTTTTTCTGTGGTTGCTTCATTGAAGCAGGTGCGACAAGCTAGTTTCCCTGGCAATGCAACAGCACCGCATACCGGGCATGGTAACGTTCGCGGTGCAATGAGGGCGACCGTCTGCGATGATACCTGCTGTGACGGGATCGGCTGCGGCGTGATCGGCTATGCCTAGATCGGTGGTAGCGGGAGGAAGATCTTGATCGGCTCTTGCGGGACCTCCTGCTTGATGTATGCCTGGAACATTCCCTGCGCCGTGGGCTTGCATCTTTGGGCCTGGTGGGACTGCAAAAAAAGCAGTGTTCAGTGGCCGGCTCTCTTTTTTCTCTTCACTACTTACCCAATTTATGACGGCCTCCATACCTAGTTTGTTGGTTATGGTCTGCGAGGGCAGTGGGCTCCATAGGATGCACAGAGACAGCAGCTGTGGAAACTGGAGGAAAGAAAAAAGAAAGGTCAGAAAGGCAGGAAACAATGGCCAAATGAGAGAAAGGAGTGTAAGGTACCTCTGGGAAGAAATCGCCTATGGAATCGGGCAAAGCAGCAGCCTAGGAAGTAAAAGGAAAAATTTTGTTTTTTAAATTCGGCGCCGTCCTCGCGGCGCTGATGACGCGGTCGCGCATGCGCAGTAGCGCCACGCGCGTCCCGACGCCATCTTGGATGAGGGCGAGGGAGGCCGCCGGCGTCATCACTGTGCTGCGCGCATGCGCAGAACGGCCCAGGGACGCGATCTGGAGCAGAGGGACATGGAACAACAAGGCCCAGCATGACCTGCTGGGTTCCAAAGTAAACAAACAAGCACACGAAAACGAGGGAGAAATAAGCCACAGGGACAGCAGCCAGGAAACACTGGGAGGTTAAAAAAAAAGAAAAAGGAAGGAGAGCCACTGCCTGGAAGAAGCTCATTTAGAGTCTGTTAGATGCCGGGATTTTTACCCCCTGAGACCACCAGAGCGGGGTTCCCCCCCATAAAGCTCTATTAGAGACTGTACAAGGGGGACTTCCAAACAGGAGAGGCTGAACCTGCTGGGGCGATAGCGGTAGGAGGCAAGCTGTACGTCCACGTCCTGTCAGGTGAGGATAAAAAAAGAGAATGATGCTGGGTGTCTCCACTTCAAATTTATAGCTAACCAATCCTGTCAGGTTGTGGGGGCGGAGTCACAACCCAGTGTGTGCTGCCATGAATGGGTCAGGAAAATTTGTTTATCTGTCAATAATGCTGGTATAGTCATAATACCTATAACCAACTCCCTTTCTAATTAAAAAAGGCACAAATATAATTTGGACCCATTTAATGGCCAAACTAAAGCTATTATATAAAAAAATGATGCCTCAGTTGAAGAGCTATTTGCTTGGATCATGTAGGGTACATAGCCTGCTACAGCTAATCTATATACCACACTTTGTTCCTTGTGATCTCCTGTACTTACCTCTTCATTTTGGCTAGTACCTTGATGTTTTTTTATTATTTTTAAATGTTTTTACGACATTTCTTACTTTGCTTTATCAATAAAGCTGTCTTATCCCTCTATTGGGTTTAACCACACTACAGGGAGTGCAGAATTATTAGGCAAGTTGTATTTTTGAGGATTAATTTTATTATTGAACAACAACCATGTTCTCAATGAACCCAAAAAACTCATTAATATCAAAGCTGAATATTTTTGGAAGTAGTTTTTAGTTTGTTTTTAGTTTTAGCTATTTTAGGGGGATATCTGTGTGTGCAGGTGACTATTACTGTGCATAATTATTAGGCAACTTAACAAAAAACAAATATATACCCATTTCAATTATTTATTTTTACCAGTGAAACCAATATAACATCTCAACATTCACAAATATACATTTCTGACATTCAAAAACAAAACAAAAACAAATCAGTGACCAATATAGCCACCTTTCTTTGCAAGGACACTCATGCAGCCTGCCATCCATGGATTCTGTCAGTGTTTTGATCTGTTCACCATCAACATTGCGTGCAGCAGCAACCACAGCCTCCCAGACACTGTTCAGAGAGGTGTACTGTTTTCCCTCCTTGTAAATCTCACATTTGATGATGGACCACAGGTTCTCAATGGGGTTCAGATCAGGTGAACAAGGAGGCCATGTCATTAGTTTTTCTTCTTTTATACCCTTTCTTGCCAGCCACGCTGTGGAGTACTTGGACGCGTGTGCTGGAGCATTGTCCTGCATGAAAATCATGTTTTTCTTGAAGGATGCAGACTTCTTCCTGTACCACTGCTTGAAGAAGGTGTCTTCCAGAAACTGGCAGTAGGACTGGG
Organism: Rana kukunoris; assembly: GCA_029574335.1. Classification (NCBI taxonomy): domain Eukaryota; kingdom Metazoa; phylum Chordata; class Amphibia; order Anura; family Ranidae; genus Rana; species Rana kukunoris. The sequence continues at coordinate 150,398,255 of CM056051.1, forward strand.
AGTTGAGCTTGATTCCATCCTCAACCCGAAAAGGCCCCACAAGCTCATCTTTGATGATACCAGCCCAAACCAGTACTCCACCTCCACCTTGCTGGCGTCTGAGTCGGACTGGAGCTCTCTGCCATTTACCAATCCAGCCACGGGCCCATCCATCTGGACCATCAAGACTCACTCTCATTTCATCAGTCCATAAAACCTTAGAAAAATCATTCTTGAGATATTTCTTGGCCCATTCTTGACGTTTCTGCTTGTGTGTCTTGTTCAGTGGTGGTCGTCTTTCAGCCTTTCTTACCTTGGCCATGTCTCTGAGTATTGCACACCTTGTGCTTTTGGGCACTCCAGTGATGTTGCAGCTCTGAAATATGGCCAAACTGGTGGCAAGTGGCATCTTGGCAGCTGCACGCTTGACTTTTCTCAGTTCATGGGCAGTTATTTTGCGCCTTGGTTTTTCCACACGCTTCTTGCGACCCTGTTGACTATTTTGAATGAAACGCTTGATTGTTCGATGATCACGCTTCAGAAGCTTTGCAATTTTAAGAGTGCTGCATCCCTCTGCAAGATATCTCACTATTTTTGCCTTTTCAGAGACTGTCAAGTCCTTCTTTTGACCCATTTTGCCAAAGGAAAGGAAGTTGCCCAATAATTATGCACACCTGATATAGGGTGTTGATGTCATTAGACCACACCCCTTCTCATTACAGAGATGCACATCACCTAATATGCTTAAATGGTAGTAGGCTTTCGAGCCTATACAGCTTGGAGTAAGACAACATGCATAAAGAGGATGATGTGCTCAAAATACTCATTTGCCTAATAATTCTGCACTCCCTGTATGTGGAGCCTCCCTTTATTTTTCTACATGTCCTTCCATGCGATTTCCAATCTATGAGGAGCCTCTTTTTTTTCAACACACCTGTGACGCCCAAGTGGGATGATTCTGGTCTTTATTGGATGTCTTCGGGGTTCCTTCCATGGATATTACCAGTCCGGTGACCTCGTTTATGCTTGATTGACATGCTTCCGCTGGTCAGTATGTCCACCTCGTCCGGTAAGAGTATTTAATCTCTTTGATTACCTTGGATTATACGGTGGATACTCCATTTGAATCTGAGAATCCAGAAGTGATACGCCTCACCTCACATGTTCAACATTGTTTTATCACTGAACCATTTGGGACTCATTTCTTTATACTATCACTGTGGTGATTTTGGACTTATTACCTATAGTCTATTTTCTATATGTTTTCCATGCACCTTTGCATGGTTTTATATGTTTACATGCGTATAAGCACCCAGTCACATGATTGACACTAGTGTTTATTATATTTCTTTTAGCGCCGTTTTTTTTTGTTTTTCTAATGCTATTATATACTGGAATGTATATAGTTCAAGTACCTACAGAGTTTCATCGATCAAATGTCTCTAAATGACTGGAAATTTGTGTGCCTGCCTGGAAGTATGGGAGACAACCACATTCACCAGTGGCCCCTACGGGGGTACCGCTACATTAGTAATGTTACCTAATTTTCTATACAACTTGCACATATAAATGAACGCAGTCAAAAAACACGTTTTTTTTTTTTTTTCCACCTCACAGAACTCTATCAGGAGGTTTTGCATTCATTCGCTGTCTCCATCCTAGTTCACATCATAGTAGGAAATTACTTCAAAGTTTTATATATTACATACTTGTGTATAAATATAAAGAACCTATTGCGACCCCGGGATAGAAATACAAAAATAGAAAAAAGTGCTTAAGTTGCTAAAACATGTTGACTACACACGTTGACTTTACAATCCTATTATACTTATGAAAATGATGTAGTGCCCTTAGACAGATTTTCATGTGACCTCCCCATATGTACTGTAGATTGCAGCCAGCATATGAAGTGGACCTCTATTTGACACAAGCAAACAAATCTCCTGCGCTGTGGTGTATCGCAAATCTGGGTATGCCAGTGTAGTCTAGTGGCAAAAGTTTGAAGTCTTGCAGCCCTCCACAGAACAAAAGGGTGTTCATAAGCTGAAATTAAAAAAAAGAAAAGAAAGGAGGGCGCACCGACCTTGTGCATATTACCACTTAAAAGTTTAATAGACAAGATAAAAAAGCAATGGTCCTACTCACAAACAATCTGAAGTAAGCGCTTTTCAAAACAGCTGGGACTGGACCTCACGGCACCTGCCAGTCAAACCCCTTGACATCAATGTGGCTGACACGTTTCTGGGGCGTGCCCCCTTCCTCAAAGCCCAGGACCACCTGGGCTTTGAGGAAGGGGGCACGCCCCAGAAACGCGTCAGCCACATTGATGTCAAGGGGTTTGACTGGCAGGTGCCGTGAGGTCCAGTCCCAGCTGTTTTGAAAAGCGCTTACTTCAGATTGTTTGTGAGTAGGACCATTGCTTTTTTATCTTGTCTATTAAACTTTTAAGTGGTAATGCACAAGGTCGGTGCGCCCTTCTTTCTTTTCTTTTTTTGGACCTCTATTTGAGTCATGCATTTTCATGAAGTAGCACCATAACAACCAATGGCACTCAGTGGTCAAGCCACACAGTGCCATTAAATGCTATAGTGCTGGCAGCTGGTGATGCTAATCTAAAGTGGTGGTATTTAGTATCATCTCAACGTTCAGAAGAGGACCTCCATCCAGACTTGCGCCACCTCCTGCCATGTGCCGAATGGAAACTCTGATGTGTTAGGAGGATCTCTGATGTGAGGGATGCTTTAAAGTCAATGCAGCTCTGATGTAAAGTGGGGCTCTTATATGCAAAGGGGGGTCTGATTGGGGATTTCTGATGTAAAGAGGACGCTCGGATGTGTAAGGAGGACTCTGATGCGGGGGATAGGGGGACAATCCCTATTGTGTGTGAGGAGGATACATACCGCTCCTTCACCGCTCCAACAATGCAGCTAGCCGGACCTTTTTTTCTGTCCTGCTAGCGCACCGCTCCAGTGTGAAAGCCCTCGGCAGCAGCAGCTGTTTAGCGTTGGTTAATAGCACCTGCAAATTCTCGTTATTCGGAAATTTGGATGTGTCCGAATTTCCGAATTAGAATAGAACAACTCTGAAATAACGAAAACAAATTTGGACAAAATAGTTTTCAAATTTGAATTTGAAAACGTTTCGAATTCGAATGGTTTTCCAATTTCCAAAGAGCGTGAAATAGAATGAAAATATATAGCAATAGAATAGAATAGAATTATTATTATTATTTTTTCTAAATTGGAAAACTATTCAAATTTTGACAACTTTTCTAGTTCAAAAAAGTTTTCGAAATTGAAAACTATTTGAAATTGATTCGAAAACATTTCGAATCGATTTAAAAATAAACTAGACGAATTCCGAAAACAAATTAAATGAATGAAACAAATTTAGGCAAATAACGAATCAAAACGAAACGGAACACATTTTTTTGTTCTGCACATGTCTATTTACTAATGGAATAGAACATTTTACATTTCTGAAGTGTGTGTTCATATTGATAATTAAACAAGGTAAGTCTGTGTTCACTTGAGGCCCCATTCACACTTGGCTGCTCTAAAAATACAGACAGACTCATACAATTCTGCCCACGTTTTCAGAAACGCGAAAAAATGCGCATGGGAATGTCCGTGAAGTGTAAATGGGACCTTATTGTTCATTCCTGCGCAATCAAGCATCTTGGTTTTTAATTCACTAGCACATGACTGGCCATTCAAAGGAAATTTAATTTACACCTTATTTACTAAGCTAAGTGAATACGTCTTTCTTCTTTACTAAATCAACTCCATTGCCTGTTTAAAAGACAAATAAATAATAGGTTCCCAAGTATTGAAACTATCATTTTATCAAGCACTGGGTCCTGTCTTTTTCTCTAGCCTCCACAAACACACCTTGCACCTTTTTTCAGATGCCAACCTACAGGAACTATAAAGTATAGTTCATAGATTAGTACCTTGGCATTAGACTTGATGTTTATCCCATAGGCCTTGCTGTTCTTACACAGTAACTTGCCAGTTAGGAAACTACAAGATGTCACAATTGTCATATGTGCTGACTTCCCTAATTTTTTGTTGTGCAAATTAAAATCTATTAGGAAATGTTTTGCAATATGAAATATTCTTGTTTCTCCATTAATCACTGTCCCCTGAGCAGAAGAGGAAAGCTTATAGGATGAGATGTATACATTTTTTGGGCACTCAGGACCTCTGGGAGTCGGACTGACCTTCTTAACCCCCCTGGCGATATTCCCGAGTCTGACTCGCACTCGGACTCAGGGTTTACTTACCTTGTTCCTGGATTCAGCAATGCATCCCCACTGTGTGAGCGAGCGCGTGCTCGCTCGATTCACACAGTGTCCCCTTGTGCTGCCGATCTCCGTTCCCTGCGACGTTACGACGCACGGGGGCGGAGAACGGCGCCAAATTCAAAAAAGTAAACAAACACATTACATACAGTATACTGTAATCTTATAGATTACAGTACTGTATGTAAAAAATACACACCCCCCCCTTGTCCCTAGTGGTCTGCCCAGTGCCCTGCATGTCCTTTTATATAATAAAAACTGTTCTTTCTGCCTGCAAACTGTAAATTGTCCATAGCAACCAAAAGTGTCCCTTTATGTCAAAAATGGTTTCAGAGCAGCTAGAAAACAGCGATAATAAATTATAATCACTTGCAGAATTGAGCGATTTGTGGGGAAATTCATCATAAAAAATAAAAGTAATGACAGAGACAATTCTGCAACTGAGCAAATTTCAGTGATTTTGAGTTGATTACATTATTGAATATTTTTTATTTTAATTATATTATTATTTGTTATAATTATTTATTATATTATAATTTATAATTTTGTTTTAAAAAAAAATGTCATACCCAGGATGCCTACTAGACTCTTGTTTGGTCAGATTTAAGTGAGTTATTCCTAAGAATTATAGGCCTACAGTATAAAACGCCAAATTTCCTTGCAAATAATGGTACCGCTTTCAGCACCTAAAACCAGAAAGAATAATACCGCCAGGGAGGTTAAGGATGTTTTTCTTCAGAAGGGTTATATACTGTATTAGTCACAGGTGTCAAATGTATTTATTGTATGCATATTTGTTAAATTCATATCTAAAAAACGTATTAAAAAGAGTTGCTGTCATAATACTACATTTCCACAAGATGGCAGCAAATCCCTCATTGAAAAACATTTCATGAAGGTAGAGGGAATGGCGCTGTGCTGTCAAAATCTCAGAATAAACTACACAGTTTTTTGTAATTTTATGTAAACCAGTAAACTGCGTGTGCTTATTAACCACTTCAGCCCCGGAAGAACTTATCCCCTTCCTGACCAGAGCATTTTTTGTGATTTGGCACTGCGTCGTTTAGCTGACAATTGCGTGATGGTGCGTCATTTTACCCAAACAAAATGTACGTCCTTTTATTCTCACAAATGGAGCTTTCTTTTGGTGGTATTTGATCACCACTGCAGTTTTTATTTTTTGCGCTATAAACAAAAAAAGAGCAACAATTTTGAAAAAAATTAAACATTTTGCTTTAATAAACATCCCCAAAAAATTCATATAAAAAATATATTTCTTTCTCGTACATCACGGGACACAGAGCGGCATATTCATTACTATATGGGTTATATGGAGTACCTTCAGGTGTGGACACTGGCAATCTCAAACAGGAAGTCCCCTCCCTATATAACCCCCTCCCCTAGAGGGAGTCCCTCAGTTTTTTCGCCAGTGTCTTAGGTGTTGGTCACGGAATAGCTTTGCTCCACATCCTTGGGATTAAGGGCGGGCTAACCGGATCTGTCCAAGGAGCCTCAGTGCCAAAGTGGACAGTACCCGGGCCCCAAACCGTGGGGTTTTGCCTATAATGCTCCTCTTTGGAGGGCTGGACCCTGGGCCCAGGACTTGGAGTTCGTAAAGACCATAAGTTCCTGTTTGCCAGGGTGCTATATAGGTCCAGGACAGTGGGTACCTTCATAGGACCCCAGGGCCTGAAGGTCTATTACGCTACCCACGGAGATGGGAGAAGATTGGATCGTTTTGCTAGACAAACATCCTGCAGCATGGAGCAGGTAAGAGGGGAGCCTGCGGGACTTGGTTCGACAGCAGGCTCTCCGGGGTAACCTAAAAGGGGGGTAGCCTAAGTATGCTCTGCATTGGCAACCTTGCTCACTATGTCTGAGTAGACAGGATGATCTCATTCCCCCATCACTAGGTTCCCCTGTCTAAGAAACAATTGTGTTTGCTAGCTACCTGCTGCTTTCTTCCTAGGGCTAGTAAGGACCCCTATGGGGCCTTTTGGAGAGTCCTACCTGGCCGGGGGTTTGATTCTGCCGCCTGGTACTGCAGTCCTGGGTCTCCAGCAGCGCGGCTCCTCCATGTACTTCCTGCTCCGGCATACGCGCGCGTGCGCGCGCACGTCTTATAGACATTTTTCGCGCCGTTCGGAGGGGAGGGCGGGGGGGGGGGCGTGCCTGCAGCGTCATCAGGGGCGCGCCTTGTGTGCTGTTATAGATCAGCAGGCTATAGTCAGTGCTCAGTCTGAGGCTGATCTGAAAGGGAGAGGACGCAGAGCGGCAGAACAGTGACTCCCGGTGGCGGAAGAGGGGTAGTACATGCTGGACTTGGTTCCAATGCTTTTCTGTTAAGCCAAAAAATCCCCCTTTTTGCAACAGGTTGGAGGCTGGCAAACTAAGTTTGGGGTCGCTGTATGTTATAAAAAAAAAAAAAAAAAAAAAGACTTATATATTTAAAAAAAAAAAAAGAAAACATACGGGGCCCCATCAGTTTTTGGGCATTAGTGATCTATTGTCCCCTAAACCCTAGTTTTGTACTCCTGGCCACTACAGTCTGCTGTTGTAGGCGGAGTCCCTCGATTTTGTATTATGGCTTCCAAAGGTTCGGGGTCAAAGGGTACAAAAAAGACCAAAAAACAAAGGGGTTCCCCCTCTGATTCTGATGATATGCCGATACTTTCCCCGCAGCTTATTCCCATGAAGGTCGCCTTGGATGAGCCATTGGGGGGGTCTGGTGCTGAGGCTGGCCCAGATCAGCCCAGCCCTGTGTTTATCACAGAGGAGATGCTAGCTGTATCCCTAGGGGGGCTAGAAGAGAGATTAGCAGCGTTGATCGCTAGATCTATTCCTGGCAAGAAACGGGCTAGATCCCCATCACCAAAAGGTGTATCCTCAGATGCTGAAATTCTCTCTCCGGAGGAATTGGAATCGCAGGAGGATCAACTAGACCTGAACCAAGAGGGTTCAGGGATTGAGGGATCTACCTCTGAGGAACCATTTTCAGACTCCCAAACAGAGAGGCTGTGGGTACAGTCTTTGACGGACATGGTCCGCTCGGCATTTAATTTACCATTGCCAGAGCCTCAGGTTCCTGCGGTATCCTCTCTGGGCTCTTTGAAAGCTCCTTTGAGCAACGCAGTTTTTCCGGTCCATCCTCTCTTGGAGGAATTGATCTTTCAGGATTGGGTACGACCGGACAGGATTTTTCTGCCGCCGAAGAGATTTGCGGTCATTTACCCTATAGAGGAAAAATTCTCGAAGAGGTGGAAGCTCCCAGTGGTGGATGCAGCCATTTCATGTGTGAATAAATCACTAACTTGCCCGGTGGAAAACATACAAATGTTTAAAGATCCGGTTGATAAACGGTTAGAGACACTTTTAAAAGCATCCTTTGCTACGGCAGGAGCAGTGGTACAGCCAGCTGTGGCTGCAATTGGAGTTTGTCAGGCGTTAAAGGACCAGACAAAAGAAATGCTAAAGGACATGCCTACCCAACAGGCAGAAGAGTTTTCTGACATTCCCAGAGCTCTGTGTTTTGCGGTAGATGCTATAAAGGATTCCATCCAGCAGGCCTCTCGTTTATCACTATTTTTGGTGCACATGAGAAGGCTCTTATGGTTGAAGAACTGGGCGGCGGAGCCCCCATGCAAAAAGCTTCTGGCAGGGTTTCCCTTCCATGGAGGACGACTCTTCGGAGAGGATCTGGATAAATACATTCAGACTATTTCAAGTGGCAAAAGTACCCTTTTACCAGTCAAAAAGACATTCCGGGGTCCTACATTTAAAAGGCAGCTCTTTCCTGTCTCAGGGCCCTCAAATTCCAGGCAGTATCGACGGCCGCCTGCGCGATCCAACGTTAACAGTAGATCGCAGGGACAGGCCCCTGGTGGTAAGAGACCATGGTATCGCAAGCCGACAAAACCAGCCCCTAAGTCTGCCTTATGAAGGGGCGCCCCCACTCTCGCGGGTGGGGGGAAGGCTTCGTTTCTTCTCAGAAGTTTGGGAAGCCAAGATCCCCGACAAATGGGTCCGGGCGTCTGTAACCACAGGCTACAGACTGGAGTTTCTAAAGTTTCCTCCGCCTCATTTTCAAGAGTCAAGGTACCAAAGGATCCAGCAAAGAAGGCCTCGATGCTGGCAGCTTTGGATCACCTGCTTTGCCAGGACGTGATAATAGAGGTGCCAGCCCAAGAGCAGGGGCTAGGTTTCTATTCCAATCTCTTTGTCATACCAAAGCCCAACGGCGATGTCAGGCCAATCTTGGACCTAAAGAGTTTAAACGTTTACCTAAGGGTTCGTTCCTTCCGGATGGAATCCATCCGGTCAGCAGTCGCCACGCTCCAGAGGGACGATTTTCTGGCTTCCATAGACATAAAGGATGCTTACCTTCATGTACCAATCTTTCAGTCGCATCAAAGATTTTTACACTTCGCAGTGGGGCAGCGACACTTCCAATTCAGGGCGCTCCCCTTCGTGCTAGCCACGGCCCCCCGTGTATTCACGAAGATCCTAGCCCCAGTTCTGGCCAATCTAAGGATCCAAGGGGTCACAGTCCTAGCATACTTGGATGACTTTTTAATCATAGATCACTCACGGCCGTGTCTGCAACAGGCAGTAAATCTCACGGTTCAGTACCTCGAAAGGTTCGGCTGGGTCCTAAACCGGGAAAAGTCAGCGTTCCAGCCTACGAAGCAGTTGGAATACCTCGGCATGAGGTTAGACACAGAACAGCAAAGGGTGTTCCTGCCCCTTGTAAAGATCGAGGCTATCAAGGGGTTGGTTCAGTTGGTTCTAAGCAAGAAAAGACCAACTATTCGCCTGTGTATGCGATTACTAGGCAAGCTAGTGGCCACGTTCGAGGCAGTACCATACGCTCAGATCCACACTCGAGTCCTACAGGCAGCCATTCTAGCAGCCTGGGGCAAGAGAGCACATGCCTTGGAGTCCCCTTTGACGCTATCATCAAGGGTCCGACAAAGCCTGGCCTGGTGGTTGAACCCTCAGAATCTTCTAAAGGGAAGGTCCTTCAGCCCCGTTGTCTGGAAGGTAGTTACCACAGACGCCAGCCTGGCAGGCTGGGGGGCGGTCTTGGAGGGGTTCTCTCGCCAGGGAACTTGGGCGGAAGCAAAGAGGCAGCTACCCATCAAGGTCTTGGAGATCAGAGCTGCTCGTCTAGCCCTCCTGGCATGGACTTCCAGATTACAGGGGTCCCCGGTGAGAATCCAGTCAGACAATGCCACAGCGGTGGCATACATAAACCACCAAGGGGGAACCAGGAGTCAGGCCGCTCAGAGGGAGGTGAGCTTGATTTTTCAGTGGGCAGAGGTTCATGTACCCTGCATTTCGGCGATATTCATTCCCGGAGTGGACAACCTGCAGGCAGACTTCTTAAGTCGCCAGATTCTGTCGCCGGGGGAGTGGTCTCTGCATCCCCAGGTCTTTCAGACAATCTGCCAGAAGTGGGGAATGCCAGACGTAGATATAATGGCATCCAGGTTCAACAAGAAACTAGACAGGTTCGTGTCTCGAGCGAGGGACCCTATGGCCTGCGGAACCGATGCGTTGGTTTGCCCTTGGCATCAATTCAAACTTCTATATGCATTCCCTCCGCTACAGTTACTTTCTCGCCTGTTGCGCAGGATCAGAGTGGAGCACAAGCCAGTCATTCTAGTAGCTCCAGCTTGGCCCCGGAGGACATGGTACTCACTAGTCCTGAAGATGGCAGTGGGAGACCCTTGGACTCTTCCTCTACGACCAGACCTACTCTCACAAGGCCCGATCCTCCACCCTACATTACAGCGTCTAAATTTGACGGCCTGGAGGCTGAATCCCTGATTCTCAGGGGTAGAGGTCTGTCTAGGCAGGTAATTCCTACCCTGATTAGGGCTAGAAAGCCGGCCTCCAGGGTGATTTATTACAGGGTGTGGAGGAACTACGTAGGCTGGTGTGAATCCAAAAGATGGAATTCCCGCAAATATACCATTGATAGGGTGTTAGGTTTTCTCCAGCTAGGAGTGGATAAAGGCCTGGCTTTAAGCACAATCAAGGGACAGATCCAGCTCTGTCAGTGTGGTTTCAGAGGCCGCTGGCCACCCACTCGCTGGTAAAGACCTTCATACAGGGGGTCTTGCATATTAATCCTCCTGTCAAGTCACCAATTTGTCCATGGGACTTAAATCTTGTCCTGTCCACTCTACAGAAACAACCCTTTGAGCCGTTGGCTGAGATTCCTTTAGTTTTACTGACAAGAAAGTTGGTATTCTTGGTCGCCATAGTTTCGGCCAGGAGAGTGTCAGGCCTCGTACACACGAGGGGATATGTCCGCTGAAAACGGTCCGATGGACCGTTTCAGCAGACATCTCCGCTCGTGTGTATGGGCTAGCGGACAGATTTCTCCACCCGACAGATTTCAAAGCATGCTTTGAAATCCATCCGGTGGAATCTGTCCGCCCGACATGTCTGCTGGTTAGTACACTTACCAGCAGACATGTTGTGCCCCACCGCCGCCGCGCCGCCGCCGAATGGATTCGGCGCATGCGCGGAAGTGTTTTACTTCCTGGTGCGGCCACGTCACCGCGCCCGCTGGCGGCGGGGAATTTGATCCGATGGTGTGTACACGCCATCGGATCAAACTCCCGATCGGACATATCCGATGGAAATGGTCCGCGGACCGTTTTCATCGGATATGTCCGATGGTGTGTACGCGGCCTCAGAGTTGGCAGCCTTATCGTGTAAGGAACCATATCTCGTTCTACATAAGGACAGGGCAGTTCTCCGGCCCCATCCTTCCTTTCTACCAAAGGTTATATCCAATTTTCACTTGAACCAGGATTTGGTACTTCCATCCTTCTTTCCGAAACCCACATCTAGAAAGGAGGGGTTGCTGCATACCTTGGATATTGTCCGGGCCATGAAGGCCTATCTTAAAGCTACAGAAAAGATCCGGAAAACAGATGTGTTGTTCGTTCTACCAGATGGCCCCAAGAAGGGGCAGGCAGCTGCAAAATCCACCATCTCGAGATGGATTAGACAATTAATCATTCAGGCCTACGGTTTGAAGAGGTTGCCTCCTCCTTTGTCGGTAAAAGCCCATTCTACCAGGGCCATGGGCGCCTCCTGGGCAGCACACCATCAGATCTCTATGGCTCAGATATGCAAGGCGGCGACGTGGTCATCAGTCCACACGTTTACAAGGTTTTATCAACTAGACGTGAGAAGGAATGCGGATTCAGCCTTTGGGCAGGCAGTACTACAGGCTGCGGTTTAAGATCCTCGGGATCAGGGGCACCCTTGGTTGTAAAAGAAAAAAAAAAAAAAAAAAAAAGTTTTTTCTTGACTAAGTTGGATTTATTATTATTATTTGAGTTAAATCTCTTTTGAGAAGATGTCTCCCTCCCCTCATTAAAGCATTGCTTTCGGACATCCCATATAGTAATGAATATGCCGCTCTGTTTCCCGTGATGTACGAGAAAGAAAAAGGGATTTTTAAATACAGCTTACCTGTAAAATCCTTTTCTTGGAGTACATCACGGGACACAGAGCTCCCACCCCTCTTTTGGGAAACATTTTTGGGAGGCATACTGCTTGCTACAAAACTGAGGGACTCCCTCTAGGGGAGGGGGTTATATAGGGAGGGGACTTCCTGTTTGAGATTGCCAGTGTCCACACCTGAAGGTACTCCATATAACCCATATAGTAATGAATATGCCGCTCTGTGTCCCGTGATGTACTCCAAGAAAAGGATTTTACAGGTAAGCTGTATTTAAAAATCCCTTTTTCTTACCTCAGTTTCTACATATTTTTGATAAAAAAAATCGCAATAAGAGTATATTGATTGGTTTGCGCAAAAGTTATAGTGTCTACAAAATAGGGGATAGATTTATGGCATTTTTATTATTATTATTTTTTTCCTAGTAATGGTGGTGATCTGCAATTTTTATCAGGACTGCGACATTATGGCAGACACATCAGATACTTTTGACACTATTTTTCAGACCAGTGTCATTTATACAGCGATCAGTGCTATAAATAGCCACTGATTACTGTACAAATGGCAGGAAAGGGGTTGAATACTAGAGGGCGATCAAGGGGTTAAGTGTGTCCTAGGTAGTGATTCTAACTGTGGGGGGAATATGCTACCACTGACATGACAGTGATCACTGCTCCTAATGTCACTAGACAGAACAGGGAAATGCCTCCGTATCACGATCGTGGGCTGCTGGCGAATATCGAGTTTGCAGGACCCGTGGACGCACGCACCTGCACAGCGGCAAATTCAAAGGGACGTACCTGTATGAGCCATTCTGCTGACGTATATGTGTGTGTGTGCCGGTCGGCAAGTGGTTAAAACTGGGAATCATAAATCAAGGGGCCCTCCTATCTAAAAAGTGCATAGGTTTTAGATGATGACAACATTATCTCTATTTTAATTGTGGTGGTCTGGAGGTTGGCCAGCCAAGCTCTGGCAACTGTATTATTAGTCGATTTTTTTGTATATTTAATAGAGCTGCACGATTCTGGCTAAAATGAGAATCATGATTTTTTTGCTTAGAAGATAGATCACAATTCTCTCACGATTCTCGCGGCATTACATCATCTTTCACAATAAAACCCCAAAAATTGGGCTAACTTTACTGTTTATTTATTTTTTTATTCATTGAAGTGTAGTTTTTCCCCAAACATTGCATTTGAAAGACTGCTGTGCAAATACAGTGTAACATAAAATATTGCAGCAATTGCCATTTTATTCCCTAGGGTCTCTGCTAATATATGTATATAATGTTTGGGGGTTCCAAGTAATTTTCTAGCAAAAAATATTGTGTCAGAAAAAGATTTGGACCCTTTAAGGCCCCTTTCACACAGGGACGGATCCGCTTTCAGCAGTCCGCCATCTCTTCGCAGATCTCTGCTGAGCCGGCGGATGACAAGTCCCTCTCTGCTCACTGATTGGAGAGGGGCTCCTGTCTCCTATGGAGAGATCTGATGAAAACGGACAGCTTGCCGGATGTCAGCGGACATGTCTCCGCTGACATGTGACGCTCCATAGAGAAGAATGAAGCGGCCGTTCAGGTCTGCCGACAAAACTGAGAGGCGGACCTGACACACAGAAGTTTGATCTAAGAAGGAAGTTAGTTACAATGTTTCATGTTGTTAAAAACTTGGCAAACTGCCCGATCCTTTTCTTTACACACACAAAAGTTTATCCCTTTGATCTAAACTTGGCAGACTGCCCGGATATTTTCTTTTGACAGCTAAGTGAGCAGATAAAGTCTCTCCACTTGTTATATGAAAGAATCGTCAAACTCTGCATTGGAGATCATTAGGGGAATTGAATCGAGATCATGATTTTTTTTACGATTAATTGTGCAGCTCTAATATTTAATAAAGATTTGTTTTCATTTTTCCTACTATTTACCGCTGTTGGTTCTTTTATACTCCCTTATGGGGGGCCCCTTGACCCTCACTTTGTTTTTGTATATAGTTGACTGTAGTTATAAAGAACCCCACCCATTGGGTGAGTCGGTAACTGATCCGCGTACTGCGAAAATCCCCAAAAATATTATATATACATAACTATTAATTGTGTTGTTTTAGCTTGTGTTTTGTTGTACATTTTACAATATATGTGCTCATTTATGAAGACATACAGTATATTATAAACGCGTGTTTGGCTTTGAAGGAGCTGTAAAGTGAAAGATAGTGTTGCGTTGTGGAAGTAGTGCAAAGGGACAAAGGGAAACCATTTACCACTGACAGGGGTGCTTGCAATGATCAGCTTTTATTTATTTATGTGAAAACGTTATTCTAAAATGTCAAAAAACGTGTTTGCTGTAACTGTTTATAAAGTGTTAGCTGGAGTTCAGCTTCAGTGTATTAGTCAAGTCCATCTAAATCTGCCCAAGGGCATCTGCTTTACTGCATCATCCAGAATGCAGACACCCAAGACAGCAAAAGTGCTACTGGCTGGCTCACCAGGGGAAATAAAAGCCTAAAAAAGAAAAGGAAACTAATGCAGCCACAACATTTAAGGACTGGTAAGCTACAATATATTTTATATTTGGAGGGGGGTTAATACTGCTTTAAACTCACTATACAAATCTGAAAGGCTACCAAACCTGTTCCTTTTTGTCCTCTTGCACACTGCGGCCTAAAAGTTTTAAGGCATAAAGACATTTTTTTACTGATCTAAATGCAGCCCAATGTTTTCAATGTGCCGGCACAAACATGTGCTGCGTATACAAAGGTAAAAAAAAAGTACAGAAATCTAAGTTGCCGGTCAGTATTTTATGCGCGTATGTGCATACACACACAGGTATGCGCAAATATGCACATATGTGGGTAAAATGTTAATTTAAAACGTTAAAATTCCTTTCTGAGATAGAATTTATTTTACTTATGTATGCAAAAATACTCACGAAAAAAAAACAAAAAAAACAAAACAAGACATTTTCGCTAGGAATTCCGATGGTTTAATAACAGTACAGTGCAACTTTGGTTTAAGAGTAACTTGGTTTGAGAGCGTTTTGATTTGCGAGCAACTTTTCTTTTTTTTTTTTTATTCTGACTCCGTTTGCCAGTGTTAACTCACAAGACAAGCAGAATTCAAGCTAGTTATGCCTGCAGTACCTCATTTGGCCTGGGGTATGGGGCGCAGGAGCCGAGAAAAGCCGAACATTGGCCTGCAGTACCTCATTTGGCCTGAGGTACAGGGGCGCAGGAAACAAGCCGAAGAGTCCTCGGGCCTTTTTGGCTGTTTTCGGCGCTCTCTGGATTCCCCCCACCTCTGGCCACATTCGGTATTGCATCCCATTGAAGTCAATGCGGAACAATATATTTTCGTTTCCATTGACTTCAATGGGAAAACGGAAAATTGTATACTCACCTTTCCGTAATTTTCCTTTCCTGACGCATCTTCATGGCAGCACACACTGGGTTGTGACTCCGCCCCCACAACCTGACAGGATTGGTTAGCTATAAATTTGAAGGGGAGACGCCCCGCATCATTCTCTGTATATATCATCATAAAACAGCAGGGTGGGCATCTGTGTGCTGCCATGAAGATGCGTCAGGAAAGGAAAATTACGGAAAGGTGAGTATACAATTTTCCGTTTTCCTGACGCATTCATGGCAGCACACACTGGGATATAACTCGCCAGTCGGGAGGGTGCAAGAAAACAGTAATATTTATTCTTTATAGCGCTGAGGAATTGGCTCTAAGAACAGATCTGCCGAAGTCGATGGTAGCCAGGAAAGCAGAATTCACTCTGTAGTGAGAAATGAAGATGTGTTGGGAAGACCAAGTTGCTGCTCTGCCTATGGTTTCCGGTGAAGTCCCGCAATATGCTGCCCAAGAAGTGGCCTCTGCCCCTGTCAAATGAGCCCTAATGCCCTCTAGGAGTCGTAAGTTGCTGGATGGAATAGGTCTCTTTGATAGCTTTAACAACCAAGAGGTAATGGTACGGGAGATAGCTGGCTGACCTCGTCTGCTCCCGTGTGGGATAATCAAGAGAGAATCCGTCTTCCTGAGATGTAGCTGTAACGTAACTGGAGATGGTAGACTTGACATCCTAGTCATGGGACTCGCCCCTCTCATTAGTAAAAGACGAAAGGACGATGTCCTGTTATAATGAAAGGAGGAAGTTACCCTTTGATAAAAATGGTCTGAGGGCTTCAGAACCACTCTGTCAGGGAAGAACACTGAATAGGGGTTCCATAGCCATAAGTGCTTGTATCTCCGACGCCCTCTTAACTGAGGTGATAGCAATACGGGAAGCCATCTTCAGAGCTAGGTTCCACGGTGAGACTAAGTTGAATGGAGAAAAAGGTGGATTGGACAGGGCCTTGAGTACTACACAGAGATCCCCTGTTGGAAAGGCTGGCCTTCTAGGTGGTCTGATCTTACGTAGGCCCTGAGGAACAGAGTGACCGGATGATGAAGAGTCCATCTAGTACCCGTCATGGCTGAAAGGGCAGATACTTGCACCTTCAGGGTACCCAAGCCCGGGCCCTTGTTAAACCCTGACTGAAGAAATTCAAGAATTTGAGATGGGATTCCAATCTCTTTGCTGCGATGACACGAACCTCTCCCAGACCCTAGTATAGGTGACATCAGTGGAGCTCCTTAGAGCTTGTACTAAGGTTGATATTACCTCCTGAGAGTATCCTAGTTCCCCTAACCTAGCCCTCTCAGCTTCAAAGCTGGCAAATGCAGCTTCTCTGGGCTGGATGGAAGAATTGCCTCTGATGTATGAGATCCCAGGTTACTGGAAGATGTATTGGAGGCCGCGTACCTAGTTGTAGCAGGGTCGTAAACCATGGCCTCCTCAGCCGGAACGGTATTAGTACAATAACTGTGGCTGAGGACTTCCGAAGTCGGGACAGGAATCTTGTAATCCTAGAAGTTGGAAGAAAAATGTACCCTAGCTCGCAGCTCCATGGAAGAACTAGGCAGTTTGTCCCTTCAGGTAATGGAAAGTGGGCTCTGGACAGGAACCTCTGACACTTGGAGTTCTTTGGCATGGCCGCTAGGTCGACTTCTGGTACTCCACAAGTTTTCGTAAGAATGGAGAATACCTGTTGGTTCAGGGACCGTTCGTTGTTTGAAAGTGTCTCTCGGCATAGGTAGTTGGCCAACGAATTCTGTGTTGCTGGGACGCATACTCCCCACAGATCTAACAGGTGCACTTGTGCCCCTTCCATTATGGGCGAACTTCCTCCTGAAGCGTGCGACACCTGATGCTCCCCTGTCTCTGGATACATGACACCGCTACTTGTTGTCCATCCTGATCAGGACACTCTTCCTCTCTAGAAGAGGCGCAATGGCCAGGAGGGCCTAAAAGGCTGCTCTGAGCTCTAAAATATTTGACACTATGCCCTGTGCCCGAAAATGCCACTGTCCTTGGGCTACTCAGTCTAGATAGTGTGGACCCCATCACCCCTGACTGGCGTCCGATGTTACTACTTCTGGACTTGGGGGAACTTTTGGAATGGACTTTCTGAGGTCGGACGGGTGTGTCCACCACCATACTAATTGCTTTACCCAGTTTGAGATGTGAATGGTTTGGAGTATTGACGTTCTATTCCACTGCCTGAGAAAGGAGTTCTGTAAGACTCGCATGTGCCACAGGGGCCACTGTATCAAGGGTATGGATGCTGACATGGACCCCAGGGTACTGAGGCAGGCTCTGACAGTTAGACGTCTGGATGATAGCAGACTCTGTATCTTCTGGAGCAAGGGCTTCAGCCTCTCTTGAGGGAGTTGCACCCGGTACAACCTGGTATTTTATTCTGCCCCTAGGAACACCCTAACTTGCCGAATGCTCTGGGTGCTGAGGCGATGCCGAATGGGGGGCACCAAAATTGGAAATGGGATTGATCGATTGAGAACTGAAGGGACCTCTGGAAGGTAAGATGAACTGGTATGTGAAGGTAAACGCCCGAAAAATCTAGAGATAGCATCCAGTCTCCCACGTCCACTGACAACAAGATGGACTGAAGGCTTTTCCAATCTGAGGTCCTCTATTTTGATCGTCTGTTGAACTTCTTTAGGTCCAAGACTGGACGTAGATCCCCGTTTTTTTTTTGTACCAGAAATAAAGGGAAATAAAACCCCCTCCCTTTCTGGTGCAGAAGTACTTGGTAGGCTGGAATGTGTTCCCTGCCAATATGCCCATGAATTTCCAATTGTGACCGGTCTTGATAAAGGATAGTGTTCATGGATCTGTTATACGAGTTGCCCATATCCGAGCGAATCTCTTGAGTTTGGTGCTCACCTGAGCTGGGTGGGCAGACGGACCCTCAAAAAGGACTTCTGCTGTTCCCCAGCTGTGATTGGCTTACTGTATCTACATGAAGGAGGGTCGAGTCCTCCAGTCCCTCCTAAATTCCCTGCGGGGGCGGTAGGATCTAACATCCCTGTACTTGACAGGAAGATCACGCCTGCAAGCGGGGCCCTTCTGGGGCTCTGGTTTTCCTATCGGAGAAATCAGCCCAGACTTTCCCCCGGTAACCTTGGAGATGGCCGAGTCCATCTTTGTGCCGAATACACTTGAGCCGCCATATGGAATTTTGCACCAGTTAATTTTGAAGCTGCCTTCGCTATCCAGGGTCTCAGTCATAAGGCTCTTCCCAGCCATGAAGTCGCCCCCTTAGGAGCCGTAAGCCAACTTAATTTTCCTGCAGGGAGGAGAATATCTTCCCCTGGTCGGCTCCTTCTAGAATGGGATTCTCAACATTAGCTGCCTATGCAGCGATAGTTTTAGCGACTGCCACTGTGGTGATAGCCGGCCTACAAGCGGCTCCTGTTGTGGAGCAGGCTTTCTTCAGTTCAATATTGATTTTACGATCAAGAGCGTCCCGGAAGGTAACTGCGTCTTCAATCGGTAGAGAAACGTCTCTAGCGAGTCGCATTGAAGATTAATCGACCGTAGTTGCATTGATCAAAGAATCGATCTTAGACTCCCACAAGGGGTACAATCTGCAAACTTGTTGCTCATACTGGGCCGCTTATGCGACCCCCCCACTTATCCTTTATGAGGTTCTCCAGCTCTTCGATGAAGGGAAATGATTCAGGACCCCCTTTTCAGCATCGGGAAATATTTCTGAACCTTCAGAAGTTCTGCCATAACCTCCTCCCAGCCGATCGCTTCCTTGACTGAATGGGCAAATGGTTCAACCAAAAAGGGACAGTCCGACGCCTGCTCACACTCCTCATTCTTAGAGAGGGTTACTGCACCCTGGCGTAACGGCCGGGCGATGTGCTTGGGGAAGGATCGCCCACATATGATCCCTGTGGCGATTCTCCTAGGAGCTCAGTATCTACTCTGGCCTCTGAATCCTTGGTTACTTCAATGAAGCACGAGCGGCAGGCCAATTCCCCTGGCAAGGCTGGCGCCCCGCATATTTGGCAAACATTTGCCGTGGTGCGGGTAAGATAGCTCTGTCTGGGATGAAGGTAATCGTCTGTGGTGGGACCGACTATGACGGGAGTGCTGTGACGCGAGCGGCTATGCCTTGATTGAAGAAATCAAGAGGGTAACCTTGAGCGATTTCTTGCGCCTTCTGCCGGAAGCATGGCTAGAATCTCCCTCTGTGCCGCAAACTTGCGTCTTTTGACCCGATAGGGCTACCAAAACTGTAGCGTCAGTGGCCAGGCTCTCTTTTTTGTCTCCCCTCTACTTATTACCTTCTGGACGGCCTCTATACCTGGTCAGCTGATGGTGGTCTGCGAGGGCAGTGGCCCCCATTAGGATAGCAGAGAGACAGCCCGAAAAGGTGGGAAAAAAAGAGAGAAGGGAAAACATTACAATATGTTCCCCCCCAACATTTCTATTTATTAAATTAATATAATAATTTTATATACATATATCTATCCTTTTTTTTTTGGATTATATTAATTGTTTAATTATGGATACACTTTCTCCTATGGTATGTTATAAATTAATATATAAATGTATTGAATGAATGATGAAAACTTATATAGCGCGGCACATGCAAATTGAATCGCCTCTGGGCGCTTGTATTATATCTTCTATCCTATTTGTTCCTTTTTTTTTTTGTGTGTGTAATCAATTAGCCCAGGCTGATCTGGGACATGCCTGCACACACCTGGTGCAATCTTCACTCTGAGTAGAGCAGAGCAGCAGTGCGGCAGCCAGAACTACAGAGCAATAGGACTGTTTCTTTTTTCCTTCTTTTTTTTTTAATGACGCGCGCATGCGCAGAAGCGTCGCGCTTTTTTAAAGCTTGCTACATATGCCAGTATAATTCCAGAGCCCCTGAGACCACCAGAACGGGGTTCCCACCATAAAGCTCATTTAGAGACTGTACAGGAGGGACTTCCAAACAGGAGAGGCTGAACCTGCTGGGGCGATTTGCGGTAAGAGGCATGCTTCTTGCTTGTTCGTCCAATCTTGTCAGGTGAGGATAAAAAAAGATAGGAAAATGGTAGTGTAGCGCTCAGAGTTGCAAAATATAACAATAAAGCTAAGCTTGCATACATGTAAAGGGTGTGTAATACACATAGAGTGATCTGTGCGTCAACATCAAAAATAATATCATAACCTCATATAAAAATAAAATGAAATAAAGTTCATGAAATAAAAGTTCATAGATTCCAGTGACACAAATGATGCTTGATTTTCAGAAGTGAAAAGAATAAATCCCACCACCGGTGAAGATGCAGGCTTACCAGATGAAGTGGACTCTAAGAAAATTAAATTTCTAGAGTCGGTCAGGCTTGGTTTATGCTCAGATCTTGATACAGGGTGTCTCTCAGAGAGGGGATCAGCAGATATCTATGATGTAGATTCCAATGGCCACGAGACTGATTGGAAGTCTCTCGTTCACGGAAAAAATGTTGGTCATCCGTCTCAAAGATGGCATGTATAAATGGAAAGGAGAAGAGGGGACGCCATAGTGTAACACCGTAAAGTCAATATAAAAATTTATTAAAATTGCACTTACATATACAGATGAAAATATGGCGCATATCAATAGAATAGTGGCAACGATGGAGTCATCCCTGACGCGTTTCGTGTCATTACACGTTATCAAAAGACCCTTTTGATAACGTGTAATGACACGAAACGCGTCAGGGATGACTCCATCGTTGCCACTATTCTATTGATATGCGCCATATTTTCATCTGTATATGTAAGTGCAATTTTAATAAATTTTTATATTGACTTTACGGTGTTACACTATGGCGTCCCCTCTTCTCCTTTCCATTTATACATGCCATCTTTGAGACGGATGACCAACATTTTTTCCGTGAACGAGAGACTTCCAATCAGTCTCGTGGCCATTGGAATCTACATCATAGATATCTGCTGATCCCCTCTCTGAGAGACACCCTGTATCAAGATCTGAGCATAAACCAAGCCTGACCGACTCTAGAAATTTAATTTTCTTAGAGTCCACTTCATCTGGTAAGCCTGCATCTTCACCGGTGGTGGGATTTATTCTTTTCACTTCTGAAAATCAAGCATCATTTGTGTCACTGGAATCTATGAACTTTTATTTCATGAACTTTATTTCATTTTATTTTTATATGAGGTTATGATATTATTTTTGACGTTGACGCACAGATCACTCTATGTGTATTACACACCCTTTACATGTATGCAAGCTTAGCTTTATTGTTATATTTTGCAACTCTGAGCGCTACACTACCATTTTCCTATTTTGTTTTTTGCTTCTTGTTTTTCAGTAGCCGTGTTTAGCAGCCAATTCTATTCATTTTTAGCAGCGCAGTTTTACACACCACTCCCATTTTTGAGGATAAAAAAAGAGAATGATGCGGGGCGTCTCCTCTTCAAATTTATAGCTAACCAATCCTGTCAGGTTGTGGGGGCGGAGTCACAACCCAGTGTGTGCTGCCATGAATGCGTCAGGAAAACTCGCTTTGATATGCGACTACTTTGTATTACGAGCATACTCCTGGAAAGTATTATGCTTGTAACCCGAGGTTCAACTGTACTGTGTGCAAGTACCCTTAAGCCCCGTACAAACGGGCCAAATATTCAATAGAAATATTCGGCCGTGTGTACAGCAGCCGGTCTGACAGAAGCCGTCCATTTGAAAGGGTTGTGACCAAAGAAGGCCTGCCAACGGGTTCCCGGACAGCGCTCTTAGCCAATGGCTGAGAGCTCTGACCGAAGTGTTCTGGAAGGGGACCATCCCCCTGTCAGAACACAATAGCACAGCAGGGGAGATCGCTGTACTAACATCAGTGATCAGTCTGAGAAGCTGTGCTATTGGGATTCCTCCTGGCTGTCCGTGTATCAGTCATCAAAGCAGAGGGCCCTTCACCTGGCTATAGATCACTTATCCAGACCCCTTATCAGGTGAGGAAGGAAGGCAGAGAAACGCATCTTGTTGTAGCACATAAAGTAAAATATCGAAATACTTGAGATAAGAGGAGACACACCAAGCGATAATTGGTAAATATTTGTTGTAATTGCCAGATACTGTACATAATAATGAGAAACAATGCTGTAATGTGTCTATTGTCTTTTTTTCATTGTAGCGTCACCCCCGAAAGGGCCGCTGGATTGATGATGGGACGGCATGTTGAAGTTACCCTTGCTTGGTCTAGGGATGCACCAGAACACTTTGCAATAACTTGAATGTCCAGACAGGCAATAAAGATTTTCTTATGCTTTAATTCCAGGCCAACATAGCCAAACATCAACTCGATGAAGAAGGACAGGTTGATGAATAAGAGATAGAGATTCTTGATGTCAGGCCTGGATAAGCACACAGCGCCACAGTCGCAGACAGCGCCACTTCACACGCGCCACCGTCACAACGCAGGCTAGGAGGAACGGGCCTTTCTCTCTGACCCAGCTCTAGGCCTCTGCCACAGGCCAATGTGGTTTGAATAATTTGTCAGCACCCGAACAGAGCAAATCCTCCCAGCTATTTTTCCATGCGTCCGGCACAATGCGACAGTGAAAAGTACCTGTCATTGGCTCTAGTACCGGATCCTCCCGGCGACATTCAGGAACCCAGCCATCTACTGGGGTCCCCTCAGATTCGTCTTCGACCGAGACTCAGCAGGGCCCAGATATTGACCGGATGGGCCACACCGACGGGGGCCCCTGGGTGCGCACACCCTAAAGGTGGATGCCGCACCCCGACTCTGGGTCCCCCTGCAGGGAACGCCAAAAGAACCCCGAACACCTGACCTCTCTTCCAGATATACCCCTCCCCAGCATGCCCAGCGAGAGGAAAACCCTCCAATTGGCTGCTGGGGAAGATCCAATCCACCGGGAATCCATCTAGCTCCCACTGCCGGCCAAGGATGAACTTACATCCCCAGAATGCAGTCCGAGCCAGGGGACCTTCCCAGAATAAGACAGGCCAGTAACTCAATAATTGCGATTGAGAGCAAAGTAACTCTCCCAATCCACTATTCTCTTTAAAGCGCAATACCCGCGCTAAACAAAAGGGGGCGCTACATCATATTTGCAGCTCAAAGGTTGACCATTTTCTCAGTCTCTTGTTTAATAGATAACATGTTAATAAGAGGCGGTTCACACAGGGGCAACACGACTTCCAGCACGACTTTGGGAGGCAACTTGGACACGACTTGAGTATGAATCATCAGGCAACTTACAAGGCAACTTCAAGTCGCTTCCAGGACAGGAGGCTTTCCAGTGGCCAATCAAACAACAATCAGCTCTGTGGGAGGGAGGGGTTTGCCTGAGAAATGTATGTTATCTTCCTGAAAAGTTGCTTCAGTTAAGAAAGTGATCCAACTTCTGAGGCAACTTCCATTGAAATCAATGGGTACAAGTTGCCTACAAGTTGCCTACAAGTCGGATTGAAGTAGTACAGGAACCTTCAGTAGTGTACATTAAGACGGCTCCCATTCACTTCCATTGCTTTTCTCAACCACACGACTTGTGACGATTTGGAACTTCAAGTCCCAAGTCGCCCCTGTGTGAACCGGCTGTTGATGTGTTAATGTGATATAGCAATATTTTGATAAACTTTGATTTCGTCAGTTACGTGCCAGTGGGGTTTATGATTCAAAGTAATAGCAGATGGAAATTTTTTAGGGCTGGGCAAAGTAAAGATTAATTCCTCGATTAATCTTTAATTTTTTTGATCGATCAAAATTCTTGACGTCACCAGACAGCCTGGACAGTGAGACTTACCCTGCTGGATGCCAGCAAACTGCACCCATTGGATTGAGGTACCTTTGCATCTGTGGAGCAGGAGGATGCATCAGGCTCCATCAGGGAAAGGGGGCAAAAAAAAACATTGTTTTCCTGTCCTAAGCAGTTTTGTGCAAATAATTCTTTGTGTATCGGCAACATCTGTTCCGTGCAAAAGACTGTTCAGTTCTTCAGGGTATATTGTGAATAAAATGCGATCATGTCTGCTTCCAGAAAATGTAAACACTCTGGTATGTCTGCGTGACTGGCTAAAGTGATGCCTACTTGCCTACTATAAAGTGACTGACAGTCAATATACTAGATAAGTTTTATAATTAAAGTTAAACTAACTTTCTACGTTTTTCTTAAAGTTTAATAAGAAAAAAATGACTTACGTCAGTGCTACAGTTTGAATTTAAAACGTATTTGTGTGAACTGTGAAGTTAAGTCATGGATTGTGGAAACTAACTAGTGTCGGGTGATTCTATATAGTGTATACCACATTTACCCAGGGGTGTATTTAGGTTTTGTGCTGCCCTAGGCCTGATGAAACTCGCGCACCCCCTACTTTATATATGACGCACCCCTTCCTTTTTAAGACCCGTCCTGTCATTTTCATGGGATGCGGACAGGGTGGGATGGGGACAGGGGGACAGGGTGGGATGAGGACAGGGGGGCAGGGTGGGATGAGCACAGGGGGACAGGGTGGGATGAGCACAGGGTAGGATAAGCACAGGGCGGGATGAGCACAGGGGGACAGGGCGGGATGAGCACAGGGGGACAGGGTGGGATGAGCACATGGGGACAGGGTGGGATGAGCACAGGGTGGGATGAGCACAGTGGGGCAGGGTGGGATAAGCACAGGGTGGGATGAGCACAGGGGGACAGGGTGGAATGAGCACATGGAGACATGGTGGGATGAGCACAGGGTGGGATGAGCACAGTGGGACAGGGTGGGATGAGCACAGTGGGACAGGGTGGGATGAGCACAAGGGGACAGGGTGGGATGAGCACATGGAGACATGGTGGGATGAGCACAGGGTGGGATGAGCACAGTGGGACAGGGTGGGATGAGCACAGGGTGGGATGAGCACAGTGGGACAGGGTGGGATGAGCACAGGGGGACAGGGTGGGATGAGCACAGGGGGACAGGGTGGGAGTGATTTGAGAGGGAAGCAGATATGTGCTAGTGGGGGGGGGGGTCAGACCCCCCACTAGCACATATCTTCTTCCCTCTCAAATCACTCCCCAGCACATATCTTCATACCACTTTCTCCTCTGCCATCACTTCATTAGTTCACCTTGTATCTGCCTGCCCCCACTCCTTCCCTCCTGGTTACTGTGTCCTCTCTCTCTCACTGAAGTTGTCCCACATAGCAGCAGCACGGCTCTCTCGGTTGTGTTTCTCCTTGGCTCCACCTCCTGGCTGTCTACACAGGAACATTGAGCTAAGAGGGGGGGAGGAGCCGAAGACTGTGTATTGCAATGTTAGTGGAGAGAGAGGGAAGGCTGGCGGCTGCACTGTAAAGCCGAATGACGCTGCAGGACCCCAGGTGGCAAATGTCCCGGGTGACCGCGCCAGCATATTCTAGTCTGAACAATTACCGGAGTTCAGTGCCGAAACATGCAGTGGCACTGAACTCCAGGATTCAGCTGTGCCATCCCCCGCAAAGTGCCACTCTAGGCCTGGGACTTGTCGGCCTAGGCCATAATACATCTCTGCATTTACCACAGACTAATGCAGAGTTACAATGCAAGGAGATCAGCTAAAAGTAGTTGGATCTGTATGTGCGTTATAACTAATCGAAATTAGTCGATTAATCGATAAAAAAAAAACGATTAATCGAACACGAAAATTTTAATCAGTAACAGCCCTAAAATTTTCCGAAGTATAGCCAAATCCGAGGGTTCAGGTTAGCCTCCATTTGAAGGCTGGTATCTTGAAGATACTAAGATTGGAGGTCCCAGAGAGGAGGACAAATAGAGAAGTAGAAAGAAATGCACTCGATAAATGTGCAGTGCACGTCACTTACTTCGAAACGCTGAAAAAAAAAAAAGCTGAAAGAAGGGGAATCACACAGCCTATCAAAGACATGTAACCAGCTTATCTTTGACTCACTGAGTTCTCTTTGCTATATTAACCATACAGAACCCTGTGTGACACCACATGCTTAAAGGGGTTGTAAAGGTAAAAAAAAAAATCCCATAATAGCTTCCTTTACCTTAGTGCAGTCCTCCTTCACTTACCTCATCCTTCCATTTTTCTTTTAAATGTCCTTATTTCTTCTGAGGCCCTGTACACACGATTAGACATGTCCAAGGAAACATGTCCGACGGACCGTTTTCATCGGACCCCGCTGAAGTGGTCTGTTGGTCCGATGTGCGTACACACCATCGGACCAAAATCCACTCGGACCAGAACGCGCTGACGTAGAACACAACGACGTGATGAAAAAACGAAGTTCAATGCTTCCAAGCATGCGTCGACTTGATTCTGCGCATGCGGGGGATTTTGGTCCGATGGTCTGTGTACTAACCATCGAACCTGTCCGACGGACAGGTTTCCAGCGGACATGTTTTCAAGCATGTTTGGAAATTTTTGTCCGCTGGAAAACGGTCCGATAGGCCGTACACACGATCGAACATGTCCGCTGAAACTGGTCTGCGGACCAGTTTCAGCGGACATGTTTGATCGTGTGTATGCGGCTTGAGAAATCCTCACTTCCTGTTCTTCTGTCTGTAACTCCACACAGTGATGCAAGGCTTTCTCCCTGGTGTGGAGGGGGCGAGCAGGAGAGTCAGGACGCTCTCTACGTTGCAGATAGAGAAAGGAGCTATATGTTAGTGGGTGTCGTGACTCTCCCGTAGTCCAAGGGAGGGGGCGAGCACGACACTCCACACCAGGGAGAAAGCATTGCATTACTGTGGTGAGTTACAGACAGAAGAACAGGAAGTGAGGATTTCTCGGAACAAATGAGGACATTTAAAAGCAAAATGGAAGGATGAGGTAAGTGAAGGAGGACTGCACTAAGGTAAAAGAAGCTATTTAGGGATTTTTTTTATTACCTTTACAACCCCTTTAACAACCTGATATACATTTTATGAATGGGACATAAAATAGAGGCCCTAGTAAGGAGTAATATTTGGGTGACCAGCAGAAAACACTAACTTTTAAATAGGACCCCTGGATCTACAGGTGCTTAAAGAAACACATAATTATCTTTCGAGATTTCAGGGAGAACGTTTTTAATGGGTTTTTTTAACAGCAATATGCTGTACAGCGCATGTACTTCATCTTGCGCATGCACAGTATGGGAATTCTGCGAGATCTGAGAGCATAGGTAGGGATCTCCCTGAAGGCACTAGTGACGTTGCCTTCCCAGGGTGCATCATTGTGGCTGGGGCAACTGTATGTCATTGGTGCATTCAGGGAAACCAGGAAGTGGGTGCAAAAAAGGTAAGTAAAGTAAAAAATTAATTTTAGGTGATTGTGATTTGGAAGGTGGAAGAAGATTTGTGCTGGGGGTAGGGGGTTGGGGGGGGGCTGAGGCGAAAGGTTGTACACTGGAAGAGAGAGAATTTGTGCTAAAAGGGTGATTGTGTGTGGGGGGGGGGGGGGGGTGCTTAAAGGGGTGAAAGAAGTTTTGTTGGAAGGTGGAATTTGGGGGGGGGGGGTTTTGATGCTGGGAGGGGGATTGGGGGGAAGGAGGAGTTGTGTTTTGGGGTTTGGAGAGAGGAATTAGGTGGGGGAGGATTTACACTGTAGTGGGGTTGTGCTGGGAGGGAGGATTTGAGGGTGTGAAGGAGGGTGTGGTGATCAAATATTACTAAAAGAAAGTTCTATTTGTGTGAAGAAAATGACATGAATTTTGTTTGGATACAGTGTTGCATGACCACGCAATTATCAGTCAAGGTAGCACAGTGCTAAATAAAAAAAAATGGCCTGGTCATAAAGGGGGTAAAATCTTCTGTAGCTGAAGGGTTTGTAAAGCCTAAACATTTTTCACCTTAATGCATTCCTTGCATTGAGGTAAAAAATGTTTCAGTGTCAGCCCCCCCCCCCACCCCTTTTTACGTACCTGAGCCCTCATTCGATCCAATGCTGTGCACGTCTGTAGCTTTTTTCTCCCCTCACGTCTGGGTCTCACTGGCTTTTCTAGGGCACCAGGAGTCATTGGCAATCAATAAAAGCAGTGACAAGGGAGTGGGGGCGGGGCCGAGTCCCACTGTCTTTCAATTGACACAGCAGTAGGGCCCGGGAGCAGGCATGCACGTGTGCCCCCATGGGGGCACTGGACAGAGGGGAGGGCCCAGGAGTGTCGGCGTGGGACCCAAAAAGCGGAGGTTTGTGGCTGCAGGTAAGTATAGACATGTTTATTTTTTTATTTTTTTAAATGTACCTTTACAATCACTTTAAAAGAAGGTGCAGGGACTTTTTTCCTGCAGGAAACACAGGCACAGCAGCCCATTCAAATTAATGTGGCATGCCGAACCGTTCAGATGTGAACTTAACCTTAGGAAGTGGTGCAGGCTGGGTACATTTTATTCAAACAAATAAATGTACTTTATGCCTTTTGAAGGTGAAAGGAGGTTTTAGAATCCATAACCAGCTGCGGTTATCCCAGATGCACTATACTAAATGGACAGTAGGTGGCGCAGTACGACTTGTTGCTGCATTGGTTTAATCCTCAAGCTCCTGTTTGATCTCAGAACTGGAATTACAGTAGATGGAAAAGTTTGTTATGCATGTTTTAGTTAAAGTGGTTGTATACCCCACTTTTTTACTTTTACCTACAGGTAAGCTTTAAAATAAGGCTTACCTGTAGGTATAAAGAATATCTCCTAAACCTGTACGGTTTAGGAGATATTCCCCTCGCAATGCGTCGCTGATTGCAGCGGCGCATGCGCAGCGGTGATTCTCGGCTAAAGGATCCTCGGCTGCGGTGCATAATAGCTCATTATGGCTTTTCCTTTACAGGTGTAAAAAAAAAAATAACAGGGTATACAACCGCTTTAAGTTTATCCTATGACAGCTCATTGAATGACAGCACATAAATGTCTGCCTAATTCTGGAACAAGAAAAAGTTACACATGGCAGAAATACTTTCTGGATTATGGCCGCCATGGATTACAAATAATTTATATTAAAAAGTATCTATTGTCAAAATATATATATCTATTTTTAGCTACACATTGTATTTCAATTATTTCTAGCCTACTCCTATTAATCTGAACAATCTTGAACTTTGTAAATTTACCTTTCATATTTTCTTTAAATTCTGTTACCTGTCTCTGTGTAAAACGGCAATGAGAGATGATCTATGAGAGATCATCTCTCATTCGCCCACAGATCGCATCGCAAACGGCCACTCTGATTGGCCGTTCGCTGCGATCTGTGATTGGCCGTGTCCAAGGGACACGGATAACACAGGGCTTCCCCGCAGCGCGCTCTACAGCGCGCACTGGGAATGCCTGAAGGACATGCCGTCAAATGACGGCATGTTGGATATTCAGGCCCGCGTTGTTGCCGTCATCTGACGGTAGCGCGGGCCTGAAGTGGTTAAAGGGGTGTTCCAGCCAAAAGTTTTGTTTATTAAAAGTCAGCAGCTACAAAAAGTGTAGCTGCTGGCTTTTAATAAACAATCACTTACCTGCTCCAGCGTTCCAGCGACGTGCCGGGGGGGCTCCGCTCCTCTCCCCCCCCTCCCCGTCCGGCGTCTTCATTTCTACTGTGGGCACCCGGCCGTGACAGCCTTCGGCTTCACGGCCGGGCACCCACTGCGCATGCGCAAGCCGCACTGCGCATTAGCGCGCGGCGTGGCTCGCCGCTGATTGGACAGGCGATCGTCTAGGACCTGTCAGTGTCCTAGATGATCGCCTACAGGGAGGGGCTGCAATAAGGCGATTAAGCCTCATCGCCTTACCAGCCCCTCGGCGGAAGGAGGAAGTGGGACAGGAAGTCCCACTCCTCCTGAAGCCCCCACTCCCCCCCCAAAAAAAATGACATGCCAAATGTGGCATGTATGGGGGTGAGGAGTGGGATAAGCGGAAGTTCCATTTTTGGGTGGAACTACGCTTTAAGGTGAATTGAGGAAATGTTTGGATTTAGCACAGTTGCTGTGTTTCCTGTGTAGTATTACTGGCTCACTAATTGGCTTCTCATGTTGCCTGGAATTGCTCTTGAATAATTTAGCGATTTGTTTTCTTATTGATCACTATGTGTGCACTCTTTGTAGCTTGGATTTGTTGTAAAGCGTAGCTAAACTCCAAATCAAAAATGTAATATAATGCAGCCTACCAATCCTTAGATGTGTTGACTCCATTTGTTTCCTTTTTAATTGTTTTATTTTAGCCCCGTGATCCTGCCAATAAGTATGTTATTTGTCCTTTACCAGACCAGGCTGTAGAAGCAAAAGTGGCAATTAGAGGGTTGAGACAAACTATTCATTTAATTAGGGCATTATTCCCAGAAGAACTGTTTCTGTAACTGTGTAAAACGTGTTACAGGCTTTATTATTAGTCACATTTGTAGTCCATCTACATCTACAGGTCTATTAGCCCACAGGATGACAATGCTGATATCCAGGGGTAGCTACTTTGGTCCTCCATAGATACAGTGGAGAAGTTAGCATAGTGAACTTAGGGCAAGTAGTCTGTTACTGGCTGGATCACCAAGTGAAATAATGAGGAAAAAAAAGCCACATCACCATCACATTTAAACTATGCTCATTCTGAGTAATACTTCTATCGCCTATTCAATTGCAAGCGTTAATTATTATTTCGCTTCCTTCTTACCTACTTATAATTCATGCACAGGTGCACCTAAAAGCTACCCTGCCAGCTATACAAGTTCTACAACATTTTTTTATTTCTGTTTTTTGTGTAAATGTTCTTTGACGCTCTATGCACTTTCACTTCTATATGCATGGCTATATCTATGACCACTGTATGTGCACCCCATACCACAAAACAATGGGGTGAGTTTAAAGGGGGGTTATCTAATGCCGCGTACACACGGTCGTTTTTTGCGATGAAAAAAAACGACGTTTTTTAAAACGTCATTTAAATTGATCGTGTGTGGGCAAAACGTCGTTTTTTGTCTTAAAAAAAACGACCGTGTGTACGCGGCATAAGAATACATTTCTACAAACAAAGAAATTGTATTTAAAAAGCTTTAGAAAATAATGGGCTTGGTTTATGAATGAGGTTGGTTTACTAAAAGAGTAAAGCATGTTCAGTTTGCAAAGGGAATTTTTACTTAGTTAAAAGAATAAGGTGAAGTGAAAAAGAGAACCCCATATCCTTGGGCGAAAAAGGAAAATTAAGAAAACTGAATTTTTGCTCACACATGACTGTATAATGGAAGTCAGCATAACTTGGTTCAATAAACTAAGAGAAAATTCACTTTGCAAAGTGAACTGCCTATACTCTTTTAGTACATCAACCCTACAGAGTACGCACTACAGTTAGTTGCACTTTACTGCAAAAATTAAAGTGATCGTAAAGTCTGGTTTTTTTATTCTCCGTCGAGGGAAATTTGGGGCTCAGGTAAGTAAAACAGGGGGGCTGGGGGGGCCGGTCACTGCCAAAAGA
This sequence comes from Rana kukunoris, assembly GCA_029574335.1. Classification (NCBI taxonomy): domain Eukaryota; kingdom Metazoa; phylum Chordata; class Amphibia; order Anura; family Ranidae; genus Rana; species Rana kukunoris. The sequence continues at coordinate 150,429,788 of CM056051.1, forward strand.
TTTTTCTTTTAGAAGGCATTAAGGTGAAAAAAACATGAGGGTTTACAACTCCTTTAAATTTTGACTAATGCCGCGTACACACGGTCGTTTTTTGCGATGAAAAAAAACGTTTTCTGTGAAGTAAAAAACGACGTTTTTGAAACGTCACTTTTCAAAGACGATTTTGCATACACACCATCGTTTTTTCACAAAAAGCAAGGTTACGTTCACCACTCTTTTCCATTGAAGCTCGCTTCATAACTAGCTTCTGGGCATACGCGGGTTGAAAAACGTCGTTTTGAACGACATTTCTGCTACACACGGTGACTTTTTGTGAAACAAAAAACGACGTTTTGAAAAACGACACAAAAAATTCAAGCATGTTGGAATTTTTTTTGGTCGTTTTTTTGAAGACAAAAAACGACGTTTTGCCCACACACGATCAATTTACATGACGTTTTAAAAAACGTCGTTTTTTTCATCGCAAAAAACGACCGTGTGTACGCGGCATCAGTTTCAGCAGCCTCTGAAAAAAATACCAATATGATGTCCTACCTTACCTTCCTCACCATATTGGAATTTTTTTCATAGGCTGCAGGAACAAGTATATTTTGTGTACTGAAAATGCAGTTATGGCTTAAAGTGATTGCAAAACCTCACCTTGTAAATCAACCCATTCGGTTATTAATAGAAATGAAAAGCAAACCATATATAGATATATAGCTATATCTATATCTATATCTATATCTATATATTGTGATAGTTTGGATCTGTCTTGCCTGATGGATGGCTGGTTTTCGCCATATGTTGGAGAGACAGACACATTGATTGCACAGCTGTGTGGTCAGCTTTTTAAGTCTGACCTAAACAGCATTCAGGGCTCCACCCTCCCGAGGAGTCCAGGTCTGGAAGGGAGAACCCTGAGAGTGCAGGTGTGCACTAAATTAGCTGGAGAAGCTGGAGAGTGCAGGCTGCACTATAATACCCAGAGGCCTGAATCTGAGGTGGCTGACAGGAGTGAGTCTGGGGTGGCTGACCGGAGTGAGTCTGGGGTGGCTGACCGGAGTCAGGAAGGCTTCACGAGGGAGCCTGAGCAGTGTGGTGCTACTGCTAAAGATAGCCAGGTATTTTCCGTTATACCTGTAAGCCAGGAGGCTGAAGGTACCATTTTGTATGGACTGTGAAAACCCCTGTATATTTTTCTGTTGGATGCAATAAAACCGTGTTTTTTTGCTAATTCTGCTTGAAGACCAGTGACTGTGCAACTCTACATTTATCGCCAATTTTGCGACTTTATCACAATATATATATATATATATATATATATATATATATATATATATATATATATATATATATATATATATATATATATAAACAACATTATAAATACTGTATTTATTGGCGTATAGCACTCACTTTTTTACCTTGAAAATAAAGGGTAAACTGTGCCTGCGTGTTATACGCAGGGGGCTGTGGATTTTTTTTTCCTGAAACTTCCCTCTTAAAGTTGGGGTGCGTGTTATACGCCAACAAATACGGTACCTACGTTTTTATAACATGTGTTTCAAAGCTCCCAGCATTGAGAGATTTGACTAAGAAACCTGAAGCTTTGAAACGCGTTATCTGATTGGAGAAAGAGCCCCCCTAGTGCCTCTCCTTCCTCTGACACGGGCTGCCGGAGTGGCCACGTCATCTCCTTTGGCCTGCCGCATTATTGTCTCCATTCTGCGAGCAGCCATCTTCCTGGTGGGCTCCACGAGCCTTCATGTTCTTTCCGGGGTGGTATGTGAATCTTGAGCCTGTCTCCATCAAAAGTGCTGGCCGTCCATTTAGTGTTTGAGGCTTGGGCTTTTATCTGTTAACCACTTCCATACCAGGCACTTACGCACCTTCCCGCCCAAGCCAATTTTCAGCTTTCAGCACTGTCGCAATTTGAATGACAATTGCGCGGTCATGCTACACTGCACCCAAACAAAATTGGCGTCCTTTTTTCCCCACAAATAGAGCTTTCTTTTGGTGGTATTTGATCACCTCTGCGATTTTTTGCGCAACAACTAAAAATAGAGCAAAGATTTTGAAAAAAAAATAAAGTTTTTATTTTTTTCTGTTATTTTTTTTGTAAATGAGTATTCTCTTTCAATTACGGGCACTGATATGGTGGCACTGATGGGCACCGATGAGGTGGCACTGATGGGCACCGATGAGGTAGTTCTGATGGGCACCGATTAGGTAGCACTGATGGGCACTGATAGGCGGCGCTGGTATGGGGCACTGATGGGCACTCATGGGCGGCACTGATGGGCACTCATGGGCGGCACTGATGGGCACTCATGGGCGGCACTGATGGGCACTCATAGGCAGCACTGGGCACTCATAGGCGGCACTGATGGGCACTCATAGGCGGCACAGGTGGGCACTGATAGGCGGCACAGGTGGGCACTGATAGGTGGCACAGGTGGGCACTGATAGGTGGCACAGGTGGGCACTGATAGGTGGGCACTGGGCATGGATTGGCACTGTGGGGTGGCACTGACAGACACTGGGGTGGCACTGATGATCACTGAGGGGTGGCACTGATGGATCCATGTTGCCAATCAGTGCCCATGTGTGGGCACTGATTGGCATCTTTTTTTTACTGCCCCTTTTTTTTTTTCTTGCTGATTTTTTTTTTTTTTTTTTTCTTTTTTTTTTCTTTTTTTATGTTCCCTGGTGGTCTAGTGTGGGCACTCCCTGGTGGTCCGTGTGGCGATCCGAGGGGGGGCTGCGCTGATAAACAATCAGCGCGAACCCCCCCTGTCAGGAGAGCCGCTGATCGGCTCTCCTGTACTCGCGTCTGTCAGACGCGAGTGAGGAAGAGCCGTCGGCGGCTCTTCCTGTTTACATCGTGATCAGCCGTGATTGGACACGGCTGATCACGTGGTAACGAGGCTCCGCCGGAGACTCGTTACCGAGATCGGAGGTGCAGGGTGTCAGACTGACACCCCGCATCACCGATCGCTGCGCGCCCACACGGGCGCGCGCGGCATGAAATCGTGCTAGACGTTTGAGAACGTCTAGTCACGATTTCATAACCACTTCCCGGCCGTAAATCGGCTATTGGCCGGGCGGGAAGTGGTTAAATTAGTCGTTTGCACATGACTGTTTTTTTATCAAGACTGTGTGCTTTATCTATGGCCTCATAATAAATGTTACTTCATGGTCTATATGGAAGCAAGTTTTATTCATTTATTCATCATCTTCCAATTTATCTACTCACAGATACCATGACTTTACTAGTGTACAGCTTATAACCTTTGTGAATATACTGGAGGAGGACGGGCACTGAATAGCAGAGGATGGGTCTGCAGTGGATAGCACTGGAGAGGAGATGGGTTTTGCAGAAGGATCTGCTCTTTATATTTTTATACTTGCTGGTTAATGTGTTTTTCTTTTTCTGTAATTTTTATTTATTTAAAGATATTGTAGGTACAGGTAAGTACAGTTGTACAAAAAAAGTGCATATATTAGTAGAAAGCATCTTGTATATTACAATTGGTTATATTCGGTAAATGCAAGTATACTAACTTAAAGCGGGGGTTCACCTTAAAAAATCTATATACCATTAGATCCAGCATACTGCTGACATCTGCAGTATGCTGTCCCCCCCCCCCCCCCGCTGTACTTACCGTGTTATCGTAGTTTTCTTTCTGCCTGGGGAATAGGCATTCCTAAGACAAGGCGTAGATGATTGACGTGCTGGTAAAGTGCGTCATGCCTTCCGAAAATACCCGAAGTGGGACTCGGCTTTTTACGGCACCTGCGCAGTCAGCTCTACACGGCAGGCTATTTTGTGAACAGAATTCCTTACATAAGGTAAATATATAGCTGACCCACCTCTGAAAATACTAGTTGCCAGGGGCGGAACTACCCACCATAGCGACCCACGCAGGCAGGGCCGCTGATAGGGGGGGACCACCAGCCCTCCTGTAGGGGGCCCGGGCAAACAGGGGGGCCCGGACAGCAGAGGGAATCATTATGTTTGGATGGAGGGGCAATTACAAAATTACTTCCCCCGCACTGATCCCCCTCCCTGATCTGCCTTCTTCTGATCCCCCCTCTGTGCCCCCTGTCACTGTGCTGCCCCCCCCCACCCCACAGCACCGCTGGCATACCGGTCTCGTAAAAAAATTATAAATTAAAATACATTTTAATACATTTTAACATTCTTTAAAAAAGTTTAAAGATTTTTAAAAACTATTTTAAAAAAAGGGCCAATTCACACAGGTTCTCTGTTATCTGCATCAGCAGTCAGCAGTCAAAGTGTGGGTGATCTGTCCGAGAGTTTAATATTGTGTGTGGGAAAGAGTTTTGAGGTGCTGAAAGATTTCAGTGTTTGGAAAGTACTTAAAAGGTTTCCCCCTGTCTTTTTTGATCAGTTTGTATACTCATGTAGCATCATGCACAAGCCATTCTCAAAAGGTCATAGGAAATTGAGCTTGATGGGAAGGGCAGGTTGTCAGTAAATATCATGAGCAGCTTGTGGGGCATTAATAAGCCTTCTGAGTATTTGAAATTACCCCAGAAGTGCATTGTACATTTTCAGCATTGGGTTATTAAAATTCTGTCTGTTCTGTTTCGAGCACCATCTTATACATTGACACTACTCCAATAGATCTTGGTCTGTGTGGCCAGTAGGGTCACCTGTTGAATCAAAGCTTCTCCATGGACAGCTAAAGTCTCCAATAAGTCAACAGAAGTTTAATCCAACGTAGTTTTACTTGTAAAAGGCAATACATGGATGTTCAGTGGTCATATCTATGTGTAAATGGACAATGATCTTCTACACCCTGTCCACTATGAAGTCTGAAGAATAACTATCTAAGGAACATAAGGAAGAAGGGAGAGCTGAGGAATAAACTAACTGATATACAGGTACATTGGATTATACCATTTTACAAGCATTACATTGCAAGTCGTAGTTATACTGGTTTACTACTAGGTGTCAGTACAAAGATATCATACATTACATGACCTAGTCCAATGCAAGGTGATGAATGCACGATAAGGCCCCTTTAACAAGGTTCGGAGCAGAGTGGGTAAATAACACATTCCTATCTGCCCAGTGTCTGCAGAGTGGATACGGACAGAGCCCGCTCTTCTGTATAGGCGGCCATGAGTAAACTGACTCTGTTGTCCATTTACACCTGACGACCTCTGATCTGCTCTTCCTAAATGGAAAATTCAGTTTACACCTTCCTGTCCATAGGGATGAATGGTCAACTGTTCAGGTACACCTGAAAAATTGACAGGTAGACCGATGGGACCACCTGTGTGAATGGGGCCTAAGTGTGCCAGAACACTGTCAGCTGGGTTAAGCCAGGAATGGTTGATTACTATTATTATACAGGATTTATATCTCTGTAGAATTCTGAAAATGTGTAGGCATGGCAAGATTTTCAGGAGAGGACTATTCTGACAGATGCAAGGAGCGTGTTGCACTCTCTATAGTTGAGAAGACTGAGTAGGTGGTACTTGGTGGTCTCTCCAGACCACAAAGGCGGAAGGTCTTTGAGGCCCAAAAAAGCTATAAGAACAATTCTCTGGAATTCCCTGAAAACCTTTGGGTTGGAACCCTCTACACGCTTTGGTAGTCCAAGTACCCTCAAATTATTGTGGTGAAGGCAGTTTTCGATATCAGTTTCTCTCTCCTGCAGAGCTTTACCTTGCGGAGCATGAAGTTCAGTAAAGTCAGAATAGATCACAACCACCACCTAAGAGATTTGATCCTCAGATTCCGACAGGCATGAACAGAACTTATTCAAGTAATTCGAGATAAGACTGATGTCATTAGTCATGGAGTTGAGTTTTGCAACGTCTTCCTACAGGTGGTAATAGCAGCTAGAATGTCTGCTCCTAAGGTTCCATTGTCCTGTGGGATTGGACTTTAAAGTGTTACTAAAGTGTTACTAAACCCACAACAGTAAAATCAGTCTGTATATTCAGTAAAGCATGCGTGTTATACTCACTGTGAAACCCAAGGGGTTAATCCTCCGCATTGTGTAAAAATCCTGTCTTCTCTGATCCTCTCCTGCTTCCACTGTCCCCATATAAATTCCAGATAACACAGAGTCTATGGAGTCAGGCTGCACATGCTCAGTTTGGTGTGTATTCTTTCAGTCTCATAGGATATTCAGAAAAGTCCTTCTACAAGCTTTAACCAGTGCTTGGCTGGATGCTGATAGAAGTCACAAGACTGCTCTAACTACTGATGAGAAAAGGTATTTAGTAGTTTATATTTACTAATAATTGCATTACCATGTTCTGTGTACTGTGGGAGACCAGATATAGTGAATGCAGGGTCCTTGGTTTAGTAACACTTTAACCTCACCATAGATTAAGAAGGTAAATATTGTCTAGTATAGTCAAGCTGGTCATACATGGATCGAAATGTGTCTGCATCAGCAGGGATCAAATTAATTTTGATCCATGTATTGGCACTCAGGTTGTACACAAGTCGATTCATCAATCGACTTGAGTACAACCAGCCTTTAGGGAATTTTCCAAACGATTAGTGCCACAAGCTACAGTATAAGCTGGTAACTCTAATCATTGTGTTCTGCCAGCAGGCAAGCCTTCCCATGCTCCCTCACAGCAGAACACAATAGGGCTTGGGGAAGGATTCCCCCATCAAAACTTAATGTGTTGATTTGGAATCAAGCTATTTTATTTCCTTTCAACCATGGTGGATTTGAACTAAAAGCAAGGTTTCATGCCACAAAAAAACATTATAATAAGTAATGATGACAAGGAATACATGGCCATACCTCCAACTGTCTGAGATGAGAAAGAGGGACATCAATTAGCAAAAAGTATGTAGGCAAAGGACACACCCCTTGCCACACCCCTGTCCCATGCAGAAATAATGAACAAAAATGATTGGTTACACCCACAAGTGCTTTTTTTTACCCCTACCTTTCCTTTATTAGGCTTTGAAATGTACGAACTTAACAATTTAGAAATTGGATTAAAGGTTTAGCACTGTAAAACTATTTTTGATAAATAGTGTATTTTTTATACATCAGACCAACATGAGGGACAAATTAGAGGCAAAAAAGGACAGAGGGACTTTGTTCCAAAAGAAGGACAGTCCCTCCAAAACAGGAACAGTTGGGAGCTATGATTGGAATACGCAAAGCTACAACATAAGCCACTTGGTCCTTCATATTCTTTTCTACTACTAATAATGTGTGGAAAGAACATCTTATCTAATGCCATGGAAAATTTATTTGCCCTTTTTTTTTTTTTTTTTTAGCAGCAGGTCTCGTTAATTGTAGGTCCTGAGCATGAAGACATAATGGGTTCCAAATCAGGCTTGACAAAAAGGTATGCCAATGCCCACAATATGGTATGATTAGAAAATGAAACTGTACTGTATATTAATAAATACGTTCTCATGTTCCCATTAAGATAGAAATAAGCTTGGCCCACAATTTAATGTTATGGGTTTTTTTTTTTTTTTTTTTTTTTAGTAGGCAACCTCATTTGACATTTAAAAACCTTTTGAAACAGCCACTCTGCATTTTCAGTGCATGTTTATAGCTGCAGTTTATTATTCTTTGTAATGTTTCCTATAAATGTTTGGAACTGGATGGAGTCCTATAATTAGATGCCCTTGCTAGCTGCACAAGTATGCTGACCTTTTCTATTATTGGAAAGGAAGCTCTCCAGAATCTGACTTGGGATACATATCATAAACCTTTAGGGTCATAGCCTTTAGAAGTCAAAAACATAACATGTGGATGCTATAGAGTTACAGCACTGGAAAGTTTATCTACAAAAGCACTAAACTAATTTTATGTTCTGTTTTTGCAAGAGTGGCCATCTTTACCAGAAAAAATATTGGCCTTCCTATTTTGTTAACAGAATTCCTTACATAAGGTAAATATATAGCTGACCCACCTCTGAAAATACTAGTTGCCAGGGGCGGAACTACCCACCATAGCCACCCACGCAGGCGCTATGGGGCCTGCAGCCGAGTGGTGCCCGGCCCGTTGAGAATGAGGAATGTAAGTTTACTGTTAAGCCTCCCTGGCCCCGCAAGTCCGGCTGTGTCCCGACACATGCAGCCGCATACAGCAGGAGGCAGGAGCAGAGAGCAGAGTGTGCAGGGCAGAACGGTTGAGCACGCCTGTGAAGGGACATCATTTTTCGGCATATGAGGAGGCTCTGGAGTCTGGACAGGAGGTAGGAAGGGAGTGGGAGACTGTCATCTGTTTTGCTATTTTTGTGATGTTTGCTATATTTTTTCATTAGGATAATTTTGGCACAAAGAGAGGGGGAGTAATGCCAGGTTCAAGGGTGCAGATGTTCCTAAGACCTTAAGAATAAACTTGATCAAACTACCATTAGGGCCACTGTTCATTATTGCTGTCTTATTTCTCCCCTATTTGTCTTGTATTTACACATAAGTTTAATACGAACAGAAATTGGTTAGAAGGCATGGAGGTCAGCAATGTGTATCCTTCAGGGGCTGCATACAGTATACTGCATACTTTGTTGTTCGAAATTATTATAAGCTGATGCCTGGATACTGTGCCACATACTGTGCCACTGTTGTTCAATGGCATTAGTTCATTTTTTTTGTGAGGGGTGGGGGCTGTTTGCAGGGGGGGGGCATACAACATTTTGCTATGGGGCCCTGTGATTTCTAGTTATGCCCCTGCTAGTTGCTTATCATACTACTCTCCTATGGTTTTAGTAGATTCTGAGTCTGTGAACCAGAAACAGTAGCAAGTAAAGTGAGAGCTCATAATTTGCATACTAGTTCCAGTATATTCTTTTAAAATCAGAGAGTCACCATATTAGGTAATTTGTATTTTTCAAAAAGGGAAAGACTTTAATCGGCACATTTGTAGATGTTATTCACCCTTCCAACAATAACAGAAGGAACTTGGTTTGGACTGACATAGGGTTCAGTGGCCTGTTGCTTTCCAAGCCCAGTGGTCATTCGGTTGGCTTTTCAGTACTGTCGGCATCACCTTCAAAGAAAGAACACTTGTCGCCTTGTGATCTCTTCTTCCCCAAGAATATGCAAAAACAGAAATTATATAGAATATTCTTAACCAAGCTAGATACAGTGGCACAGATTATCTAATTTAAATAATAAAAATAGGTGGCACACCACGGACCAACTTGTAGATGCAGATTTGAGACGCCTTTGATGCAACGCCGTTACAAAAATTTGTGTCGTCAGCAGTCATCGCACTTACTGCCTCTTGCATACGTTTTTTTTTCCTTACAAGTTCAAAAGTTAAAGTAAAATGTATCTTTTGACAGACCTGTCAGCGGGGTACTGTGGAAGAAGTTAGCTGACTGGTCTGAGGTTGTGGAACTCCAGCACTTTAATGCTGAACGCAGGCTAGGATTTTCCCAAGGAGATCTGCATACGTTTTAATAGCTTCTAATCTGCAAATCACAGAAATATTTAAATGCTGGCCATATACCAGGCAATTTTGTGGCTTTGAGAAAAAAAAATGGTCCTCTACAGGACAATAGCATGATGTGCTACTATGCATCACACAGGGCATCCATTTTCACCTGGTCTCCCCTCCAGGTTCTCAGGCTCCGGCTGTTTGAATGGCGGAGCCGCAATGACGTCACTCCCGCTCATACACATGGGAGTCACGCCCATGGCAGGGCTCTCTCAATTGACGGCATGCTGCAATGTATCGATGGGTTGTTGACAATAGTTCAGTTATTCAAAAAAGATTGATTATTTAATGAAGAGTGCATAGCTACTATGATGAAGTATAATTTTATGGACTGGAAACAAACGTGCTTATCATTTTGTTATGCCGATAACATAATGTTGTCCAGAACATTGATCACACACTTTCAATGATGGTATTTTCTTTCTAAAGACTATGTTGACATACACTATATTACCAAAAGTATTGGGATGCTTGCTGTTACACACACATGAACTTTAATGGCATCCCAGTCTTAGTCCGTAGAGTTCAATATTGAGTTGGCCCACCCTTTGAAGCTATAACAGCTATAAAAGCTTCAACAAGACATGTCACAGAATACATTTTGGCCTAAACTTATGAAGAAATTCAATTTTTTTTTTTTGACAGAAAAGAAAATTCGATTTTATTTATTATTTTTTATTGTATATTTTTTATAACATAAATTAGAATTACATTTTTTTTTTACAATTTTGATCTTCTTTCATTTATATTATAAAAAAATCAGTGGTGATCAAATACCACCAAAAGAAAGCTGTATATTGTGTGGAAAAAATATTATATACATTTCATTTGCATACAGTGTAGCATGACTACACAACTGCCAGTTAAACTAATGCAGCGCTGAATAGTAATAAATGCCCTGGTCATGAAGGGGGTAAAAATGCATGCGGGCAGTACCCATTTACGCATTCAAAGGCGACTTCACCAGCTGCATGTACAGTAAATATCTCCTAAACAGTGCACATTTAGGAGATTTTTACAGTACCTATAGGTAAAACCTTAGTCAGAGATGGGAGTTTACTCCCACTTTAAAACCTGAGCACACCAAGCAGGAGAATACACTGTGGTCAGTTCTGTAGCTATGCTGGGAACTCTACCAGCTCTCCTCCATTGATCAGACTTGTCCTGACACAACTCCCTACACAGTCTCTGGGAAGATCAGTGTGCTGTTGCTGCTTCTCCTCCCCCTGCTCGTTTGCAGCCGAGAACAGAGGGAATGTGGTCAATGTTTTGCCTTCCTTTTCCACTTTTTCAACTGAATGGGTTGTTTTACAAAGTGAGAATTTACAATCAATTTAAACATCCAGACTTGCATAGCAAATTTTGCACCTTGTGTCTTTCACCCACCTATGCAGTTAGCTTTTGATTAGTTTCTGCCGTGGGTTTTGCAATACATTTAGCATTTTTGCAGATGCATTCGACTTATGTTTTGTTTTTTTTATGCTTTTTGCATTTTTTATGCTTGTTTTTTAGGCCAATTTGTTGTTGGGTGGATTCAAAAATGCAAATCACAGCAAAAACGCACTATATGCTTTTTTTCTGCTTCTCCATTGAAGTCTATTGGGCCAAAAACGCTGAGTTTTCTTTATATATATATATATATATATATATATATATATATATATATATATATATATATATATATATATATATATATATATAAAAAAAAAGTCCCTGGCTCTTTCCAAAAACACAGCGGCTGAAAAAAACATAGATGTGAACACGTGCCATAGGAAATCATGTTAAATTGACTGTAGTGCATTTCTACACAAAGCAATAATAATAATAATAAAAAAAAAAAAAAACGCATAGGTGTAAACCGAGGCTTAGATGTGTATTGTTTAGCAAGTTTCATGGGGTCATCTGCTGCACTCGGATGCTGTGTGACCTGCAATAATAGGTTCCCCGTCCCTCTGGTGACCAGGGACAGGCTACTTGCAGCAATACTTGGATATAGCGTAATCAATCAGCCATAACACTACACAATGCAGCCAAGGAATGCAATTACAAATACCTAGTTAAAATAATAAAAATAATTGAAAGAGTATAATGTCTTTAACCACTTAAGGACTGGAAGAACTTGCCCCCTTAATGACCAGGCCATTTTTTGCGATACAGCACTGCATCGCTTTAACTGTCAATTGCGCGGTCATGCGACATTGTACCCAAACAAAATTTATGTCTTTTTTTTACCCACAAATAGAGCTTTCTTTTGGTGGTATTTGATCACCTCTGCAGCTTTTATTTTTTGCACTATAAACAAAAAAATGTGTGACAATTTTGGAAAAAAATATGTTTTACTCTTTGCTGTAATAAATATGCATAAAACAATTCTTCATCAGTTTAGGCCAATATGTATTCCTCTAAATATTTTTGGTAAAAAAAAAATCGCAATAAGCACATATTGATTGGTTTGCACAAAAGTTATTGTGTTTACAAAAATAGGGGAAAGATTTACATTATCATTATTATAATTTTTTTTTTACTAGCAATGGCGGTGATCTGTGATATTTAGCAGGAGTTCAACATTGCGGGGGACAGATTGGACACTTTTTTGGGGACCATTGACATTTATACAGCGTTCAGAGCTAAAAAATAACCACCAATTACTGTATAAATGTCACTGGCAGGGAAGAGGTTAGCACTAGGGGGGCAATCAAGGGGTTAATTGTTCCCTAGGGAGGTATTTCTAACAGTGGGGGAGTGTAATAACTGGGAGGAGAGCAATCGCTGTTCCTAATCACTAGGAACAACAGATCTCTTTCTACTCCTGGCTCTCTGTTGAGCGATCGCGGGTGGCCGGTGGACATCCGCTCCGGGGTCACACATGCACCATATAGCCCTTAAAGATGCCGCTGTACGGCTGGTGGTCGGCAAGTAGTTAAAGATCGTTAGGCAACATACTGTATGCCAAGCAATTCTAGAAATTCAGCTGGCATTTTATAGCTATTTAAATGTATGCGTTCAAATGGCAACTGTGAGACTATTATTGCTTTCTTCTTTATTTTTTTGTCCACTGTTTAGACTAAGCTGGACTGGGTCGGATACCTGCAAAATATCCACATCCAGGGTGTTTTGCATCTAGCCTAAGTTACAGTAGCAATTAAAGTAAACGTGGGGATAACACTGCTACTGAAAATACTAATTAATTTAATTTGACTTGTTTGGCTTCACAGTACCGAGCGTGTCTGGGGTAATGTTTGACCATTCTTCCAGAAGCGCACTGATGTGGACAAGATGGCCTGGCTCGCAGTATCTGCTCTAATTCATCCCAAAGGTGTTCTATTGGGTTGAAGTCAGGACTGTTTAGCCAGTCAAATTCCTCCACCCAAATCTCACTCATTCATGTATTTATGGACCTTGCTTTTTGCACTGGTCCAAATCATTTGGTTGGTGTGGAGTTGTGATTGCCCCCTTAGTTCCAGTGAAGGGAAGTCTTAAAGGCATCAGCATACCAAGACATTTTGGACAATTTCATGCTCCCAACTTTGTGGTAACAGTTTGTGGTTTAGTTCTTCCTGTGCCAACATGACTACTAGGAACTTGACTGGCCTGCAGAGAATCCTGACCTCTAACCTGATTAAACACATTAATTCATCCCAGAGCAGACACTGCCAGTCACACCTTTCTCCAACATTGGTGTCTGATCTCACAAATGCACTTCTGGAAGAATGGTCAAACATTCCCCTAAACCTTGTGGACAGCCTTCCCTGCAGTTATAGCTGCAAACAGTGGGCCAACTCATAATTGAACCCTGCAGTTCATGTGCATGTAAAGGCAAGAGCCCCAATACTTTTGGGTATATCGTGTACATTCAGGCAATTTACCTTTTTTTTTTTTTTTTTAAAGGGAAGCTGTGGCAACCTCCATGTTTCTTCCACTTTAGGCTAGTTAACTACTAAGTGTCTCTGCAAGCTGCGCTTTTGCAGGCTGCTGTGCCTACGTCTCATGCAAGAAAAAGGTTCCTGCACCTTTTTTTTAAATGGAGCTGAAGGTGGTTATGGGTGCGGGAACAGGTGCGATTTACATGCTGTCCCACACCTGCACAAGTGTGAACCTAGCCTAAAGTAATAAGAGTATGGGAGTTGAGGAAAATTAAGTTATAGTTGTAGCTGGCCAGCTAAGACCTGGCCTAGGTTGCCAATATGACTTGCATGCATATACTGCTAATGACCTTAATACAGTTCATATGCAAGAGATAAAAGCAGAGTTATTTACTGTGACTTCATATATGGATGTCATGTAACAGGTTGTATATTGTGTTCACAGAAGCAAAGAATATGCCTTTTAATATGTGTTGTGCGACTGTAAGGTAAGCTCAATGACTCAGCAGAATTGAAACTAGAAAGCATAAAGTTAAGCTTTTGTGACTCATCAGGAGTCTTGGCCAGTCACAGCTAGCCTTACACTCATTCTGTCTGGAAAGTTCTTAGCAGAGCTGCTGGAGCTCATTACACCAGAGAGAGGAACTGAACAGACACATATTCAGAGTTCTGTTTTATAGAAGCAAGTGGCCAAAATAGTTCCAAACATTCAAACCCCATAGCAAAGGTCTCTTTATGGTGCCCCGGGTGTGCTCTCCAGCCCCCCTGTGTTATTTCCTGGTATGAAGATACGTGCCAATGTTTGAGCAACCCCTAAAGCATAATCCTGAGCAGTTTTGGATGTACTTTGCTACTCTGGCTGGCACCAAGTACCACCTAGATAACACTTTGTAGTTAGTTTCTGAAGCTTGTATGTTCATGGATGCAGTTTTGGTATTATACCAGATTTGGTTCCACTCTGCGGTGCTCAAATCAGTTTCTAGGTCCTCCTCCCATTTGCAGACATATAGTAATTTTCCAGTAGTAGGCTGCGTTAGCAGTTGAGAGTATAGAGTGGATATCACTTTTCTGGCGTGTGGGTTCTCTTTGCAGATGTTCTCAAAGATGGATGGTTGTGTTGACAAAGATGTTGGGTTTACAGGTGGTTGAAAAAAGTTTTTTATCTGCAAATATCTAAAAAGCTCACTTTGTGGGATATCGTATGTGTCACAGAGTGTTGGGAAGGGGATAAAGGATGCAGAGTCAAAGAACTTGTATCTTTGTGTGCAGTCTCTTAGTCCATTCTTTAAATGTGTTGGGGTATATCCAGGCTGGATAAAATGCGGGGTTCCTGTAAAATGAGAGTAGCGGAGTGTGCGGTGATTGCAGGTGTTTTTTAAATTTGACTTTATCCCAAAGGGATAGTGAATGTTTGGTGATGGGGTTGCTTATGTTTTTACGCAATTTTGGAGAGATCCACAGTACGTTAGAAATTGGGATGGGGTCACAATCTATTGCTTCAAGCGATACCCAAATGGGTGGTTCATGTTTTGTGTGGTATTTTACTATTGTCGCTAGTTGGGCCGCTTGGTAGTAGTGAATAAAGCTAGGATAACCCAGGCCCCCGCTGACTTTGGGAAGGTGCAGAACTTGAGGCTTACTTCTAGGCCTAGAAGAACCCCAGATAAAGGAAAACACCCTCTTTTGGATTACTCTGAAATAATAAGCCGGTATTGGGATGGGGAGTACTCTGAAGAGATAGAGAAGTTTGGGTAATATAGTCATCTTTACAGCATTAATTTTCCCGAACCACGAAAGAGGAAGTTGTGACCATGATTTTGGTAGGCTAGAGATTTGCTTTAATATTATGGGGTAGTTGTGTGAGAATAAATCCGATATGTCCCCTGTGTAATCCTGTGTTATTTCCTGCCTCCCCCCATCATTCCCACAGCTCTGCAGAGTCCTCCCACCAGCTGCTGCAGGGGGATCTGTCAGGACGAAGCCTTTTCGAATGAAGAGTCAATGATCCATACAGAGGTTTGTCTTTTCAAAACTGAAACATAGTAAACTATGTTTTAGGCTCAAGTTTATGAATGGGAAGCTCTGTACAGAGCTATTACTGTCCATTTTTTCTGTGCAACCGAGGCTTCAGAGAATGAGATGGAGGGCTGTGTCCTCAGTTTCCTTACTCTGTCTCAAAAGGTGACACATCAGAGATCCGTTTACACCCCTGATATCTCAAACCTCAATGGGGCTCCAAAAGAATAATTAAAAAAACAAACACATTCATATATGGCGATATATCCATCTCTCTAACACACCGACACCAGTGGCAGTACCACTATACAAACTTTGCACTTGGGACAGGGCCCTGGCGTTCCGCCACCAGGCTCAGAGGGGAAGGGCCCTTCATGGTTTCTAGCATCAGGGCCCTGAAGGTTCTAGTTAAGCCACTGCTAGTTTTTTTGACCTGTCCCAACTTTGACATGTTGCTGCCATCAATTTCAAAATTACCTTATTTTCTTAAAATAAAATATTTGTTTTTATTGTGAATACATAATCATTGTGTTTTGTTTTCATGTAGGTTTATGATTTTACGCAGCGTTCACACTTTTTTGGATTAGGGAAGGTAGCACTTCTGTGAGATTTGTATTGCCACTTCCAGTGGAGGTGGGTGGGAACATCCAGAGTTTCCACAACACTCATCAACATTGCACTAGTGGCACACTTGCAACTTTTTGCTGGAGTGCTGGTTACCTACAACTACAGTAGCTGATAAAATGCGGGTCTGTGCTGCACATCTTGAAACTTGGAGGTTTAACAACCATATATGTAGCCAACAGTCCAATATGTCAACAACACGCATTTAGTCAAGCATGAAACATGTCACAGTATTTTAGGATCGTTTAGGTCTGTTATATATCGTTAATAAACCTCAGAGTTTCAGGATGTTTCAGGATGTTCTGCATGGGCTCACATGCAGAGTCAGCATGGAGCGGCTGTACAGTGGAACCTTGGTTTACGAGTAACACGGTCAACAAGTGTTTTAAGAGACAAGCAACTTTTTTTTTTAATATAAATCCTGACTGTGTGTTGTCCCACAAAACAAGCAGAATGCAAGCTAATAGGTTGTGAAGTACCGCATTTGGCCAGAGGTTGGGGGGGGGGGGGGGGGTCACCAGTGACATTTAGAATGGTTTGGAGCTGTTCATTACCAAGCCTTTCCAAGATCAGCCGAGCTGTCCCTGAGTATTTCCAACGCTCTCCGGCCCCCCCACCTCTGGCCACATGACTTATATGGCATGCAATACCGCAACGCGGAACAAATTATCGTTGTTTCCATTGACTTCTATGGGGAAACGCTTTGATATGAGAGAGATTTTGATTACAAGCATTCTACTGGAACAGATTATGCTAGTAAGCCAAGGTTTCACTGTAGTGTTGCTCTGGGAGTGATGTGGACTGAATCCTAGTGGCAGAGGGTTCGTTATTGCTTATGTAGCATAGTTAGCTATAATTAAACATGCACAAACAGAATTGTACAATTGGAAGGTACAGTTTTTATTACCCTTCATATTTAATACAGGAGCTCTGTATAGTCTTTATTACATTAAAAGGTAAAACCAATGAAGGATAAAAGTGTTGAAACATCACATTCCACATACAGCTTTTTAGGAATGTAAAACCTGGAAGTTTATCCTCTTGAATAGAAATAAACAGGGCACATAGCTTTCCATTTCCTCCGAGACATACAAAAAAAAAAAAAAAAGTAATTGCATCAAATGTCCTAATAACAGTGCAGATCAGGAAAAATATATATAAAATGCATTTCGAACACTACATAGATTACAAATAAATTATTGGAAATCTCACACATCTTGCAGTCCAATCTATTTTATTTAGTAGAAATATATTGATATAAATTATGAAAAACTGTAGGTAATAAAAAGAGAAAAAAAAAAAACAACAACGATGTCTGCGTATGAAGGCCCGCTTCTATTCAGAAGAGATTTAAACATTGCAAACATCTTTCAGTGTGCAAACCCTACACATCAGAGGCAGAAAGGCAGAACATGCTGGTAACCTGCAAGTCTCTGGCTGTCCAGCTCTGATATATAGGACTTAAAATATTGATTTATTTTGTAAACGTTTACAAAGTAAATGACACTTTATGGACATGGCAAAAATGAACAGATAAAACACTATCCCCTAGATGCACCAAAAAACAAGAAAGTGCCATGAACATGAAAAGGAAAACAGATTTAAAATACATTATGTACACAACCTTCAGTACGTGCCCATATCTAGACAAGTGAATGAATCATTTAAATGATACATAAAAGGAGAAGCAGTGCACTTCTACTACAATTTATATGGTTTTACATATAAAAATATCATAAAGGGAATTTATAATTTATATTTTTTACAACTTGGCAGTATACAAGCTCTACAAGGAACCCATGACTAAAATTCACCAATGCGGGGGATAGTCAATCGGCAGTAAAATGGGTATACAAGATGGTTATCAGATAGGAAACAGACTGGTTAAAAAAGACTGGTTAAAAAATAAAAAGTCCCCACTAAATATTCACATGTGTACATAGCAGGCACCCACCCACCACTCCACTCATATCTTACACATTTTCTAATGAGAGCATAAAGGCCTGTGTCAAAGAGCGTTGGGTTTGTGTTGATGACAGAACCGATTGACTGGTGGCTTTTGACCTGCTTCAACCAGGTTTTGCATTCCTATACACTTGTATGTGAATGCAAGACCCATGTGACACAAACAAAAGCCTGTTGACAAAGGCCCAAAAACAAATTGGCTGAAAATGTCCCTTAGTTATTACCCCAAGGTGTCTCTTGTGCCCCAGAAAGTGTAGCTGTCCTGTTAAAAAAGTACGTTGACTGTAAGCTTTTTTTATTTATTTCCACAACCACATTAAAATGCAGTCCCAGCAATTTAAACCAGACATTACGTGGGTTTACCCGTGTAAGCTGCAAGTGAATGCCAACTTTTGCATTCCAAAACACTTTGGAGAACATAAAAAGGTTAGACTTACAAATGATGCTGCCACTACACCACCACCTCTAAGACACTGTTCACACAGGGGTGACCCGTCGGGTGACTTAGCCGCCCTCTATTCTGTACAACGGAACCGTTCTGTTAGGAGCGACTCAAGTTGCTCAGACTTGGGAAAAAGGTTCCGACTTCAGAGCAGCTTGCATTGACTTGCATACAGAAGTTGTTTTGCAAGCCATGCTGAACGAGGCAGCTTCAGCATCAGGTGACTTTGAAGCCACCCCTGTGTGAACTGACTCCAATAGGTCATAAAAGGAGATTGCAACTTTTGCGTTATATTGCAAGGATTTGATCAAACCTCACTGTAGAAACTCACATTACATTGGATTTAGATCCCCTGGGTCATAATGGGGGAGGTATGCCTGTTAAAGTCACATGGTCAGTTCCCAGTGTTGAACTGGTTTTCCCAGTATTTTTACTTATTACAATAGCGCGCTCAAGACATTGTACTTCATATACAAATATGTGACATATGAATTGTTTAGCAATTCTAGGAAACGATATCTAGCTGCAGACTGAAATGGTAAAATTACATTAAGGTGAGAGACTGTTGGTGCACCAACTGTTTAGAGAACGCCTCTAGACAAGAAGTCACTTTAATATTGCGTGTCGGTTTTGAACAGGAATAGCTGGGGCAGAGCCTGAACGGGAGACATTAACACTAAAATTACAAAATGATTTGTGCATTAACAAATCATACCAAATTTACAGAAGTCAAGTTGCCCTTTTAAATGTTTACCCTCATAGGATTGAAATTCATAAGAAACAGCATTGGTTTGAAGAAAGCTATAGTGAGATAACAGTATGTGCAGTCATGATCTAAAGTGGTATTTTGTCCTATTATTCCATTGCCTACTGTGCCTATCCCCATTTCCTTGCAAATACCAGCAGGTCTAAAAATATTACTTTATTACATTTTTGTCAACATCATTTGAAGTTGACTTCAGATCTGTCTTTTGCAATCCTCTTGCGGTAAAATCGCGCGACTTTTGAAGTCGTACAAGTGTGAAAGGTGGCTAAACGAAAAAACAAAAAACCTGACAGCTCAGGTCAGAGCCACTGTACAACAATCAGATGTTAGTACATCGCTCTCTCCTGCTGTGCTATTCTGTCAGTGGACCTTTTTCAGCTTCATGGATCAGCAGCAGTACTTCGATGTCGCCCAACAATAGGCCCCTGTGTACTAGGCTTTAGAAAGGTAATGGCTATTCTCACCCAATACTACAATTTACAGTGGAAGCGCTGATATTAAGAACCTAGATTACTGCATCCCAAGGTAGCAGCACCAAAGAAATAGTTCTCACTTCACAAGAAAACAAGATCTTTACCGACAATTTAGTGGACCATCCAAAAAAAAAAAAAACCCCAACCACACACTACTTAGCACAGTTAGTAGATTATATGGTTGTACACCTTACTTAAAAGAGCTGCGTTTCTGTCAATCACCTAATTTCATAAAATCTATTTACCCTCTTCCAAAATGATTGCTATAGATGCTACAGCAAGCATCTAAAGACACTGAAGAAGCTCGCTTTCACTCACACTTAGAAGAAAAATACAAGAAGTCCATTAAATTAAACAAAAGAAAATAGAATCTATTTTAATAGAAAAAAAATGTATATCAAATTGCCAAAAACATAGAATAAAAGCACACACAAAAACATTTACCATTATTTATGACTGAAGTCCAAAGTCCATATTCTCAAGTTGAATGAAAAGAATTATTCAGAGAAGAGTTCTATTTTTTTGAGGTAACATTGCTTATTCCAAGGAAGAACAGTGTACTGTTTAATACAGCTCTATATCTCAAACAGATCCCATAAGTCTAAACCAGCTCTGCAAGTCTGTTATTGAGAATATGGACCCATGACTAGAACTAGATTTTTAAGGTGACTTGCATTTTTTTACACGACATACACATTATACTAGATGCAGATTCAAAGGTTAGCGTTGAAATTCCGTACAAATTTCAGAAGATTCCAGTGGCATTAGGGGAGCCAAAGAACACATTTTTCAATGTCATTTTGTCTGGTGAAATTATTGGATTCAACTCTTCAAAATGCATATTTTAGGTCCAAGATTTTAGGTCCAAAATTTGTTCAAACTCCCCAAACATGAAGTACTTCTTGAAAGCAGGTAAAATATAATTTGTGGCAGTTGAAATTTTTATGTTGCGTTATATTAGCACAAAAAAAAGAAGAAAAAAAAAGAAGTTGCTTTGTGTAAATAGATAAAAAGATCAAGCCTTAAAATATGCACTTTTATAACCCTACACTTTATATACAGTATGTTACACTTCTGCATTGATAAGTTATTGATTGGTTTTGTTGTGCATATTAATACAGAGCGCTATTTTTTTTTTGGTTACATCTAAAATTGCGTGCACCTGTGAAACAGTGACCAACTTTGGTACATAAATTTGTCCATAGGTGACACTAAGCCTTTAAAAGATGTATATGTATGGTGGCCATAGAAATTATGCTCTTGCGCCAGGATGTGCGACAATGCCTCATCTGTAGCACAATCATTGTTTTTGTACATGTGTACACCTGAAGAGTTTTCTTATGTACATATTTGCCTCTCCCCCCCCCCCCCCCCCCCCCCTTTGGCTCGCATTACCTTTATGTAAAACATTTTCCCCCCTTAACTTTGCCATCACATAGAGGGCTAAAAGTCTGTGCTCCTCCCAATAAAAGCTTTACATCAGTGGCAGCAAGAGGGTTAGCCGAGGTTCACACCGAATGCTGGTTAGAAATCGTGCAAGTTCAGCTGAATTTCAAACCAGCAATGCAGTCCGACTTCGGGGGCAATTTGCCAGACATCTGTGCAGGTTGCAGCACAGATGTCCATTTAAAAATCGCCCCCGAATTTGCCAAAAGTAGTACAGGAACTACTTTTGGGAATCTGTGTGGCGCTGCACTGATTTGGACAATGCCATTGCTGGCAATAAGCGTTGGTTTGGCATGGCAAATCACATGCCAAATCGACCCGATGTGAACGTGGGTTTTCAAGACAGTCCTTTTTGTGCCCTCAAAACAGTTAAAGGGGTAGTTCCCCCAAAAACCTTTTTTTTAACATTTATTCAGGCTCGTTATGTCAAGGGGAATCAGTTTTTTTTTTTTTAGAAATGAAGCCGTACTTACCGTTTTACAGATGCATCGTCTCCGACGCTTCCGGGTATGGGCTCCGGGTCTAGGCGTGCCTATTTGATTGACAGGCTTCCGACGGTCGCATACATCGCGTCACGATTTTCCGAAAGTAGCCGAACGACGGTGCGCAGGCGCAGTATAGAGCCGCACCGCCGCTCGGCTTCTTTCGGCTACTCGTGACGCGATGTATGAGACCGTCGGAAGCCTGTCAATCAAATAGGCACGCCCAGACCAGACGATCATACCCGGAAGCGACGGAGACGATGCATCTGTAAAACGGTAAGTACGGCTTCATTTCTAAAAAAAAAA
Organism: Rana kukunoris; assembly: GCA_029574335.1. Classification (NCBI taxonomy): domain Eukaryota; kingdom Metazoa; phylum Chordata; class Amphibia; order Anura; family Ranidae; genus Rana; species Rana kukunoris. The sequence continues at coordinate 150,451,623 of CM056051.1, forward strand.
AAAAAAAAAATGATTCCCCTTGACATAACGAGCCTGAATAAATGTTAAAAAAAGGTTTTTGGGGGAATTACCCCTTTAATGTGCTATTTTATTTTATGAATGTGGGTGCATTTATTCATTTCCATTGAATCCTGCAGAGCATAGTCTACTGCAGTTGCAATGCACAGGCTCCTTTGTGGTTTACATCCCATTCTCAGAACCATACAGGAGGTGCAGACCTTCTGTTAATGGTATTCAGAGGGAACAAGTGCACCGAAATGACAATCGTGCTGGTAACATTGGAATTGAGCCGTACCAAATGTAAAAACAGAATACTCCAGGGAGACTCGCCCTACAATTCAGATAATATGGGGGGGGGGGGGGGGTGTGATGTTTGGAGCATGCGACCATGTCCCACATTACACCCCATATATAGGTTGCAACATGAAATTTAGTCACAACAGTGCCTTTCAAGTGTTCAAAGAACGAACAAGAAGAGCTCCATACTTCTGATTGATTTGTTCTGTGGGCCTACGCCTTCTCCATCTCTCGATCATTACCCCACCAGTCATATGGGAGAGTGGAGGCAGAAAGAAGCAAAGCCCTGCCTCTACAAAGAGTGCAGAAAGATGCAATCATCAGAACGGTCATCTTTATGCTTATTTTGCCATCTAGACTCCCAACCCGAATACCTGTTCTGCAAAAGCGATTTTCCAATAAGCAAAACAGACAAAGAATAAAGCAAAAACAAAATAAAGGGCCTCAGAACTTGCAAACAAAAAATGGCAACAACCATATTTCAAATTCTGACATGTTCACTTTAAACGCAAATCGTTTAGCAGAACTTAACATTTCACTTGACAATTGTATTGAAAATTAGTCTTTGGCTTTTGCAGTAAAACAACTCATGACAAATGGTACAGTATAATACTTCACAATGCCAACGAGTAGCAGGTAGCTGAATGCCAAATCCATGAAGCCTGAACTACACTGAACAGAAGTAACTTGGTTATCAAATATCCTCTACCAATACATTGTTCTTTTGGTGATGTACATGACGCAGAGAGCGTTATACTATACACTGAGTATACAGTAATAGAATTTTTAATATTTTCCACACAAAGGCCAAAATTTGCTTTCATAAGAAACACTTGGAAATTAGTGCTAGCGATATAAGGCAAATGATAAAACCCATCTTGCATCTGGATACAGTTAGTTTATAAAATATATTTAAATGAGATGATAGAAATATATAAAAGAATTTCCATTCTCACTCTGACTTGGATCCATCTGATTAAAATGAAACACAATAAACCAGTTTTCCAAGCAGCATTTTCTAAATCTGTGCTTGCAAAGGCAAGCACAGACCTGTAACCATCAAGATTAAATATAGCTTAGTTTTCCATTGTATAAAAAGTATGCATGTATAGTATATATGGAGAATGTGAAGCCCATCTGAAAACTTCATTTGGTGCATGTCCCCAAAATGCTCGAATATTGGCATCCAGAACAAATGATTTCAGTTAAAAGCGTTGATTACATTGGTATTAAAAATGGCAACACAAAAATAAACACACAGCTTTGTACAGTGAAACATGTTTACGATTTACATACAAATGATAGACAATCTCTAGTGAATCTCTTCTTCCAGCTCTCGGTTCTTCAGCCCTGCGTTGCTTCTTACATCATCAAATGAGTAACATGTAATTACCTTCCCGTTTTTGAACACCGTGTGGAGAAGATCCTGTTTAAAAAACATCAGTGTTACTAGGACATCTTTCATACAGCAAAAACTTAGCAGTTAAAGGGGTGTTCCACCCAAAAATATGACCCCTTCTTAACCCACTCCTCACCCCCATACATGCCACATTTGGCATGTAATTTTTTTGGGGGGGGAGTGGGGGCTTCAGTAGGAGTGGGACTTCCTGTCCCACTTCCTGCTTCCGCCGAGGGGCTGGTTAGGCGATTAAGCTTAATCGCCTACACCAGCCCCCTCCCTGTAGGCGATCACATGGGACACTGACAGGTCCCATGCGATCGCCTCTCCAATCAGCGGCGAGCCGCGCCGCGCACGCATGCGCAGTACGGCTCGCGCATGCGCAGTGGGTGCCCGGCCGTGAAGCCGAAGGCTGTCACGGCTGGGTGCCCACAGACAGGATGGAGACGCCGGCCGGGGAGGGGGGCAGAGGAGCGGAGCCCCGGTCGGCGCGTCGCTGGAACGCAGGAGCAGGTAAGTGAGTGTTTATTAAAAGCCAGCAGCTACACTTTTTGTAGCTGCTGACTTTTAATAAACACCATTTTTGGCTGGAACACCCCTTTAAGCACAATTTGAACAGCAGAGATTTTTTGAACAAAAAGGGCCAGACTACACACATTGGTTGTAGTCTTCTTACACAAAGAAATATGCAAGACACATATACTTGTTCTTCAGGGTTTATTTGTATCTGTTCATTCAATAAATTATAGTATCTGGATTGCTGCAGCCCCAGATGGTTAAAGCCTAAAGCTAAATAAAAAAATAAAGGTAAAAAAAAAAAAAAAGAAGAGCTCCAAGTTGATTATGTTAGAATGTCTCTTCTTACAGGATTCTGAAAATCCGATTCAGCTACGGCCGTCTTTTAGCTCCATTTAATACACGTCGCTCTCATTTAGTGTCTTTACTCCCTAACTCACATCTTCAATCACCCCCTCTCTATTAGCATCTTACTCAACCCTCTAAAAAATGCACTAGTCACTCCCATAGTTAAAAGCCCTCAATGGACCCCAACAACCAACAGGATTGCTCCCTTTATTCAAACGTCTAGTCTATAGCTGACTGAGCAATCACCTCACAGAGAATCTTTTCAATCTCTTTCAGTCTAGATTTCGCCCTCAACACGCCACAAAATTGCCGCTAAAAAAGACTCAGGCCGTGTACACACGACCGAGGTTCTCGCTGAAAACCAGCGAGAACCTCGCTGGAAGCTGCATTCCAGCGAGGACCTCGGCCGTGTGTACGCTCTCGGCGAGCTTCCCGTCGAGAAGCCAGTCGAGCAGAAATAGAGAGCACGCTCTCTATTTGCTCGACGGCCCGCCTGGAAGAATGGCTGGTTGCCATTCCCGACGGGCGGGTCGCCGATTTCAACGGCCGGCAGGGAACCTCGACGGGCGGAATGATGTGTTCTGCCCGTCAAGGTTCTCTGCCGTGTGTACACGGCCTCACAAACCATCTATTAAAGGCTAAAACCCAATGGACACTATTCTGTACTCCACTCCTGGACAGCTTTCAGCCTTCGACAGTGGACCAGTCCCCCAGCCTCAAAAAATAAAAAAAACCTCCACACTTTTGGTCTTTAACTGTACTTCTCTCTGGTACTCATTCTACTTATCCAATCGCACATTTTGCATTACTTTTAGTTTAGCTTCAACTCCTCTTTCTTTTTCTGTTGGGTCCCCCAGGGTTCTGTTCTTGGATTTCTCCTGTTCTCAATCTACACCTCCTCCCTGGATTAGCTGGCAGCCTCCCATAGCTTCCAATACTAATTCTACATGGATGACACCAAACTAACCCTCAGCTCTCCTCAAGCATCACTAATTTACTATCAGCCTGGATGTCACTCCACTTCCTCAAACTACAAATAAATACAAAATAAAATATTGTCATCATGGGACACAGGCAGGCAAATATTCATTACCTGCTGGGTTATACTGCATCTCCAGGTGAATAGACACGGGTAGACCAAAAAGGTCTTTAGATAGGAAGTGATGTCCTATACAACCCCTCCCACACAGGAAGTACTTCAGTTTTGTAGCAAGCTCTGAATCCTCAAAAAGAGGGAAGGTACCTCTGTGTCCCATGATGTACTCAAAAGGATTTTACAAGTATGACAAAAAAATAAAAAATAAATAAAAACTATTTTGTTTCAAACATTATGGGACACAGAGTCAGGCTAATATTCATTGCCTGCTGGGAGGTCCCAGAGCAATACCCTTGAGGGGAGGAAGACACCCTGCCAAACAATAGTTATCAGAACTTATAAGGCAGTCCACAGTACACTGCGGCCGAAAGCCGAATCCTCAGCTGCTCAAACATCCAAATGATAAAGTTTTGTGAACGAATGCACTGAAGAACCCTAAAGGTAGCAGCCTTACAAAACTGAGCCACAGATACCTAAGTGTCCAGATTTAAAATGAAAGGCCAACACAACATTTGGTATAAAAAAAAAGGGGAGGGGATAGAACAGGTCGTAACACTGAAGGATCAAGTACGGTTCCCTGCATGAAAGGGCCGCCAACTCCCGACATCCTTCTAGCCGAAGTGATGGCCATCAGGAAGGCTAGCTTGCATGACAGCAAGTCTATGAAATTTCCTTGATGGGTTCAAATGGTTGTTTCTGCAACAAACAGCACCAAGTTCAAATTGTTCTAATGGGGGGGGGGGGGGGATGGGGAAGCAAAAGGTTTAGACTAACGAATGGGATGCTCAAGGCCTTTGGAATACCACCGACTAGGGCTGCGCATCTTCACCGGTCTCACGATTAGATGCGATTACGATTATCAAGTCCACGATTTGATTCCGCGATGCATCACGATTGCAGCACAAGTGCACATTGGCTCTCCCCCGAAAATACTAAAGTAGATGATCAGAGACTGCAGACGTGATACAGGAGATGTTCAGAGACTGCCGGGCATAGTACAGGAGATGGTCAGAGACTGCAGACATAGTACAGGAGATGGTCAGAGACTGCAAACATAGTACAGGGGATGGTCAGAGACTGCAGACATAGTACAGGGGATGGTCAGAGACTGCAGACATAGTACAGGGGATGGTCAGAGACTGCAGACATAGTACAGGGGATGGTCAGAGACTGCAGACATAGTACAGGAGATGGTCAGAGACTGCAGACATAGTACAGGAGATGGTCAGAGACTGCAGACATAGTACAGGAGACGTCAGACTGCAGTCATGCTACAGGAGACGTCAGACTGCGGTCATGCTACAGGAGACGTCAGACTGCGGTCATGCTACAGGAGACGTCAGACTGCGGTCATGCTACAGGAGACGTCAGACTGCGGTCATGCTACAGGAGACGTCAGACTGCGGTCATGCTACAGGAGACGTCAGACTGCGGTCATGCTACAGGAGACGTCAGACTGCGGTCATGCTACAGGAGACGTCAGACTGCGGTCATGCTACAGGAGACGTCAGACTGCGGTCATGCTACAGTCTTTCTACTGATCTGATCATAATCTTTATCAACATTATCCACCTGTTTTAGCACTAGTGTCTTGCTGTTTTTTTGTTGCGTTATGACATAAGGGCGAGGCGGGGCCCCTTGCGTAGTGAGCATATAGGATCGGCCCTGGTTGGACACCCATTAAGTTGTGTCTTAACGCAACACATGGCAACATGTGCAAAAACACCAGAGCGCCAAAGTGTGAATAAGCCCCCTAATGCAGCACTTGGCTCCTTTTCTGGTCACTAGTCTGTACAGTACATGATACACAGAACACATTTATTAGCACACTTGACGTCTGATAAGTCCCCCCCTCTCTGGTAGTAAAGTAAAGGTAGACAGGCACTAACTATGGGACAGTCCGGTGATGAGCTCTCTCCTCTTCTCCTCCTCTGGGCTCCGCTCTGTGCCGCACACTCCAGCAGTCAGGAGCAGAGAAGAATCCCGGCGCTCTACACCCCGCTCTGTGCCGTACACTATCCAAACCAAACACAGGCACCCGCCCGCCCTTAGCACCGCCCCTGACAAGACATGTGTGGCTGGGATACAGAGCTTCTCTCACACCTCCCTAGGTCATATGGCAGACCCCAGTACAGAAGCGCGCACACTTCTATACAAACGAGTGAGAGGCAAGCAAATGACAAGCTATGACGCGAGGGGGAGGCGGGGCACTACGCAGCTTGCGTAGTCTGTGTATAGGGCGGATCGGCCCTGCATACACGCATGTACTACAGTCAATGGGCGGGGCTGACGCCAGGAGAGCCGTGGCCATAAGAGGAGAGAGGCGGGTCGGCAGTCAAATGAGCGCGCCTCAAATACAAACACAAGGTACGGCGCAATCTCCCCGGAGGGGCGGGGCCAAACATCGATTATTGCGGTCGCATGCATCGGAATCGCATCGGGCACACCCGAATCGCGATGCACCGATTAAATTTGACACCCCTAATACCGACAAAGCCAAAATCCGACCTCCGATTGTACTCAAAGCCAATTTGATTTCCACAGCCGACTGTAGAAAAGAGAAATTCTCCCAATTACATATTTCCAAGGATGCCATTTTCTGGCTTTACACCAAGCAATACAAGCTTCCAGAATTTATGATAAATCTTCCTAGCGACACCTTTTCTAGCATTTACTAGGGTAGACACCACTGATCCCAAGATGCGACGGTCCTTCAGCAGGCTGGCTTCAATAGTCATGCCGTCAAATTTAGAGACTAAATTGGGGAAGGATATAGGACTTTGAGAAAGTAGATCGGGGCGACGTGGAAGTGTCCATAGCCTGTCTATTGCCAGTCTCAATCTCCAGGAACAAGGGCCTTCTGGGCCAGGCTGGCGCCACCAGAATGATTGCCGACACCTCTGTTGGAATCCAGCGAAAAAAAAAAAAGAAGTGAAATGAGAAGGATTGGAGGGAAAGCCTAGACCAGGAAGTACTGGCTCAATGGAACTACCAGAGCATCTGCTCCGATTACCAGAGGGACAAACTGCTGTAGTTTGTTGTTGAACTTGGATCCCCAACGTTGGCCAATTTCCTGGAACACCCCTGGGTGTAGGGATTTATTCCCCTGGGCAAATCTGCCGGCGGCTGAGATAATCTGCATTTCAGTTCTCTACTCCCAAGATATGGACTGCCGATAAAAAAATTGTCACATGTCCCTCTGCCCAGGCTAGTATGTGGTTCACCTCCTTCAAAGCTGAATGATTCCTGGTACCGACTAGGTGGTTTATATATGCCACAGCAGTGGCATTGGCGGACTGAACCCTTATAGGACAGTCCTGAAACTCCACCATCCAGGACTGTAGGGCCAGACGTACTGCCCGTAATTCCAGGACGTTGATGGGCAGGATCTATTCTGTCCCTGACCATTTCCCCTGAGCTGTGAGCCCTTCCATTTTCCCTTCCGCAGGTTTTGATCCTGGAATCAGCAGTTTAGTCTTACGTGTACTGGTGCTAGGACATTTGAGAACACCCGTGAGCTGTAGCAAGCCCGAAGGGTAGAGCCACAAACTGAAAAGGACGTTCTCTACTGCAAAACTTATGACCCTCCGATGAGCCTGAAAAAATTAGGTACGTGTCTTTTTTATCAATGGAGGCTAGAAAGTCTCCCCCCTCTGGAATGAGGCTACCACTGAGCGGACAGACTCCATCTGAAATGACCTTCAATAGATACTTGTTCAGGAATCTTAGGTCCAAAATGGGCGTTGTGTCCCCATTTGGTTTCTGAACCTTGAACAGGTTTGCGCAAAACACTGTGCCCCTTTCGGGTACTGGAACCTCTACAATCACTCCTTAATGCACTAGATGTAGTGCCTGAAGCAATACGTTTCGTTTTGGAGGACCCGAGGGAACGGTGGATCATAAAAACCTGAGGGGGAAACCCCCCTCCATAACTCCAGCTTGTAACCACGAGATATAACTGAGGTGACCCACTCGTCCTGAATTATTGTTTTCCAAACAACTGCAAAATACAGCAGCCCCCCCCCCACCTCAAAAAGAAGGGCTTGGTGCTGGGTTTAGAAGAATTTTGGACCCAGGGTCGTTTCTGGCCGTAGCGCCAGGTTGGCGGTGGAACAGACTTGATGCGGAGACATTTGCAGAAGCAGTACCTGAGGTTTTAAACAAGGGACGTCTTGTGCTTTTCTTCACAAGACGTAGAGAACTCTTCCCTCCAGAAATCTTTTGGATATATTTGTCCAAAAGATCACCAAATAAACATTCCCAATGAAAAGGGAAACCTGCCAATAACTTTTTACAAGGAAGCTTGGCTGACCAGTTCTTAAGCCAAAGTCTGCGCATATGTACAGACAAGAGAGCCAAAACGAGAAACCTGCGGTATTGAAATCCTTTAAGGCAGGGGTGTCAAACTGGCGGCCCTCCAGCTGTTGCAAAACTACAAGTCCCATGAGGCATTGCAAGGCTAACAGTTACAAGCATGACTCCCACAGGCAGAGGCATGATGGGACTTGTAGTTTCGGAACAGCTGGAGGGCCGCCAGTTTGACACCCCTGCTTTAAGGCATCAACAGCAAAAACACAGCGCTCGAGGAATCAGTCTAACTTTCCGGCACATAATCCTCCTGGTTAGGCCCATCAGGCCGTCTGACCTGATCCTTTACGGACTAGCAGATACCAATTGCTGCAACAGCTGGCTGAATAGCTGTACTGGCAAAAGAAAAAAGGAAGCCTTTAATAATGACTTCAATTTCTTGTCAACTGGGTCTTTTAAGCCCTGTGCATTATCTACCAGACAAGTCCTTGTTTAAAGAAGAGACTGCTGCATCTACAGCTGGCATGCTCCATTTTTAAATGAACTTTTTGTCCATGGGATATAAAAAGGGAAAACCTTAGGAGGAACAAAAAATCTTCTCAGGATGTTTCCAATCAGCATACACCGCCTGTTCCAACAGAGAAGAGGCCTCAGGGATCTCAAAGAGGACCAGGGGACTTAGTCACCTTTGCAAGAGGAAACTTAAAAGGCAGAATGAACCATATCGGTCAGAGTCAGGATCAAATACCTCTGACAGAGAGGCAGACATCAACTGGATATCTTCTTGTCCAGATTGCTCAGAAGCAGACTTGTCTGCCCAGCACTCCACTGAATCCTGAGCTTTAAGCTCTTCCCCATCCTCAACCCATTCCTGCTCCAGACTAGGAGACTCATCGAAGGGGGGGTGGGGTCTATCATGCTTCTTGCCACCCGGTGGGATGGAGGCAATCATGCCAGCAATCCTGTGCTCTAACTCGGGTAAGGCCGAGGAAAGTTTATCGTTGATAAAGGGTGAAGCAGCAGAGTTGACTGTAGGCACCATACCAGATCGGCACAGCGGATCCGATTGCCGGGAAGCCTCTGGTCTTTCAGGGGATACAACTAGGTTCATCAGGAAATGACGACATAGGTGTGCCCTGCCTTGTAGTGTTAGTCCCACTCCTTTTTTGAAGACATTTACAAGCCACAAAAAGAGTACTTGGGTGTTGTATTAAAAACACCTCAGAAGGGAGACCTCCTGTAACAATCCTGCTAAGCATATATCAAATTTAATTGGCAATACCTGTAAAAAATTTTTTTTAAAACACACACACACACACACACACACACACACACACACACACACACACACACACACACACACACACACACACTGCAGATGATGCTGTCTGAACAAAATAAAAGTTTGTGTCAATCTTTGACTACCCCTTAACACCATGTTAATGTATTTTTGTGCATACATGTTCAATAAATATTTATTGGTAGTTGTAAAACCGTTAGACATTTAAAATCTAATTTGCTCTTTTGAAACTTTTTTTTTAGTGATGTGATCATGTGACTGCCACACCACCATTAAGGGCCAAACAGATACACAGTCAGAGCATGCATCAGCAGAGCAATAGAGACCCTCCCAAAGATCTTTCCTTGCAGATGCTAAAACAGTGAAAGATCCCCACAGCACTGCTGGAATAAGGTGAAAACAATTTAAAAAAAACAGTACCATGAAATATGATTTATGTGAATTATAACAGATTACCACTTCTGGTCTTAAAGACATATTGTACATCTGTGTTCTTACTGAATGGAACATAGCATAAAGAGGCTCAAATATTTGTAATTTACTTACTGGGCCATATTCCTCTAGATCCCCCTTCCCTTCTTCAAGGGTCACAAATGAATTTGCAGTTTTATGAATAGATAATCGCCCTTTCTTTGATCTTTTGTTTGGGTCTGCCACAGGATCTTTAAATACATTTACCTGAAAAAAATAAAAATAAAATTCTCATTGCAGCAAAAAGAAAGGCAGAAAAAACTACACACAATGCAGGTTGTGTTAAAGTGCCATAATCATGTACACATACCCCAAGGCCATTCGTCACCACATAGCTACATTTAAATGAACAGTTTAACAAGTCTCTTGTCAGTTTCTGCAGCAGGGCCCCTCCAGATCCAAATGCAATATTCTCAATGCTCCACTTATGTTTTTTCATGCCTTCTACAATCTAAAAAAGAAAAAGGAAGCCTTTATTACAGAACCACGTCTTCACACATACCTTGTGGTCTTTTAGGACAACAGGGATCCAGCTCTTCTGTGTCTTGCACTTGCAGAAAATTGTTCAGCACAACACATGTAAATAACTATATTCCTGCTGCCATCCTAAATTATTATTTTTTGAAGCCTGGAATAAAGGGATACATTTTCTACATTGATATGCAGGAGTTGCAGTAGTGCAAGTAGCGAGTTGCTCATCTAGAGTGGGGTATTGATCTTTGCTTAAATTGAGAAATTAAGCAATGTTGCTGCATTGAATAATGGGGATAATTCACAAATGTTCAACATCAATTGAACAGACTACTGTGACAATTATGATGCTATTACTGAGAAAATAAAAAAATAAAAATCAGGTCTAAAAGCCAGACTTTTCCAGAATAAAAAAAACTGAATGGGCAAAAACTCCACTTCTATTTAATGCAGATAAGGTTGGTCAATTCTTATTTCAGTAACTTTTTGAAAAAAAAAAAAAAAAGATCTGATCAAACAAAAAGAAGACGATGTGTGGTCAAGAATCACAATTACATGCAATTAACATTTCAGAATTGCAAATAAATAAATGAATGATTTCAGTCTACATGTGCCATATTTTTCTACTACTGTCAACATTCATGCGAGGCAATAAAGCAACCGGGGGGCCATTTACACTGTATGTGTATAAATCTCCACTATATATCTAAATGCCTGCTGGTAAATTTTGCACATAATGCAGACTCCTGGGAAAAATGAAGACTGAAATCAAATACTCCAATAGGTGAAGATTTTAGGCAAGTTACTATAAGGTTCGACACCTAAAAGGGATGACATTTTCCTTTTACTACACCGGTCTTCTAAAAAAAAAAAGGCAGAGCCTCCAACTTGGCAATCAAAAAAAAAAAAAGGACATAAGGCAAACGTCAATTTTTTCAGATCTTAAAAGATGCACCTTCCGCACTAATCAAAAAGACTTGTAGGAAATCCTGGTCATTAGGACAGATAGCCATTTGAATTCCCAATTATATACAATGTATTTTTTTTTACTAACTTTACATGTCTGAAACAATAAGGACCAGTTCCCACTGGTGCGATGTCCGACAGCGGATGTGATTTGCATATCACTACAGTGTAAATCACATGCAATCTCTGCCATACAGATAGTATGGCTGAATTTGCATCGCATGCAGACCAACATCGAACAGGACCCTTTTTTTGGTTCGCTGCAGACCCGGATGTTCACACCCATGCAATCAGATACCTGTCCGAATTTGCAGTTCACATTGCAAACCGATTTGGGGGGGTGTCAAAGTTTCAATTGACACTCAGCAGTTTGCACAGGGCAGTATGAACTGCCACCAGGAGACATGCGATGCGAGAACCTGCGGTGGATTCGCAGGGTTCCCACATCGTTGCAGTGTGAACCGAGCCTAAACCTTACATGGAAAACAGGGCCCAATATTTAACATTCAGAATTACATAACACCAAAGAATATTGCATAGCCCTATATGAAATGTGTATCCCCCTCCTTCAAAACCACCACAAATCTTTCTTCATAAAATTTCTGCCAAAATATAGTTGCTATATTTCTTTGGTAGCAATAACCCAAATTAATGTAGATTTAGCCTGTATGAAAGGATTGGATGGATATATAGAATATAGTACAAATACTACCCAAATGACCCCTTTTTGTAAAGTAGGGAAGGTGATCTGGATTTATTACACCGATCGCTTGTTAGTGACACTCAGCAATTCCTTTAATGGTCTTTCATTCCCGACAGCTTGCCTACCATTTTGATTGTGGTGATTGGCTACAGCCATCACATGGTACAGGCTGCTGTGAATGGCCCTGTACCATGTGAGCACTGGGATCGATCACAGTAGTAGACTATCATGCAGAAATTATATATATACACACACACACACACACACACACACACACACACACACACACACTTGCCTCTTGCAGAGTATTTATATCCACACCATCTCCCTGTATTACACGAAGATAAGGAGGCAAGACCTTGTAACCTCTAGAGTTTTCTTGCACAGGGAATTTCCTTCCTAAAATCTCCAGAACCTGCAAATCACAAAATATTATAAGCAACATACACAGGATATTATATGGCTTCCAAGAAATATACAGTACAAAGAGTTATTTTTTTACCTTTAAAACGGTGTCCAGAGGATCTCCAGAATCTGGCCGAACTATTAAAGGGGCATCTGCACTTCTTGATACAATCAAACTTCTTAAATCTTCCCCCCAGATTTTCTCACATGCATTGTAAATGTCATAACTGTCACTAACGACTGAAACAGGTACTGAAGAAAACTGTGTCACAATATGCCTAAATGCATCCGTCTCATGGTCTTTACCCCAGGCTGTGATTGTACTGAACAGAAGAGCAAAAAAGGTAAAAAAAATCAGGATTATAGTATTTACGGAAGATAAAACACAAGTTTTAAATAATTACAAAAAAAAAAAAAGGGGGGGGGGGGGTGAATTATTCATAAAACAGAGCAGAGCTAGCCATTGTAAACCAAAAGAAAATATTGTCGATCAATACTTTTTGGCATCAGTGTGTGAGCTGTGACATGCTACTTTCGTGTAGAACCGGACTCATCTTTTAAAAAATATAAAAAATAAACTACTAAACGATGGCAGTGTCATTTACGCCATTTTTGGTTTTCATCTAGTCTATAGACGGCTCAAGTCTCAAGCATTAGTCAGACAGCAAGGCAATTAACATTTTTAAAAGATCAGAGCTGGCAGTCTCCCTTTTCCCCAGTAACCTTATCCTGCAATCCTCAACTATGAGGAGAACTATCATTCAATGGCACTGGAACATAGCTCATAAGAGCAAAAAGGTATAAATACTATTCATAGTATGTAAACCAGTTACTGGTAACAGACGTCACACAAAACCTATACATTTCTGTACAGAGAAAACACTGACAGCCCTTTATTATATTTGTGTCTTTTAAGGAGGTCAGTTTGCACACCATCTTTTTTGAGAAGCCAAATTATTGCAGGTAACTAAAACAGGAACAAAGCAACTGATGTCCACACATTTCCTTCTCCATTACTTTAATTGTTCAGGAAACCATCTGTCTTGAAAGCTTTTATACAGCTCATTCATCTTGGATATCATTTTAGATAAACACCTAAAAATGTATACTTATCCAGGCGAGCCATAGAACATTTTATAACTCAAGATTAATTGCACTTTAAAGTAGAATTAAACCCAAAAGCAAACATTGCAGCTTACCAGTCTTTAGATGCGATGGCTGCATTATTTTTTTAGGCTTTCTTCATCTGGTGACCCAGCCAGTAAATCTGCTTTTCAACAGAAATGCTCTCTTGCAGATGTAGCAGTTAGGCTCGGTTCACACCGCTGTGATGCAAGAACCATGTGAATCCAATGCAGGTTCCAGCATCACATACAACTCACAGGCAGTTCACAGTGTCCTATGCGAACCGCTGGGAGAGTCAATACAAAGTTAGACCCAGATTGGTTCGCATATCACAGTGCGAACGGTCAATTCGGACAGAAATTTTGGTGCAGACCAAAATAGGGTCCTGTGCAAGTTTGGTCTGAATGCGATGCAAATTCAGCCATGACTTGCATCGCACAGACATCACATGCGATTTGCACAGCAGTGCGAATCACATGCGATGTCTGAAATTGCAGAAGAACTGGCCCTTAAAGGAATGAGACAAAAACATTAACACCGACAGGGGTGCTTAAAAGATTTAGCCGTTATGTAAAAAAAGGATTTTTAATAAACAGCTTACCTGTAAAATCCTTTTCTTGAAGTACATCACGGGACACAGAGCGCATAGCCATTACACTTGGGTTATATGGGTACCTTCAGGTGTGGACACTGGTGTAATCAATTTCACAGGAAGTTTCCTCCCTATATAACCCCCTCCCACTGGGAGTGCTTCAGTTTTGTAGCAAGCAATTCTCCCGAGGTTACACAATGTTCCCCAAAAGAGGGGTGGGAGCTCTGTGTCCCGTGATGTACTTCAAGAAAAGGATTTTACAGGTAAGCTGTTTATTAAAAATCCTTTTTTCTTTATCGTACATCACGGGACACAGAGCGCATAGCCATTACACTTGGGATGTCCTAAAGCAATGCTCTATGAAGGGAGGAAGACCGTAATGCCGCGTACACACAGTCGTTTTTTGCGATGAAAAAAAACGACGTTTTCTGTGAAGTAAAAAACGACGTTTTTGAAACGTCACTTTTCAAAGACAATTTTGCATACACACCATCGTTTTTTTCACAAAAAGCAAGGTTACGTTCACCACTTTTTTCCATTGAAGCTCGCTTCATAACTAGCTTCTGGGCATGCGCGGGTTGAAAAACGTTGTTTTGAACGACGTTTTTGCTACACACGGTGACTTTTTGTGAAACAAAAAACGACGTTTTGAAAAACGACACAAAAAATTCAAGCATGTTGGAATTTTTTTTTGGTCGTTTTTTTGAAGACAAAAAACGACGTTTTGCCCACACACGGTCAATTTAAATGACGTTTTAAAAAACTTCGTTTTTTTTCATCGCAAAAAACGACCGTGTGTACGCGGCATAAGGCCAAGAATAGCCAAATAAAAACATTGTCAGGAGAAAACATGGCTCCATCAACAGAAACACAAGGGGGCGTGAACCGGGCCAGAGGATTCTATACTGCTGCCCGTAGGACCGCCTGCCCAAAAGCTGCGTCCGTACTCTTTGCAACGTCCAACTTATAAAATTTAGTAAACGTATGTACGGAAGACCAGGTTGCCGCCTTGCAAACCTGTGCCATAGAAATCTGATGGTGTGCCGCCCAGGAGGCACTCATGGCCCTTGTAGAATGGGCTTTAACTGATAAGGGAGGTGGAACGCGCTTCAGACCATAGGCCTGAAAAATCAGCTGCTTAATCCACCTAGCCAAGGAAGACTTGGCAGCCGGCTGACCCTTCTTGGGGCCATTCGGAAGAACAAAAAGCACATCTGTTTTCCGAATCTTCTCTGTAGCCTTGAGATAGACCCTCATGGCTCGAACCACGTCCAAAGTATGAAGCAGTCTTTCCTCTCTGGACTGGGGAGTAGGAAAGAAGGAAGGTAGGACTAGGTCCTGATTCAAGTGAAAACTGGATATGACCTTAGGAAGGAAAGAAGGTTGAGGCCGCAGAACCACTCTGTCCTTATGCAGAATAAGGTATGGCTCCCTGCATGATAAGGCTGCCAGCTCGGAAACCCTTCTGGCTGAAGCCATAGCCACCAAGAAAACCAACTTTCGGGTTAGTAGCACAAGAGGGATTTCTGTCAGAGGTTCAAACGGCTGCCTTTGTAAAGCTGACAAGACCAGATTTAAATTCCAGGGGCAGAGGGGAGCTCTAATAGGGGGATTCACATGCAAGACCCCCTGCAAGAAGGTTTTCATAAGCGAATGGGTGGCCAAGGGTCTTTGAAACCATATTGATAAAGCCGACACCTGCCCCTTTAGAGTACTAAGAGCCAACCCTTTGTCAACGCCAACCTGGAGGAATCGCAAGATCCTGTCAAAAAACTTTCGAGGATGCCATTTTTGAGACTCGCACCACTCCACATAGGTTCTCCAGACTCTGTAATAAATATTTCTGGAGACCGGTTTCCTAGCCTGAATCAACGTAGCTATGACCTGATCTGAGAGGCCTCTGCCCTTAAGAATTAGGGATTCAGCCGCCAAGCCGTCAAATTTAGCTGCTGTGAAGCAGGATGGCAGATTGGGCCTTGAGACAGCAGATCTGGGCGCAGGGGGAGCGGCCATGGCGCCCCGACTGACATCTTCACGATGAGTGCGTACCAAGCCCTCCTGGGCCAGGCTGGAGCCACCAGGATCACAGGCCTGCGCTCCACCCGGATTCTCCGTAGAAGGCGGGGAATCATCTGCAGTGGAGGGAACGCATACAGAAGAGAAAACTGGTGCCAAGGGCAAACCAAGGCATCGGTCCCGTAGGCCGAGGGATCCCTGGCTCGGGATATGAATTTGTCCAACTTTTTGTTGGATCTCGTTGCCATAATGTCCACGTCTGGGACTCCGAATCTTTGGCAAATCTCTTGGAATACCTGGGGGTGAAGTGACCATTCCCCCGGGAGCAACTGTTGACGACTCAAAAAATCTGCTTGAGAATTGTCTATCCCTGGGATGAACACCACCGAGATGCAGGGTACATGGGCTTCGGCCTATGAGAAAATCAGGTTTACTTCTCTTTGGGCTGCTGGGCTCTTCGTGCCCCCCTGGTGGTTTATGTATGCCACCGCAGTGGCGTTGTCGGACTGTATCCTTACTGGCAGACCCTGAAGGGGGAGAGTCCAGGCGATCAGGGCCAGTCGAGCAGCTCTGATTTCCAAGATATTGATGGGAAGCAGTTTCTCTGCCCCCGACCACAGCCCTTGCTGGGTCTGTTCTTCTAGAACTGCCCCCCAACCTAACAGGCTGGCATCCGTGGATACTATCTTCCACGAGATGGGGCAGAAGGATTTCCCTTTTGACAAATTTTGAGAGACCAGCCACCAAGACAGGCTGCCCAGGACCTTCGGGGAGAGCACTAACGGACGATCTAACGCCTGAATGGACTTGTTCCAAGCAGAGAGAATGGCTGCCTGAAGATATCTGGTATGGATCTGGGCGTAGGGCACAGCCTCGAAGGCGGCCACCATCTTCCCCAGCAGTCGCATACATAGGCGAATAGTCGGCCTCTTCTTGCCTAAGATCATTTGAACTGCTTGGGCTATTGATCTGATCTTTGCTTGAGGTAAAATTATCCTCTGGCAGTCTGTATCTAGCCGAAGGCCTAGATATTCCAACTGCCTTGTGGGTTTCAATACCGATTTTTCTAGATTTACAATCCATCCGAATTCCTCTAGATGCTGAACTGTGCGACCTACTGCCTGATTGAGGTTGGAGGCTGAGCTGTCGATAACCAGAAGATCGTCCAAGTATGCCAAGACTAAAATGCCTTCTGTCCTTAGGACGGCTAGCACCGGGGCTAACACCTTTGTGAATACCCGCGGAGCTGTTGCCAACCCGAAAGGGAGGGCTACGAACTGGTAATGGCGGTGATGTATCAAACCGAAGAAACCTGTGATGTGCCGGGTAGATCGGCACGTGCAGATACGCATCTTTTATGTCTATAGATGCTAGAAAGTCGTCTTGATGTAGGCTGGCTGCCACCGAACGTATGGACTCCATACGAAAGGTCTGAATGTTTAGAAAGCGATTTAGGCGTTTGAGGTCCAAGATAGGCCTGACGTCGCCATTGGGCTTTGGTATTATGAAAAGGTTGGAGTAGAATCCCAGACCCCATTCCTGGGTTGGTACTTCTACGATTACTCCTTGGAGTAAGAGACGATCCAATGCTTTTGCAAGAGAGGCCCTCTTTAATGGGTCGCTTGGAAGACTTGACCCCTGAAAATGAGGAGGGGGGACTTCCCGAAACTCTAGCTTGTAGCCCGTGGTTACCACGGATCTTACCCAAGAGTCGGGAATTCTGGTCTTCCACACTTCGGAGAAGAACCGAAGCCTTCCCCCCACCCAAGAGAGTGGGGGCGCCCCTTCATGAATCTGACTTAAGGACTGGTTTAACCGGCTTGCGAGACCATGGCCTCTTGCCTGTCGTGGCTTGTCCTTGTGGGCGGCTATTAAATGCCGAACGCCCGGGAGGCCGTCGATACTGACGGGAAGTTGAAGGGGCCGAGCCTGCGAAGGCCTGTCGCTTAAATGCGGGCCCACGTGATCTTTTCTTGATGGGCAAGAAAGAACTTTTACCACCTGATATGGTCTGGATATATTTATCTAGGTCTTCACCGAATAGTCTCCCACCATGAAAGGGAAATCCTGCTAAAAGCTTTTTGCAGGGTGCCTCTGCTGACCAGTTTTTTAGCCACAAAAGGCGACGCATATGAACCAACAGCAGAGATAAACGGGACGCCTGTTGAACGGAGTCCTTAATAGCATCTACTGCAAAGCAGAGAGCTCTTGGGAGGTCAGCCAATTCACAAGCTTGCCGAGCCGGTATGTCCTTTAATATCTGTTTAGTCTGATCCTTTAAAGCCTGACAAACGCCAATGGCTGCCACTGCTGGCTGAACCACGGCACCTACTGTGGTAAAAGAAGCCTTCAGTAGGGTCTCCAATTTTTTGTCGACTGGATCTTTAAACACCTGGACATTTTCCACCGGACAGGTCAGGGATTTATTTACGCAGGAAATGGCTGCGTCCACGGTAGGGAGTGCCCATTTCTTTGCAAATTCTTCTTCCATAGGATAGAGAATGGTAAACCTTTTAGGAGGGATAAAAATCCTATCAGGTCGAGCCCAATCCTGAAAAATCACGCTCTCCAGAAGGGGGTGAACCGGGAAAGATGCACCACCCAATGGTGCCTTCAAGGAACCTAAAGAGGATACCGCGGGGGCTACTTGTTCTGACACTGGAAGTTTAAAAGCAGTGCGAACCATATCCGTCAGAGACTGGATCCACAGACTCTCTGCTTGAGAAGCCGAAAAAATTTCATCTATAGTGGAATCTTCAATGTCTGACCCGTCAGGACTCAGGTCCGCTTGATCCCCCTGTGGGTCCAATTCCTCCGAAGAGAGGACCTCTGCATCTGAACACACCGTTTTAGGTGACGGGGATCTAGCCCGTTTGCCACCCGGCAAAGAGCGGGCAATTAAAGCAGTTAACCTTTTCTCTAGCCCACCCAGGGTGGATTCTAGCATTTCTTCCGTAACATAAACGGGAATGGGTTGATTGGGGGCCGCCTCTGCTCCTAGCACCCTCAATGGCTCCTGCACGATGCTGTTCGGTGGTCTATCTGGTGAGGGTGGGACCACTGGAGCCTGGCCCAAATCCTCTGACCCCGTTGGAGACCCCTTTACTTTTTTGGCACCTTTTGCAGCCTTAGCTGGTCCTGATCCCTTGGGAGCCATTGCACAACCTTGAGACACCCCTACAGCCAACACCCAACTGTTGTAGCTAGAAGTGAAACATTAATAAGGACAGGCTATGGTAAAATCTTTTCAAAATTTTCATACGCCTCAGAAGGCGGCAATACAGAGGAAAGTCCTGTGAGTATTGCCACACCAATGCCCGTTAGCTGGAGTCCAAGGTTGCACCGACTCAGATACTGCCAGATCTAAGGCTGAGTCCCTTTAAGCAAAAAAAAAAATATATATATTTTTTTTTTTTTCTGGTCAGTGTGGACTTTTAAGTCCAGACCTGAAGATCCACAAACCACCACTGGGTGTCACTGTTAGCCAGAACTGGCTCAGCTGCGCGCTCTATGTCCTCACTCTCCACTGCTCTCAGGAGGGAATGACCAGCCAGGAAATGCTTTTTTGCTTTATCTGAGACTGACGCTGCTGGCCCGCCCCCCCCCACGCCCGCTGACGTTGTAAAAGGCGGCGCGCACGCGCGCCCCCGCCCCCCCCACGCTGAAACCAACATGGAGGAAGCCGAGAGCAGAGGAGAAGCCTGGACCAGCGCTAGAAACACAGACACCTGGTAAGCCACTAATCTTTGTAGTGCACACATAGAGGAAGCTGTCTCCCTAGGCTTCCTAGGAACAGGAGTTTTGTCAGCCCTTCCTCTCTATACACGTGGGGCTGCAGTATCATGCTAACAGGCAAATCTGGGGGGGAGTAGCAAAATACATATCTTTTAAAAGCATATATATATCTACATGTTATCTGGGTAAACATTAGTACATCCCATCCTGCCTCAACAGACATAGTGGAGATAGTGGCTGATGCACAAGCATACCATTAGCCAACCCAGAACCCCCAGGGGGATACCTACTGTCGAACCAAGTCCCGCAGGTTCCCTCTTACCTGCTCCACGCCGCAGGGTATTGCAAAATGCAAGAGGCCCAGCCTTCCCCCATCTCCGTGGGTATTGTCTTGGACCTTCAGGGACCGGGGTCCTGTGTTAAGGAACCCACACCCCTGGACCTATATAGCATCCTGGCATCAGTAGCGTTTAGTTCTTGGAAGAGACTAAGGCACTGGAGCCCAGAATCCAGCCCTCCAAGGAGAGGCATTATAGGCAAAACCCCACTCCAGCAGGGCCCGGGTACCGTACACCTTGGCTTTGAAGCACTTCGGACGGATCCGGCTAGCTATCCTGGGTCCCGAGACCTCCGAGGGACAGCTAGACGTGACCAACACCTAAGACACTGGCGAAAAAACTGAAGCACTCCCAGTGGGAGGGGGTTATATAGGGAGGAAACTTCCTGTGAAATTGATTACACCAGTGTCCACACCTGAAGGTACCCATATAACCCAAGTGTAATGGCTATGCGCTCTGTGTCCCGTGATGTACGATAAAGAAACCTTTTTTTTCATGCTGAAAAATCATCGTGTGTACGCAGCATTACTCTGGTGTTTTTAGACCAAGTTTGTTCTCCATTCCCCAGTCTTGTGTATGTGAACATAGCCGCCCTTTACTACTTGCTCCCAAGATGGACCCGAATTTGTAATTTTTCCTTTGATACATGCACAGTGGCTTGCTATAGCCCAGAAAGCCATGGGGGGGGGGGGGGGGGGGGATATAGTATGCAGAGCATGCAATCGAAATAGGAACTTAAAGGGACCTGTTTAGAAAATAAAAAACGAACCTTTACAACCCCTTTAAAAATTAGCCGTGGTATACTGAAAAAAAATAAAAAAATCCAATGTTTACTTACCTGTGTTCAGCAGCTGGCACAGAAAAGCCTGGAACTGGGTCTTTTGTTCCATAGTATCGCTTTATTAAACAAATACCAGCTACAGTATCTGTTCCTTTAAAGTTCACCAAATGAGCTGATGCTCCAATCCCAGCAGTCTGAAGGAGAGAGAAAAAAAAACAGGACAAAGTTATTGCATCAAATAACCCCACTTCTCATTTAAGACTTTGTATACACAGTTTAAATCAAGTTGAGCCCAAGGTTCAAAAGAGATGGGTGGATTGATGGACCCCACAAATATCCACCTCGTCACGATTTGCAGCCATTATACAGTATAACAGTCCATGGAAATTGATTACATATAAAAAAAACAAAGGCTGCAAGTCTCTATCCTCACAAGTCGTTATTTACCGGATGGGCAGCCATATTACATACAATAAACAGAAAACATCTAAAAAAACAAAAACAAACATTTCCTTCACATAAACTAGATTTAACTTGTAAAATGTGCAACGACGTGATGATGCGAGTATTTAGGAAGACATTCATCTGCAGAGAGGCTGCTGTTATCAAATAGAACACAGGGGAATCCGGTTAGGTCTACTGCTATGAAAACCAATTACAGTAGATCTTAAAAATGTCTAGGTTTAGCAGATAAGTACCATTTTTTGCATACTACCATGTTAAAAAGCCTGGTTATGAGACAATCATGGGAACTGCCATTCAGGATCTCTTCTGCAAGATCAAATTTATGGCTTTTTATAGCCAACTCTGAAATACAGTAATGAGGAGGCGGTGATGTGCTCCAATTACTGTGCAATTCACCGATTTGGACCCAAAATATAAAAAAAAAACTTAATTAAAAAAATATAAATAAAGAAAGGAAGGTTTTTTTTTTTTTTTAAATGAAATAAAGACACTTACAGAACATAGCTCAATACCAAAACAGAGGCTGTAAAAGAGGTAGGCATTCCAATTTGAGCCTACTCAATGTGTCCTTAAACACTATTCAAATGAACCCAACATAGCTTGCCTTAAAGTGGATGTAAACCCGATTCATGAAATTTGAGCTAAGCACATCTGTAGTGTTTTCTTATCTCTCTTCAAAGCACTATGTCCTGTGGCTTTCTCCTGCTCCATTCTTCTATTATCAGCATGATAACTTCTGACAAGTGATAAAACCAGCCTGAAGTTTGTGTCAGGTAGGGTGCTATAAATAGACTAGAAGACTGCAAGACCATTCACAATACGCAGCTCATGCATGCGCACCTTGCTGTGGAGTCGCAAGTTGTCACAGCTGGGTGACCACAGTTAAGATGCTGGCGCCAGACAGGAGGGGATAACAGCTGAGGTGAACCCATCGCTGGATCGTGGGACAAGCGAGTAGGTTTTATTAAAGAAGACTGGAGCTCCTCTTCAATGCAGGTAATGCATTAAGGTAAACATTTTAACTTTAGAACCACCTTCGTCGCTATTCGAATGAAGGCAAGTACTCTGTCCACTACCAATACCTCTAAAATTGTTTTAATGCTCCCCCCCCCCCCCCAAAACATTCTCCATTCCTCCAAAAAGTGAACCGAACATGTTTTGCCGCCATATATTGCTATTAAAGCGTTTTGTTTATTTCACTGCTATTAATTTGTTATCAAGGACACCAATAAGTTATATTTTAGGCCCAAGTGGGCGAGCTGGGCAACGAGTAGAGCATATCACCTCCACTTCATTATTAATTCACATTGAGGCCGTTTGACTATTGATACATCGTTATCCAGCTTTGTTAGCCAACATTTTATGCCAACTTGACTTAAAATTTAAGTTATTGACATGGAAAAACTACGTTGATATAGACCTCTTGCTTTGACTTTTCCCATCTGCATACTTGTACCAGGTCAGTAACTAGCAACGCCAGTGAATCAGAATAACTGGCAAGACACTAAAAGCAGTCCACTGGTGATTTTTACCCACAGCTAAGCCTGCAATAAGGCTTACCTAAAGTAAGTAGGTAAAATGAATATCTCCTGAACATGCATCAGTTAGAAGATATTCACGCTGGATGCAGCCAGTAATGTCACCGTCACATGCGTTCTAAAGTTCTGGGATACCATGACAGACCTTCAGAGCTTTGTGTCGGGAGACGACTTCATCATGGCTCCAGCCACTCATACAGCAGGAGTCCACGAACCTGGAAGGAAGACTGGGAATATGGAGGGGTGACAGCATACGCTGGAGGGCTTCGTTCTAAGGTAAGCATTTCATATCGTGCTAGTATGCAATGCATTTTTTTCTTTACAGCTGCGGTTTTAACAAGTAGGTAAAAAAAAAAAAAAGGCAGCTCCACCTTAGGTCTCCGGTGACACAATGTCAGTGAGGACAATACATAAAAACTCAATGCTAACACTAGGAAACTTGTATTATATATAAAAGTCAGTAAAGGTTTTACCTCTTGTGAGGAAACTCCTCTGTAGCCAAAGTCATGTAATTTATACTCGAGTCCTGTCAGGCTACCAGATGTTTCCAGCAAATACTTTGCCAGAATTTTCTTCTGCTCTCTTGAGTTAGTTGCTACAGTGATGGGATACCATGTTTGAACAAGGATTGTCTAAAAGAAGAGAGCAAAATAACTAGATTCAATTAACTGCTGGCATACAAACATCTAGCGCGTGAATAATACACATACACACACAGACACACACCACTTGATTCTAGATACTCAGAGCACTTTATTGTGAAGCACAATTCACATCAGCTTGCATCTTATAAACAAACAACCTTAAAATGTTTGTCTTCTCAAAGGTACCACACCTTCAAACTCATGTTATTAATTAGACTCAGGTATGCAAACTACAGACTTAACCACTTCCTTACTGGGCACTTAAACCCCCTTCACGCCTAGATTAATTTTCAGCGCTGACGCATTTTGAATGACAATTGCGCGGTCATACAACACATTTTTATCATTTTATTCCCACAAATAGAGCTTTCTTTTGGTGGTATTTGATCAACTCTGCGGTTTTTGCGCTATAAACAAAAAATAATAAATTATATATATATATATAAATAAAAACCACACACAATATTTTACTTTGTTATAATAAACATCCCAATTTTTTCCCTCAGTTTAGGCCTTAGGCCGATATGTGTTGACATTTTTTTTCCCTTTCCAAATAGAACGGAATAAGCGTATATTGATTGGTTTGCGCCCACAAAATAGGGGATAGATTTATGTTTTTTTACTAGTAATGGCGTCGACCTGCGATTTTTGTCAGGCCTGCGATATTGCGGCGGACAGATCGGACACTTCGGACACTATTTTGGGACGATTCACATTTATACAGCGAACAGTGCTATAAATATGCACCGACTACTGTATAAATGTGACTGGCAGGGAAGGGGTTAACACTAGGGGGCGAGGAAGGGGTTAAATGTATTCCCTGGGATTGACTCTTACTGTGGGGGTAGGGGACTGACCGATTTGTATCCCTATGTACAAGGGACACAGCATCTGTCTCCTCTCTCCCCGACAGGACGGAGCCCTGTGTTTACACAGAGCTCCACGTCCTTGCTCTGTCACTGCCAATCACGGGTACCTGGAGGACATTGCGGCCGCCAGGCACGCACATTGGCATCACGTGACACGCCTGGCACAGTTTTTCCCCGCTGCGCCCCCTCGGTGGTGCGCGCGGGGAATGTAAATAGTAGGGATGTCCACCCGACACTTGAGAGCCGTGCTGTGGACGTCTTTCGTCTACAGCGCAGGTGTCAAGTGGTTAAGTAGCTTTCGTTGAATTAGTCTATGGCACAGATGTCAAACACAAGGCCTGTGTGCCCGAATCCAGCCCAACAAGCGCTCCCACCCATCAGTTTTGCAGCCAGATCGCCATTCTGCCACCTCGGGCTCTCACCCTCCACTCCTGCTCCCCGCTGCCATTGTAAACACAAAACCCTTCTGGTTTTTACATGGGACAGATCCCCTCACAGCAGGGGTAGGATAGAGTAGAGATGCAAGGAAGCTTTAAAGAGGGGCATTGAGTTTCACAGTGCACCCCTGAACTCTGCACCCTGTACATAACTTACTCATGGACTTTCCTCTGTATGTACATAACACACACAGTCTTCGATACATCTGGCCTTTGAGGGCAACCATACTGCCAATACTATTGCCGCAACTAGAGTCCAACCCCCCTGGTCTATGGGTCTCCTTACTCCCCCCCCCCCCCAGCACTGAATGTTTAACAGCTTGCCGGCCGATCACCCGCCAATTGACGGCGGCACAATGGCACTCCTGTGTGAATCGTAGCTGGAGGATAATTGTTTTTTCAGGGCAAATTGGGCTTTCATTTAGTGGTAAATGGCAACAGATATCACCTCACTAAGGTGGTCGTAGTCAGGTTTTTTATTTTAATGCATTCTACCTTTATCCAGCCCTTGGGGCACTGTTCCTCCCTCTGACACCAACAAAGTTTCTTCCAAATACTAATGATGGGGTAATATTCCTTACACCAATACCAGCGATAGAGAACTACTCTCTCCCCCCCCCCCCCCCCCAACCACCAAGCCTGAGGCTATGTTTATTTGCACTGATGCTGGGTCTGGGACTTTCTACTCCCATTGGCCACAATCCACGCCCCACCCCCCTAAAATTCTAAAGGACAGTGAACTGGCCCTTTATTTGAAAAGTTTGAAGGCCCTTGTTCTAGGACAAGAATGAAGCACATAGTGCATCTAATGTAGCACAAGCCACCTTCTTGCACACCTCTGCTCCATGGGAGGACTCCAAAATGTGGATCAACTAAGGATACACATCAGATGCGTTGCCAACATACCATCAGATGCGAGGCAAAACTAATAAAAAAACACACAAAACAATTAAATGTCACAAACCTCTATCCAGTTTGTAAGCCAGTAGCATTCAGGATCTGTATTTTCTACTGTGAAAAGGACATTTCCCCTGGGGATAACACTACCTTCAGCCACAGCCTTCACTTCAATAGGCAGATGTCCATCATATTTCTAAAAAACATAAGCAACAATGTGTTCATAGGAGCAATGGGCCATTTTTATTACAAACATGGCAGTTTAATACAATGAAATGATATCACTAAATTAGGACTGTTTACAGTACTTGTCCTTCACATAGTGTTCTCATGCTAGAGCACAGAAAGCTGAAAATTCCAGTCCCACACACAGCACTATGTGCCAAAGTTCAAGAAAAAGGGTACAAATGCTACAGCATGGAAACTTTACAATCGTATGTAGTCCTTTATTGTTATCACAAACAGTTACAGGAATCCATGGTCTATACATTTATACTGCTCTTAGGCCTCATTCACACTATGATCTTCTGAACGTTTTTCTCTCAAAAGAAAAGCAGCAGCATTAGAACAGGCCTAAAGTCAAAATTGTCATTGCGTCAAGAGTTTGGGCGTTCGATGAGGTCAGCAGTGGCAGTCATTTCTTTAAGGGCTTACTTACACCACTGTGCGTTTCTGCTTGCACGTTTGTAGCGCATTATTTAGTTCATTACAATTTATTCTCTTTACCAAGTTGCATTTACAAGTGCTTGTGCGCGGTCAAGTGAAAAAAAATACAGCATGCTGTACTCCCTCCACCCCTAGGGTGCATGTTAAAGACTCTATACAAACAGGTGGGTGGCAGATTACCGAACTCCAGGGAGAACATAGTCCTGCTTTATAAAGGGTACACACAGGCACCTTGCTTGTTACCGAGCAGCTATGGAGATTTTGTATTTACACCAAAAGGCTATGAAAAGTTCACATAATATAGAATAAATGGACTGTAAAACTACTTTGTTTTAAGTTGGTCACATTCAACAGGACCTGTTCTGTAAAGAACATTCATTGATTTGGAAGGTGAAAAAAACTCCCACTGTCAGAATACAATATCGCAGTAGTTGAAAGTAAGAAAATTTCATAATGTGTGGCTTACCAAAGTCAATCACCATGCAATGTGTAGATGTGGATTGACCCAAGAACAGGATGGAGGTTGCAAATCCTATTCTAGTTACACAATCTCATCCTTCAGGTCAGCAATTCTCACACCACACACACACACACTGTCCTGTAGCGATCCACTGTTCAGCAGAGCATACCCATGTCCTACGCCACCATCTTGGTCCTGTTCTTTTAGCCAGATGCCTCTTCCAGGTTCTGGCCCCAAATGATGCAGCAGCTTTGCCCCTTGGCTATTCTGTAACTTGAACTCCTGTAGCATCCTGGGACATGCAACAAGGGTGTCCCAGAGGGCTGTGGTTGCAGGACAGGTCGTTTTGGCTTAGGCCATTTTGCCTTAGGGCCACCAGAAAAAACAAAAAAACATCTATCGAGAGCTTGTTTTGTCTCAAAATGAACAGGTCTTTGCATTCACTACACTGAACATACCAAGTTATATCATTTCTGTTTGGGCGTTGTGGATGTACCAGCTTTTGTTTTCATGTACATCTAGTCTGCCATTTCTACCCCAGTAAACTTGGCAACAATTCACATCTTTAGCCATGTTAATTGAGGGATTTAACATGCTTGCAGACTTCCTGACACCAAGGAAGAGATTATATAACTAGATCAGGGAGGTTCTACAACTTCACACCTTCCAACCTACTCCGACAATTGAGGGCTACATATTCCATGGCAATGGTGTTATCTGTGTGATATAAATTGTCAGAAAGATACCTCAACATTTATATATCTCAGAAGCTGTATAACAAAATTATTCTCACCTCAAGGATGTAATTCCATCCTTTCTCGTTAAAAACATCATCTTGGAAATGCTCTCTATAAACCTCTTTGGCTTCTTGAATTTTCTCTTTGGTCACAACCTTTCCTGTTGGCAAAGAAAGAGGTAGTGAAATAATGCAAAATGTCAAAAAGAAGGAGAGATCAGTTTTCATCAAGGTGAGCTCCAGTTCCATACGGATAACCAAATAGAAAATATCAGAAAAGAGGTAATAGTTTGTTATTCACTTACATTTTAGCCAGGTGGAAGGAAGAACTGTGCAACTCTAAAGACAGCAGAATGATTGTTTGAAAAGAGGGAGGTGGTCAGGTTTACCTTTCAAATATTTCTTTAGAATATACTGCAATCCATAAAAGACCGTTTCATCATATTTCACCTTGCTAAATTTAGATTCCTCGGTTTTCTTTTCCCGACACTCAAAGTAGGAATATACTTTGGTTGTGTTTGGAGGATACTGTTTATAGTGAGTAACCTGAAAAAGAGGAATAAAAATAAAATACAAATACAAAATCACCCACCGCACAGCCATTTATCGAAATATGTCAGATCAAAGAAACAACTTGAAATTTCCTACAGTGGACAAAAAGTCCCCTATGTGATGATTCTTCTGGTGACAGGTTCTCTTTAATGAGACATGCAGAGTCTAAAAAAGACCCTGCATATCTCCCCTGTGCTCCACTGAATGTAATGCAATGCACATTGCACTGCATTACATTCTTTCCCCAACCTTGATGGCTGGAGAAACAGGAGGTGCGTCCCCCTGTCAGAATACAACAGCTTAGTTACCATTCTCTTTTATTTATTTATTTATTTTTCTCTTAATTACATCCACGCCATTGACCATGCAGATGTCATTTATGCCTTGGCTAATGTTAGAAAGTACAATAATGCATACAGATGAACATACCAAAAATTGGGAAATTTGGGGATTCATTAAAATCCTAAAAAAAAAAAAAAAAAAAAAGCCATGCATGACTAGCTAGCAAAAATGCAGCAAATTCCACCCACCGTTGTGGTTTTGGCATTATGTAAACATTTAATTCATAACAAATACATCATTCATGTCCACTATTCACAAAGCTGGATAGAACATACATGTTCAGACACTATAATTGATGAAACAATATAAGTTTCATTCATCCAAAACATATGGCGGTTAGGAGTCAGCAAGTTTAGCTGAACTGTTATTTTAAAAGCTTAAAACTGTCAGAACATCTTGACTCCTCTACTCCTGCCTATTATGGTGTGAGGGCAAAACATCCACAAGAACAAAGCCCTGGTGTGATACTGGAACGCGCTGGTCTGCAGGGACTGGACTCTGAGAATTTAACAGTAGAAGATGGTGAAAAAGATGCTGCTGCAAGTGTCATGTATGTTTTTTTTCACTATTGACTTGTGTAGTACATATATTACATATGAATTACAGCAACTGTTTATGGTCAACTTGCAGTCATACTAGTAAAGTGCTTACCACAGCACGCAATCTAGCCTTGTCATTTGTAAACAAGTACAAAGACAGAAAACCTACAGATTGCTATATCACACACTTAAAGTGGAACTCCGCCGGAAACAAAAATGAAATTAAAATTCAGCAGCTACAAAATACTGCAGCTGCTGACTTTCAAAATAAGGACACTTACATGTCCAGGTCACCCGCGACTTCCTCACCGGAAGCCGATCTGTCCCCCTTGGCTCCGGGTGCAGGCGCCGGCATCTTCAGTAAGGGAATCAGGAAGTGAAGCACTGTACTGCACATGTGCAAGTTGCACTGCACGTTCTGAATGGTCCCCGCTGTCTTTTGGGTCCTGTCCCAGAAGACAGTTGGGGTGGGGGGGGGGTGTAGGAGGGGTTGGATATGACGTTTTTTGCCACAGATTCTGCAGAGCCCTTTGGCCGGAAGTGGGAGCATCCACTCCCCCCGGAAAGTTGCCAAATCAGCCATGGTGCAGCAAGTATGTTGCCAAAAACTGCCTAGCAAGTCCATGTATGTGCAGACAGCCATAGCCAGAAAGACTGTACAAAGCAATGAGGGGCTGACAGCGGATACAGCTGTCCACTGGTATTCAGAAGTAACTGCACAGAAAAAAAAATAAAAAAAAATAAAGATTACCCGCAGTTATGAAAGTGAATGAATGGTTGTGGAAATAAAAAATAAATAAAAAAAAAAAGTGTAAACCAAGAGATCCATGTTTAGGGCAACATTCCCTTCACAGTACAAACCATTCCTTATCAGATAAGTACAAGACACCAGTGCACAGACAGACTTATGACATATCTACAGGGCTTTTGGGGGAATTTTATTTGACTTGGGCAATCAGAGTGGTTAATCACTTTCACTTCTCACTTGTGCAAAGCAACAACATTTCTTCTTATAAGACCAGCTTTAGAGAACATACCCTACCCTGAGCAACCAAGCTCTTGCTGAAAATCACCTCTTCAGTGATGTCTCCCAAAAAAAAAAAAAAGACTCACTGCTCTAGACATTTAAAGAGATTTCAAACGCTTTTTTTTGCATTGTCTGCAGGTAAAAAGCCTTCCATACATCGGCACCCTCATAGCCTCCCCTCCCCCAAAATGCTTGCCTGTTCAAGAGCAGCAGCCCTGATCTCTCCCTCTTTCCTCAAAGGGCATGGAGGCAACAGCAGTAACCATTGGCTCTTACTGCTGTCAATCTTGTGACGAGGGAGCGGGTCTGTGTTGCGTGTGTCAATAGATGCACTCAAGCCCACACAAGTGCCCCCCATAGCAATCAGCTTGCTATGGTGGCACTCGGAAGTGAGGAGGAGCCCAGAAGAGGTTCGGGGCTGCTCTGTGCAAAACCATTGCACAGAATAGGCAAACAGAACATCTTAAAAAAAAAAAAAAATAGGGGACGATCAGTGGATGTCACACGCCAAGCCACGCCCCCAGTAATAATCACTCCCTTAGGTCACACTTAAACACTTAGGCGCCCCTACAGGTTAACCCCTTCCCTGCCAGTGTCATGTTCACAGTAATCAATGCATTTTTATAGCACTGGTTGCTGTAAAAATGACAATGGTCCCAAAAGTGTCCGATGTGTCCCCCATAATGTCGCAGAGGTTATCAAATACCACCAAAAAAAAAGCTCTATTTGTGAAAAAAAAAGGCAATTTTGTTTGAGAGCCATGTTGCACGACCACGCAATTGTCAGTTAAAGCGACGCAGCCACGATCAATTTCACTCAGATGCTGCCCTGGAAGATGACCCGAGAATGGTTCGGAACCTGGTAACTCCCTTTTCTAAGAGGTCTTTTGGGGCTGCACTTGTACCAGTCTATCTTTCAGGAGAAGTTTGTAGGGGGAGATATAGTACATTCCAACGGTTGTTCCTTTTAACAAGATGCTGTGGTACAGTGCATTTAGAAAGTATTTACAGCGCTTCATTATTTCCACATTTTGTTATGTTACAGCCTTATTCCAAAATTGATTAAATTCATTATTTTCCTAAAAATCTTACAAACTATACCCCATAACAACGCGAAATGTTTGTTTGAAATCTTAGCGAATACACACACACACACACACACACACACTATTTAAAACATAGACATGCAACTCAAAAAACGTAGATGCGATGCACTTTAAAGTGTTCCCATCGACTTAAATAGAAGGTGCATTTTTGGTGCGCTTTTGAAAAAGCCCATCAAAAGATGGAGCGTGCAGGAATTTTCAAAATGCAGCAATATGAATGGTTGCATAGGATCTAAAAGGGGAATCATTTTCATGTTTAAAATGTTAAAGGGGCCCAATAGTTAATCTGCCATATTGCAAAAAAAAAAAAAAAAAAAAAGAAGGAGATGCATCTCTCCTGGGACTCCCTACTCATTAGCTGAGACAGCAGCGGGAGCCCAATGGCTAATGGACACAGAGCAGCAAGTCGGGAGCGAGCATGCAGCGATGCCCCCAGGACAAGATGCTTTCCCTGGGGGCACTGCTCGAGGGGGAGGAGCCAGGAACCAGCAGGGCACCCAAAAAGTGTATCAGAGCTGCTTTATGCAAAACCACCAAACAGAGCAGGTAACTTTTTAAACAAGGGACGGGAGTTTTAATACCACTAAGGTTTTGTTGGTCTTTTAAATAACTCAGCAATCTAACGTGAAGATAAAGTGAGATTTCCACTACAGTTATACTTTAATTGTATGTGTATTTTGAATTAAATATTTATAAGAACACCACCACTTTACACAGAGTCCATCTGAAAAAGGTAGAGGTTGGACTGTTTCCTAGAAAATCACATCTGACAGACAGAACTACATTGCAACACAGTAACAAGAATTGTGTGCGACATCCTAGAGAAACTTCCACTGTGGGGATTCCGCACTGACACGCCCGTTCCTGCTGCTCCACAAACTTTCAGTTTCTTTTCTGTAAAATAGCATTTCCCAGAATTGTATCTTATTGACAAGAACTGGGTGAGCCACAATATGTACAACTGACAAACCTACATTTGTGCCAAGTCCTAGGAAACTGGGACAGGGTTTACTGGATTCACAAGTTGTAATGTGCTAAGAGAAATGACAACATGAAAGGTATATTGAATTCCAACTGAACTGTAGGATGATCCTTGAGAGAGACTGCACTGTAAAGCCAGGTATACACTATTTTTTGTGTGCAACCCCGCAGGTTCTATCAGCTCCTATACTAATCATGCAAGGTTAGTCCAGCAATCTTTCCCACTGAGCTGTTGCGTTCCAACAGAACCCCAGAACACTCCGATCAGCACCCTCTGCCATAGACAAAGAGCGCTGATTGGGAGACAGTCGGCTGCTGGTTTTCCAGCATGTATGTCCGACAGAAACCGCCTGAACAGTTCACTTCTGTTGGACAGACCGATATACACACACACACACAGACACACAGACAGAATGTTTCTTTTTTTTGAACGGGCAGATGTACAGGGCTTAAAGTGCAAGTCCATGAAAAATCCCTCCTCTAGTTTACACCATGCAGTCAGTTCCCGGTGCAGAAACTGGCCAGAAACTGACTGTATGGTGTGAACTAGAGCCATTGGAATACATGGAAATCACTGTGCATGCATTTTGTGCAGAAAAAAAAAAAAAAATAATGGAACTGCGCCTGGTGTGAACTAGCACAAAAAATAAATAAATTATATATGTCTCTAAAAATATAAATGGTAGACTCGGTTGACCACTTGCTCTTTTCTGCTGTCATCACCGTTTCTATGAGGAGGAACTAAAATCTTGCATGTTGTCCTGAAAGATTCTACAGTTACAGCAAGACCAACTAGGGGGATTTTTATTAAATGGGGTTTAGGTATGCCTTCAAGTGACAATGTCAGCACAGGGGCACTTGTATGAAGTACATACCTGCTAAAGAATCATTTATATATGCTTTAGCAACCCATTCCCTGAAAAGCTGCCACCCCACTGCCTTCCATGCTTGCTGTAACATACAACATACTCCAGGTGAGTGGAATATTTGTTTCTCCTACTGGTCTGTCACTACAGGCTGTCCAACAGGGCAGAAGGAACTACAATGTGTGGTGGTGTGTGTGGGGGGACATGTAAAGAACCCATCCAACAGGCTGAATACAGCAACTGGTGAGACGTCAAGTTGTGGCTTTTCAAGAAATGGGCCACTGGAACACCAAGTATACATCAGAACATTATGACCACTAACAAGTTAAGTGTTTAACAGATTATCTTGTTGCAATGGCATCTGAAAGTCAGTGGGATTAATTAGACAGCAAGCAAACATGTTCCTGAAGTTGATGTGTTGAAAGGAGGAGCTAGGATTTTATGCTCACCGTAAAATCTCTCTTTCTCTGAGTTCATGGACGGACACAGCGTTAATCTTGACTTAGTGGGTATTAGCCTTCCTTTAGGAGTTGACTAGGCAGAAACATACAACATATATAACTTAACATACACCCTATAGCCCTGCCCAGGAGGTGGGCCCTCTGGTTTAACCCCTCTCTCTGAATCTCGCAGATCAGTTTGTCAAAAAGTAGTACAAACATAAAAAGGAAGGGAGGGTGCCGCGTCAGTCCATGAACTTAGAGAAAGATTTTACGGTGAGCATAAAATCCTATTTTCTCTTTCGTTCATGGACGGACACAGCCTTAATCTTGACTTAGTGGGACATCCCATAGCAGTGTCAAAAAAATGAGGGGTGGGAACAGCAAAAAAATAAACTTCACCCCAAAACAGAGCTCCTCCACTGAGGAGTTGCAATTCTAAACAGCCGCCTGCAAAACTTTGCGGCCGAAAGAAGAATCCGAAGATGCACTCACATCAACCTTATAGAATTTGGTGAAAGTGTGAGCGGACGACCAAGTCGCCGCCTTACACATCTGGGCAACAGACGCTTGATGTCGGAAAACCCAGGAGGCACCCATTGCCCTGGTCGAATGAGCCACGATAGGAAAGGGGGGCGCCCAACATCCAAGGAATGCATCGCTGTCTCCCTAGGGTGCGACGGGTTAGGAGACAAGGATGGAAGTACAAGATCCTCATTGAGATGGAAGGCCAAGACGACCTTAGGTAGGAAAGATGGCTGCGGACGCAACACCACCTTATCCTTGTGGAAAATTAGGTAGGGAGCTAACTGACATGACCGCCTCCAAGAAGACAGGAATCTCTGTGATCTCTTTAAATGGAGCCTTCTGAAGCACCGAGAGAACCAGGTTTAAGTCCTACGGAGGTAGTGGAGGACGGACCGGAGGGGCCACATGCCAGACCCCCTGTACAAAAGTTCTTACTAGAAACATGAGGAGTTCTAAAAGTATAAATGTAATTACAAAAAATTGCATACAAAAACAAATTATATACATAAAGACAAAACAAAGGATTAAAAGGTCATTCACAGGCAATATTATCTTTCGTCTTTGGCGAGACGAAAGATAACATTGCCTGTGAATTTGTTTTTGTATGCAATTTTTTGTAATTAAATTTATACTTTTTATAACTCCTCATGTCCCTGTGATTGCCTGAAAAGTCTGCCCTGTTGCTACCTAGTGTAGTTTCTCTTTTTGACTCAAACATTTCGGATGTCGGCAAAATGTGAGTGCCTTTATGTTTTTCCCCTTCCTTATATTTTTTGAATCTGCGAAGTAGAAGAGGCAGGAGCTTTTAGAAGAGGGAAGGCATAGATTAGCCGATACTAACACCACGGCCCCACTAAAGCATCTGTGGCATCTGCCCATGGGTCCTTTGACCTGGCCATAAACCTCAATACCTTCCGATTGAGTCTAGACGCCACGAGATCTACATCTGGCATGCCCCATCTCTGGCAAAGGAGCTGAAACACCTCCGGGTGCAGAGACCATTCTCCTTGGTCCAACGACTGGCGACTTAGGTAGTCCACCTGCCAGTTTTCCACACCCGGAATGTATATGGCCAACAGTGCCGGTATGCTCCTTTCTGCCCACCTTAGAATGTGCGCAGCTTCTTGTTCCTCCTTGATGGAAGACATATGCCACCGCCGTGGAGTTGTCCGACTGGATCCTGACTGGACACCCCTGTAGTTCCCGAGACCATGTGGCGAGGCACAGCCTGTGGTTTTCTTCCTGCAGCGCTGGGCGGGGGTGAAAAAAAAACGCTTGGGTGCGTTAAAGAAGGGCCCCTGTCGCCGACGTGGCTCCTTTCCCTTATAGGTCTGTGGGAGCAAGGTGCTCTTACCTCCTGTGGCATCCTTAATAATGTCACCCAGGCAAGCTCCATAGAGTCTATCGCCTTTAAAGGGCAGGTCCATTAGGGCCTTTTTGGAAGCTTGGTCCGCCGACCAATTCTTCAACCACAGTAGACGGCGTAACACAGCCTGAGCAGAGGCTCTGGCCAGCAGAGGAATAGTGTCCAAGGCCGATTCACACACGAATTTTAGGCCCTGTACCAGTTGTTCCGCTAGGGCTACCTCGTGGGTGGAAGGGTGATGTGTTTGTAATCCATTGAGCAGTAACTTTGCCCTCTCCGTGAGTGTCTGGGACACCAGCGCCCCAACTATGGTTGGGAGTACCGCTGAACCTACTACAGTGTATAGGTTACGGGATATCGACTCTGCCTTCATGTCCACCGCGTGGTAAGCTTGTTTAGTCTGGACACGGGAGGGTCCACTTTGGGGGGGGGGGGGGGGGGGGGGGGGGGGGGGGCGAGGCCCATTTCTTTAAGAAACTCTCCTCCTGTGGGTAACGTACCACTAGGTTTTTAGCTACAAAAAAGTCAAAATAAGACACACAAGGGAACACTTTAGCAGTGCGGGTCACCTTACAGGACCCAAAGGGGACCGGCACTTCTGTTGCTTCTACAGACCCCTCTATTTAAAAATCGCAATAAAAAAAAAATGAGCTACCTAGCGGGAACAGCGACACTAATACAGCGATCAGAAAAATGATCGCTTAGTGACACTGGCAATAGGGAGTGAAAGGGTTAACTAGGGTGGTGATCAAGGGGTTAAAACTTTATTAGGGGGGGGGGGTACGGGGGCTACCCTGAACCTAACACTAACTGCCTGTCACTAAATACAGTAATCGTACATGTATGATTACTGCATTCAGTGACACTGACAGGGTGGATGGGGGCGATCGGAGGGGGTTAATGTGACTATGTGTAGTGTGTGTCAGTGTAGTGTTGTGCAGACTTACTGTGCGATGTGATCTCTCCTTAGCGGTGGTTGAAAAAAACGCTGAAGGAGAGATCACATCGCTTCCTCCTTCCTGTGTTTACACAGGAGGAGGAAGTGACAGGGCGGGGGGGCACGCGGATTGGCTGAGAGTGATCCGGAGGGGGCGGACAAAAACGAATAGCCGCCCCCTCATCCTGGATCGCTCGGCCAGCTACGGGGACCGCTACATGTACGAGGGGGGGGTCCCGATCAGACCCCCGAACCCCCTCAAGGCACCAACGTATATATACGTTGATGTGCCTGTCGGTGCCATTCTGCCAACGTAAATGTACATGCGGTGTTCCTTAACCACTTAAGGACCCTGCACTGTATATATACGTCCTCTTTTTAAAGATGGATATCTCGGTAACGGCAGCAGCTGCTGCCACAACCGAGATATCCATCTCTTCAGTGCAGGGTCCTGTGTACAATAA
Source organism: Rana kukunoris (assembly GCA_029574335.1). Lineage (NCBI taxonomy): Eukaryota > Metazoa > Chordata > Amphibia > Anura > Ranidae > Rana > Rana kukunoris. The sequence continues at coordinate 150,488,349 of CM056051.1, forward strand.
CGGCGGTCTCCGCGACGGATTCGCCGCAAGATCGCCGTTATCGGTGACCGGAGAGGTGCCCCCCCCCTCCCGCCGCTTTCCCGTGCTCTCCGCCGCTTACCGTTGCCGTCGGTAGCGGCGGAGGCGATCGGGTCTGTGCGGCTCCTCTGCTGGGATACGAGTGAGGGAAAAATCGCCCCCACCCGTTCCCCATAGCAGCGCTGGGCGGAAGTGACGTCAAAACGTCATTTCCGCCCACTGTCTTAAAGAGACATTTTCTTTTTAAGGCTCTTTTTTTTTTTTTTTTTTTTTCTTTTTAAGCCTAAATATGAGATCTGAGGTCTTTTTGACCCCAGATCTCATATTTAAGAGGACCTGTCATGCTTTTTTCTATTACAAGGGATGTTTACATTTCTTGTAATAGGAATAAAAGTGATCAATTATTATATATTTTTTTTTTCATTGTAAAAAATGTTAAAATAAATACAAATAAATAGGAAAACAAAAAAAAAATTTTTAAAGCGCCCCGTCCCGACGAGCTCGCGCGCAGAAGCGAACGCATACGCGAGTAGCGCCCGCATATGAAAACGGTGTTCAAACCACACAAGTGAGGTATCGCCGCGATCGTTAGAGCGAGAGCAATAATTCTAGCCCTAGACCTCCTCTGTATCTAAAAAAATGCAACCTATAGAATTTTTTAAACGTCGCCTATGGAGATTTTTAAGGGTAAAAGTTTGACGCCATGCTACGAGCGGGCGCAATTTCTAAACGTGACATGTTGGGTGTCATTTTACTCGGCGTAACATTATCTTTCACAATATATAAAAAAATTGGACCAAATTTATTGTTGTCTTATTTTTTAATTCAAAAAAGTGTATTTTTTCCAAAAAAAGTGCGCTTGTAAGACCGCTGCGCAAATACGGTGTGACAAAAAGTATTGCAATGACCACTATTTTATTCTCTATGGTGTTAGAAAAAAAATATATATAATTTTTGGGGGTTTTACGTGATTTTCTAGCAGAAAAAACTGTTTCAGTCTTGCAAACACCAAAACTGAAAAACACCCAAGGTCCTTAAGTGGTTAACTGGTTAAAAAAAAAAAAAAAAAAGTGTTTGGGGACTGGAACGCCACTTTAACTCAGAGGGCTCTCGTTATATGGAAAAATGTAGCTATACCTGAAAAAAAATAGATTACCTCGAGAAGGAGCTTTCTTGTTGACTGCACTAGCAATATGCAAACTCAATTACTGCTGTCTAGGGTTGGCTTTTCAGGCAGCAAGCAAAACTTACACTAGCAACAATTGATGCGATTTGCGCCACCGCATGGATTCCCAAAAGTAGTTTGGGTGCGATTTCAATAGACATCTGTGCAGGAACCGCACACACACACGTCTCTGAAATCCCCCCCAAAGTCAGACGGGTATGAAATTTCAATGTCGCAGCAGTGTGAACCTGGGCTAAAAAGCTGAATTTCAGGGATTTTCTGCTAGTGAAGTCTCATCAGCGACAGACGTTTTTTGTAACATGGCCATAGGGTAAATCAGCAGCACATAGTGATTCAGCAGTCTGGTCACAGGATACATTTTTGGGAAACTCAGTTATAGAAAAAGGAAACTGAAAGTAGAGTAGCAGGGAAGGGAGTGTCAGACATGGTTTCAAATAACTGGAAACTAGTAAAATACAAATTCCGACATGTTCTCCATTGCACAATCCAGTGCTGCCTGTAGAACATGATTTCCAGAACATTTCAACACCAACGCCTTTTTAGGCCCCATGTACACGGGACGCTGCTAAACATACGTTCAGAGGCAGTGGGACGCTTTTTTCAACGCGGCTAAATGCGGTAACCCGTGTTTAGCAGCATTTCGTTTATAGTCATTTTTTTTCATTTTTTGCCCAAAAAAATAAAATATAAATAAAACGGCTTCTAAATGCAAACGCGGCAAAAACAGACATTTTAAAACGTGGGTTACCATCTATCAAGTATAGTCATTTAGGAGCAGTTGAAAAAACGTCCCGTGTGCATGAAGCCTAATGCCGCGTACACATGGTAGTTTTTTGCGATGAAAAAAAACAACGTTTTTTAAAACGTCATTTAAATTGATCGTGTGTGGGCAAAACGTAGTTTTTTGTCTTCAAAAAAACGACCAAAAACAAAATCCAACATGCTTGAATTTTTTGTGTCGTTTTTCAAAATGTCGTTTTTTGTTTCACAAAAAGTCACCGTGTGTAGCAAAAACGTCGTTCAAAACAACGTTTTTCAACCCGCGCATGCCCAGAAGCTAGTTATGAAGCGAGCTTCAATGGAAAAGAGTGGTGAACGTAACCTTGCTTTTTGTGAAAAAACGATGGTGTGTATGCAAAATTGTCTTTGAAAAGTGACGTTTCAAAAACGTCGTTTTTTACTTCACAGAAAACGTCGTTTTTTTCATCGCAAAAAACGACCGTGTGTACGCGGCATTAGAGTCGGTTCACACTGGGGCGACACGACTTCCAGAGCGACTTTCAGAGGCGACTCAGACACGACTTGAGCATGAACCACAGGGCGATCTGGGGCGATTTACAACACGACTTCCTCCTGGAGGAGACATTCCAGTGGCCAATAAAACAACAATCAGCTCTGGGAGAGGGAGGGAGAGGTTTGCCTGTGAGAAATGTATGTTATCTTATCTGGAAAGTAGCTAGTGATCAGACTTGAGGCGACAAGTCGGATTGAAGTCGTACAGGAACCTTTTCTGAAGTCGGAGCGACATGACTAGTGTGTAATAACACCGCTCCTATTCACTAACATTGTTTTTCTCTACAGCGCGACTTGGGACGACTGGAGGCGACCTCAAGTCGGATCCCAAGTCGCCCCAGTGTGAACCAACTCTTAGATAGAAGACTATGCTAAGCATTTGAATGCCAGAAGAAAAAAAAACGTAAGCGGTGTCCGTATACAGAGAGAACACGCACACACACAGGGGAAAAAAAAAGTTAAATAAAAATGCCATAAAAACTATCCCCCCATCTTGTAGACGCTATAACTTTTTCGCAAAATCAATCAAACATTTATTGCAATTTTTTTTCCCTAAAATATGTCAGCCTAAAAAAGGGATATAGAGACACACACTTTTTTGGGGGGGCGAGGGGGGATATTTATTATAGCAAAAAAAAAAAAACAAACTCAAAATTGTCTCTCTATTTTGGTTTATAGCGCAACTAGGATGCAACTTTGACCACCGATAATGGACAACTATTACACAAGTCGAGAGACTAACGTCAGCTGATGACTTATCAGTTAAGGATGCGGCGGGCGGCTTCCCGGCCCCCTTCTTAGCAACCAGCTATATACAGTTAAAAAAAATAAGAAAAATGCAAGTTGGGTCAAGTTGGTTTAAACGCGGTACTTGCGTTTTGGATGAAGATCCATTGAACTCTGTACGGCACTGCATTTTACAGGAAAAAAAGACCCTTTCCAAAAACAGAGGCACAAAAATGCATTGATGTGAACCTGTTCCATTAGGAACCCATGTTTAAAAATTTCCCTGCGTTTTTGCAAAATGCATCAAAAAATGCATTAGTGTGAATCGAGCCTTAGGCGAGAATGAAAACTCCAAGCTTTAACCAGTGCTCGGCCACTGATAGAAGTTACAAGACTATGTACTACTGATGAGAAAAGTTATTTAGCAGTTTATATGTACCAACATAATTCCATTTATATGTTGTATACTGTGGGAGACCAGAGATAGTGAATGCAAGGTCCTGGGTTTAGTAACACTTTAACATTGAAGTCTATAGTTCTCAATTCGCATGAAAGTCGAACCAAAGTAGAGCATGAACGGCATTTTTTCCCCCCCAAATATCCATTTTATTTTCAATAAAGGAAAAAAAAAAAAAAAAAAAAAAAGGCAGTCCCATGCCAAACCAACAAAAAAAAAAAAAAAAAAAAAAAAAAAAAAAAAAAAAGCACACAAAAATCACACAAATGAAGCAGCATGCAGGAGTTTTGATGCACTTTCTGAAACTACAGGACCTCAGAAGTATATGGGAAAGTGCAGCTAACCCATATAAAAAGCCTGGGTTAGCTGTGCTTTAGCAAACGTGGGCTATTTGAATGGCTGCGATTCAGAATTGCAGCAAAACATGGGACACGTTTGCCCTGTCATTTCTTAATAGCACCATAAAACGCAATGAGATTTTTCGACGCGACAAATCACTGCAAACTCGTGGGAACGCATGTCGCTCAAAAGAAGATCCAAAACTTATTTTGGGCAACACACATCCTGCGATTTTGTTTGCGTGCAAAGATCGCACTGTGTCTAGGGTGCCATTGAGAAATGGCATCGCAAAACGCATCCAGCGTTTTGACGTGAATCAAATCTCCAAGATGTGAATGGAGCATTAAAGTGTTACTAAACCCACAACAGTAAAATCAGTCTGTAAACACAGCATTGCATGCTTGCTATACTCACTGTGGAACTTAAGGGGTCAATCCTCTGCATTGTGTAAAAAAGCCATTTTATCCTGTATGCACAGATACTCCCCCTCCTGCACTGTCTATCTGGGGAAGGCCAGCCAACCTGCACATGCTCAGGTGTGTCTTAAGCTGGAAAGAACAGTTACTTGTCATTAGAGCTAGCCAGGTCACATGATATTGACATCACACATGTAATATAGGCTGCAGTGGAAATTTCCTCCTTCCTGAACTCTCTGTACTGAAGAAACTGTGCAGTTTATCATGTAATCGTGGTATACAGATCATCCAAACAGTAATAAAGTGGCAATATTTTAATGGGAAAAGATTTATAAGCTGTGGGCACTGTGGGGGGGTTGATGAACTATTTTCATATTACTGGGTTTAGTAACACTAATGTCTACATCTGGTTAGCCAGGTCCACATGCCAGCCATGGCCATTATAAGGGACAATTATTTACATTTTATTCAGCAATTATACTTGTTGGAAATATTTCTCATTACTTCCCATCTAGAAGAGAAAAATATTCCAAACAGGGTCACACACACACACAAAAATTCTAATAGAGGTTTTAACCCTTTCTGGCAACATAAAAGCCTACATTTTTAGCCGGAGCTGTGCTTTGTGTACGTTTAATGGGGTAGATAGAATGTAGATATTTTCACCCCAAATGCAGACCTGTGCAACAAACACACAGGCTGCCATTGCCGACTAGCTGCCTATTTTGACCCTGTGTCTGTTTTAAAGAACTGCTCTGGAATAGGTTTGAAGTTTTGACTTCACTTTGACATTCTAAATGACAGGACTGTTCCAGGTCAGCGACTCCTCAAGCACTGAAGGATGAGATTGTATTCTTAGAAAAATGGCAGCAATAGCAGCCCCTAAATGTATCTATGTGCAGGTTTCCTTTGAAAAACACAAAATCTATAGATTGACTTGGGGTGAAATAATGTACATTACAAGTTCAAGCGCTGCAATGCTTTTGCCATTGGGAGTTTTCAGCACAAGATCTTAGACAAGGGATACAAAGGGCACAGGTAAATACACATACCTTCACTTACCTCACTCCCACTGAAAGATCTTTTATTGCTGGTGTATTCAGATATATGTTTTGTCACCCCATTAGTCCAATAAAGAAGGCATAACACTGGTGGTCAATTAGAATATGCTGCTTGATTTTCAGGCAATTCAGCAGGAAAGGTGTGGCCGGCATTTTTAAGCCAACTTGCCAAAGAAGTGAGGTAGAAGCAGTCAGCCAAACAGTAACTATCCAATCAGATGGAGTCACTGTTTAGGTATTCTGACAGCTGCAGGCTCTGTGGCTAGCAGAATGCAATAGCCAGTGGGAAAAAATTCCTTCATCCACATGGGATCACTACAGCGTATGCCCATGGAAGAGGTTCCCTGTAACTCTGTGCAGGGAGCCCCATTACTGTCACTTGAGACGCAGTGGCTGCCCAGACCAATTTTACAGCTGTGCAGGTGAAGGGCACAAAATCCAAGCGTGGATAGAGAATCTATACATGAACGATAAGCCTTACTGGCAGCCTGCAGAGTGGCACCAGAAAACTGCAAGGCAGCAGCAACATGGGGCTTACTCTTGCTCCCACTGACAGTGCCAACAGGACTTATTTTACTAGCACAGACAATAGGGGATGAGGGGATGAGGGGATGAGGGGATGAGGGGATGAGGCAGCAGTATGCAGGTAAGTAGAGGCACCCCCCTCAAGGATGGAGCTTGCTGGAAGGACTTATCCCCATGATATACAATGGCCTTTCTTAGTTTTAATATGAAATGCATGACTGTCCTCATCTTACAGCCTTGGTTTTCCAGCCCTGCACAACACTTGGATGCTTCATACAGGCTGAACAATTCAGAAGAGTTTATTTAGATGCAGCCCTCCACCTTTCCTACTACAAAATGGTTTGCTTTGAGCCCTTTTCATCAAGAATCCACAAGCACAACGTCATCATTTAGCTTTGTCCATTTGTGATTGGCAGCTTGACAGAACTTGAAATTCTGGTAAAACTCCATCACATTTTGAGTGCAGAGGAATGAATGTTCAGTGTTAGTAAACTTCACTTTTTAAAGTGGAGTTCCACCCATTTTTTTATGTTTGTCTGTGCTGCATGCCGTAATTTCATAGTGTTCTGAATGGACAATTTTTATTTAGTTTGCTGCTTGTAAATACATTTATTTTGTAGTCCATTACTTCCTCCTCCTTATTAGCCTAGGCTATTAAGTCACAAGGCTATTTTCAAGGGTTTCTGGGATAGGCATTATGTTTCCCAGTAGTCCTTGCAAACCTGACTGAAACATATTACATTGCTTGTGCAGCACTGAGCATGTGCGAGATATGCAAAGCTGAAATCCAGGAAGTCATACAGTCTGGCTTCATGATGCCCACATTTAAGATGGCCACGATCTATTTCTAGATTATAAACTATCTAAATGCTGTAACAACCTAACAAAACGGACCTTAGTTTACAGACTAACTTTACTAGAATACATTAAGCTTGTGTATTACAGGGGTATTTATATTTAAAAAGTGAAATTGTGGGTGGAACTCCCCTTTAACTTGGACCTTTAGGAAAGCCTATAATAAAGCTTACCTGTAGGTACAGTGAATGTCTCCTAAACTTGCGGGGTTTAGGAAATATTTACACTTAACCAGCACATACGTACTGCGCTTTAAATTGACAGCATCCAGTTCAGAGCGCTGTACCACGTCACTTACTTATGCAACAGCCATTTAAGCAGCCTGAAAAAAAAAAAAAAGCCTGACAAGCATTGCACATCAGTGTAAGCTGTCGGCTTGTACCTCATATGAGCAGGCAGTAACAATGACACGAAGAAGCAATGAACTACTTGGGGCATGCAACACCGTGGGAGTTCATTAAGAACTACAAACTGACTGCCACAAAAAGGCACTTGTAGTTCTCCCCTTTAGAATGGCATGGCTGGGTGGGCCAAACCCAACACTGTTCCTTTAAAAAAAAAAAAGTTGTGATAGTGAGTTCCATGAGAAGATCCCTGGCTTGTTGTCACTAGAAGCGGCGGGGGGGGGGGGGGGGGGGGGGGGGGGGGGGGGGGGGGGGGGGGGGCTTACAGCAGTGGGCACATGTTCCAGCCTAAAAATGGGTAGAACATGCATTTTCCCCCCAAAGATGACTTTATCCTTAAAACCAGTGGTTATCAACCTCAGTCCTCAAGTACCCCCAACGTGTCATGTTTTCCTTTGCACATCTGCTAAAAATAAATAATAATAAAAAGATAAACGACATGGTATTGATTAGATAAAATATCTCTCAAGGAAGTTCCCAAAAACGTGGCCTGTTGGGGGTACTTGAGGACTGAGGTGGAGAACCACTGCTTTAAACCACCCAGATACACCTTATCCCCCCCCCCCTCTTTTTATTCCGTAACAAGTGCAGGCGACCTTTTTTTAATTGTACATATAATGTTCAGGAAAGTAGAAAGGTATTAAAGAACAATTACTTTTATCTTTTTTTAGTTATCAAGCAAAACTGCTTTAGCAAATAGTGATGCATGTGAGTCACAAACAAGAGTATCCAGGTATATAAACACAAGAAACAAACTGTTACACCAACAATCTACAAAGTCAGCCTATTCAAGAATCTAATTGCAGAGCAACTCCTTGCCAACAACTTGTCCTCAATTGCCACCAGCTAATATGTTCATATGATGGTGTATGACTAAGTGGGTCATGTGATCAGCATTTATAGGTGTGCATGTAAATATAACAGAAGGCTCTTATTTCCTATCTTTAACCGGTGCAGATTAAAGGGGTTGTAAAGTTAATTTTTTTTCCTTAATAGCTTCCTTTACCTTAGTGCAGTCCTCCTTCACTTACCTCATCCTTCCATTTTGCTTTTAAATGTCCTTTATTTCTTCTGAGAAATCCTCACTTCCTGTTCTTCTGTCTGTAACTCCACACAGTAATGTGAGGCTTTCTCCCTGGTGTGGAGTGTCGTGCTCGCCCCCTCTCTTGGACTACAGGAAGAGTCAGGACACTCTGTGTTGCAGATAGAGAAAGGAGCTGTGCGTTAGTGGGCGTCCTGACTCTCCTGTTGTCCAAGGGAGGGGCGAGCACGACACTCCACACCAGGGAGAAAGCCTCGCATTACTGTGTTTAGTTACAGACAGAAGAACAGGAAGTGAGGATTTCTCTGAAGAAATAAGGACATTTAAAAGAAAAATTGAAGGATGAGGTAAGTGAAGGAGGACTGCACTAAGGTAAAAGGAAGCTATTTAGGAAAAAAAAAAAAATTGTACCTTTACAAGCCCCTTTAAGCACAATACAGTCATAATTCAGGTTTTATAATTCAAACAAAAGAGACTTCTATTAATATACATGGAAGTTATAAATATATATATTGGTTATAATTAAAAAGCCCTAATTTTGTAGGCCATGTCAACAGTATTAAAGGTGCACATAAAAATAAAAAACAAGAGAAATATAAGTGATAAACCTCAGATTGTCAGGCTTCATGGCAATACAGACATCTCTACATCATTAGCGAGTTGTAAACTCAGAGTAAAGAACTTTCATAACGGGAAAAGGAACTAAACCTACGGTACTACATGAAACTAGTATTCCCAACTAAGTAGTAACAAGCCCTGGTTGGCATAATGTAAATGTAACACACATTAGTATTTTCCCTCATGTGTACTGAAGAGCCAACACAAAAACTGCAATGTCATAGTTAAACGACATTTCTATTGCCAGAGGCAAATAGCAACAGATCTCAAAACATAGAATGATTTACAGCATGCCGGGAAATCTACACATTTGTAGAATGCACGTCTCCTGTTCACCACGGCATGCAGATTTATGATGGAGTTACACACGAAAAACTTTACACCATTCAGCTACTGTTCCCTGCCTAACCACCGACAGTGAAAATCACTGCCCAAAAAATGGTAGAAGCATTGAAGATTTTTTTTAAAATAGAACAATGCACAAGTTTGTCCAACAAATACCCTAAATTGTAACCTACAAATGATGGTTTCCCCCCTGTCCCTCCGTGACGTAGGAGAGGAAGATGTCGGCGCAGGACATGGCATACAGCGCAGTAAAGCCCTACAGAACCCTGGAGTGGCTGGGCAGATGAGTATTTCATGAGCATAACCCCCACATAAAAACTAAGACAGGATGGGGTGAGGGTGAAACTCCTCCCTGAACCTGCACTGCAAGGGTTCACTACTCGTTTATGTCTAATGCTGGCCATACACTTTACCAGGGGTATGCAATTAGCGGACCTCCAGCTGTTGCAGAACTACAAGTCCCATTGGTCATAGCAAGACTGACAGCCATAAGCATGACACCCAGAGGCATGATGGGACTTGTAGTTTTGCAACAGCTGGAGGTCCGCTAACTACATATCCCTGCACTATACGATAAAAATAGGCCGAACCCATTTTTGAAAAATGAACATTCGGCCGTGAGCGCAAACGATAGTGCCATCATGTAATGGCCAATAAATCGTTCAGTGGACATAGATGAATGCATTTTTTGTGTTTTTATTTACATATACCTAGTGCAGACAGTTTGGATGGGAAACACATTAACCTTTCAATTTATCGCTCGTGCGGCAGAAATTTTCCAAACTTGCCACTTGACTCAAAAACGTCCCAGCGATTATTGATTCTGTGCCCATTAACTGGCCGAAAAACAAGTGAACTGCCTAAAAGACAGAATTTCAGACGATTATTCGTTTAGTGTATGGCTGGATACATATATTATACAATGGTTTAATTTCCTTTAGATTGACCTTAAACTATGCAGTGCAAGGGGCTGTCCAATTGCATACAAATGGGAAGCGTTTAGTTTTGACCTCATATTATATGGTTTTGGTAAATCTAAAGATTGCATAATGTGTAGCTAGCCTAAGGAATAAAAAAACACTTACTTGATCCTCCGTTTAACAAAAAAAGGTTTATGAAGCTGAAATCATTGACAAACAGCTTCAGTGGGGAGAGTAACTAAAGAGACTTGTAAATGCTTCTCTAACATTGACCTTGGTGGAGCCCTCCGCCCCAGACTTCATTCTACAGATCAGATGACAACACTGCTGTGTTCTCTACAAGTGAAACTGCAAGAGCAATCCCTGTACAAGCAGAACTAGGATCTGCTATCCATGAACTGCCAGTGCTGGACAGATCATAAAACATCCCCATTCTGAGATCCCAAGTTTATCATGGTTTACTATACATGGGTCAGGTGCGAGATTTGGGAAAGGATATTCCATTCTTACCCAAGAATCTGATTACTGCGGTCCTGCACATGTCACAAGGCAATCCAAAGCAACGAAAAACCTCAATATAAATGGCCCAATGAGTTCATAGTGAAGCCAGGATTCAGGACCAAATGACCACGCATTATATAAACTCAAATCAAAATTTGATGGGAGGATGCCCCTTTATGGGGGGGGGGGGGCACAATCTCTAGATGGGTATCAAGCTTCATAACCTTCATGTTTCCAGCAAAACACTAGATTACACCCTGCTTTACAACTGTAAAATTCAGCAAGCCACTGGACAGCACCCCTAGACTGACACCGCCCCTAGACTGACACCGCCCCTAGACTGACACCGCCCCTAGACTGACACCGCCCCTAGACTGGACGATTTCAATCAAGGTGGAAAATCCCCTTAAAGGGTTTGTAAAGGATTTTTTTTTTTTATCTTAATAGCTTCCTTTACCTTAATGCAGTGCTGTTTTCATGTCCTCATTGTTCGTTTTTGCTCTCAAGTTGCTGTAATCCTTCTCTGATTTCCACACTTCCTGGTTGTCTGTTTCCTGATGAACACAGTACTGGGAGCTTTCTCTCTGTGGTCACTAATCAAGGAGGTGTGATTACTGTGTCTAAAACCCCACAGCACCAATTAGTTTCGTTTTCCAAACCATCACTGCCCTGTATTGGCTCTGTGGCTCTGTACAGCAGAGAAGCAGGAAACATGCAAAAACGAAACTGCAGGCACATTATATGATTATTTGTATCCATTTGTAATCGTTTTTAAAAGGAATCAGTTAACCATTATGTCTCTATACCCTGTAAACAGTCATTTCAGCAAAAAAATAAAAAATAATTTCCTTTACAACTCCTTTAAGGAGGAAGTACTACTTTTATATTGTTTAGTTCCTTATGGGAGACAGTACAAAGTTTGTCAGGCATACAAGGACTGGCGTGCATGGCCCTGCACGCCAGTCAAACTCAGGTGAGATGGTGTTACCGCTGCATCGCCTTTGACCAAACTTGGCTGCTCTGCAAACATTAAGACTGCCATGCCTCTGAAAAATGACCTGCATGCAAGATTTCATTTTCAGCATGTGGCAGAATGTAACACTCCCAATGGTTGTGCCTTCAACCAAACTGTCAAACCACCCAATGGCTGGTGTCACTGATAACATGTGCAGCATCATGGCAGTTGTAGATTAAAGGGGCGTTCCAGCCAAAAATGGTGTCAATTAAAAGTCAGCAGCTACAAAAAGTGTAGCTGCTGGCTTTTAATAAACACTCACTTACCTGCTCCTGCGTTCCAGTGACGCGCCAACCGGGGCTCCGCTCCTCTCCCCCACCTCCCGGCACGCGTCTCCATTCCGACTACGGGCACCCAGCCGTGACAGCCTTCGGCTTCACGGCCGGGCAACCACTGCGCATGCGCGAACCGCACTGCGCATGCGCGTGGCTCGCCGCTGATTGGACAGGCGATCGCATGGGACCTGTCATGTGTCCCATGCGATCGCCTACAGGGAGGGGCTGGTGTAGGCGATTAAGCTTAATCGGCTAACCAGCCCCTCGGCGGAAGCAGGAAGTGGGACAGGAAGTCCCACTCCTCCTGAAGCCCCCACTCCCCCCCAAAAAAATTACATGCCAAATGTGGCATGTAAGGGGGTGTGGAGTGGGATAAGCGGAAGTTCAATTTTTGGGTGGAACTCCGCTTTAAACAGTGGCAAATATGGCACTATAGGGGGGGGGGGGGTTGTTTACTTGCACTTTAAAAGGGGGGGGGGGGTTAAAAAAAATAAACCTACCTTCCTGTTTGCAATCCACTGAAATGTACACAAAGTTGCACAGCTCTGTTTACATTTCAGGCGAAGTGCAATTTGCCATCCATAACCTAGAAGAAGCTGGGGAGTAGGTGCCATGTGGGACCTTGTGGGTGTCAGACAGGCGAGTATTCTTTATTTTATACTGTATAATTATATTACAATAAAGAATTCATGCCTTTAATTAAAACAGGTGCCGAGAAGGCAAGATATTACCTCCCAGTCAACCTCTGAAAAGCAATTCACAACATCTCTTTGCAAAGGGGTGAGGGGATGCAGCAATAAAGCCCTTAAAGGGTCACTAAAGGAAAAAACATTTTTTGCTGAAATGACTGTTTAAAGGGTATAGAGACATAAAAGTTAACCGATTCCTTTTAAAAATGATTAAAAATAGATAAAAACCAATTATATAATGTGCCTGCACTTTTAGTTTCACTTTTAAACTGGTTTCATGTTTCTGTGAAGTTAAGAGACACACAGAACAAAAACAAACAAATCCAGGGCAGTGTTTTGTTTTTAAAATGAATCTGATTGGTTCTGAGGAGTTTTAGACACACAGTAATGACAGCTTGGACCACAGTGAAAATATGCCAAGAGATTTTTCATAAGGAGCCAGACAAGCAGGAAGTGTGGAGATCAGAGCAGAATTACAGCAACTTCAAAGCAAAAATGAACAATGAGGACATGAAACCAGAACTGCAGTAAGGTAAAGGAAGCTATTTAGCTAAAAAAAAATTCCTTTAGTGATCCTAGAATTCCAGGAAATAACTAACCTTAAAAAATCTCCCTCCCCTCCGCACCCCCCCCATGTTAACCTGTGTAAGGCTAGCCGTACACAGTTCGAACCTTGGCTGGTTCAGCCTGTTGAACCGCCCGAGATTTGAGCCATTAACAGGCAGGCTAAAAGTTCCAAGTTGATTGATCAACTTTGATTGGTACAACCAGCCTGACAGGATTCTCTTCTAATTATCGCTAACGGGTGCTATAGCCACTAGCGATAATCTCTGTCTTCTCCTGGCGGGGAGAGAAGACAATTGCTCGGCAGGAGGGATTCCTCTGTCAGCACTGGGTGTGTTGATGGAGAAATCATGAAAAAAAAAAATCTTTCCTGCAATCCGTGGCCGAAGGAAAGAAATTGCCACCGTGTACGGCCTGCCTAAGGCTAGAGTCACACCTCTGTCCTGTGCAGGCGCATTTGTGAAAGCACAGCAAAAAAAAATAAAAAAAGGGATCTGATCTTTTTTAAGAACACACCCGCATGGTGCTTCGGCACTACCAAGAATGGCATCTTTGCACGCCTGCTATAGAACAGTGCGTTTTCTCTAAAGATTGGAAATCAGTACAATTATGCATCAGTTCCTGGCCAGCCGTGTGAGCCTTGGCCAAGACAGATCTGTATGCTTGCCTATTTTCAGCTCACTCCAGTCAGCCAGCGCCCGCTGTAGGAGAGGAGAGGGCTCCGTTACTTCATCCTCTCCCCTGCAGCTGGCACTGGCTGGGGAGATCAAATGGCCTGAAAAAAAGTACACGGATGCTCAGTATAAGCATAAGAAGTGGGGCATTTTCGGGATTAGTTATATCCTTTAGTTGTACATGTATGGGGGGGGGGGTGGTACACCAAGAGCAGAGGTCACCTCACGTGTGTAGATCAACACAGAGGAACCCTGGAAAGCACTGCAGGAAGCCTGCAAATAAGGACTCTATATACAATGCCTTCTACAGGAGTGTGATGTCAGTGATGCCCACGAGAGGCAGATATTGCTCAATGAGCCCCGAACATCCCACAGTGCCCCCTGGAGGCACCCCTCAGTAACAGCATCCCCCCCCACAGAGACAACCAACAGTGACAGCAGCGTCCCCCCGCAGTGACACAAGTACCCCCTGGAGGGCACCCTGCAATGACACCCCACAGCGACAGCAGTGCCCCCTGGAGGCACCCCTCAGTAACAGCATCACCCCCAACAGAGAAAACCAACAGTGACAGCAGCACCCCCCGCAGTGACAGCAGCGCCCCCCGCGGGCACCCTGCAGTGACACCCCGCAGCGACAGCAGCGCTGCCTGGGAGGCACCCTCGCAGCAGCACCAGCGCCGCCTGGGAGGCACCCCCGCAGCAACGCCTGGGAGGCACCCCCGCAGCGACACCGACGCCTCCTGGGGGGCACCCCCCGCAGCGACACCGGCGCCTCCTGGGGGGCACCCCCCGCAGCGACACCGGCGCCTCCTGGGGGGCACCCCCCGCAGCGACACCGGCGCCTCCTGGGGGGCACCCCCCGCAGCGACACCGGCGCCTCCTGGGGGGCACCCCTCGCAGCGTCACCGGCGCCTCCGGGGAGGCACCCCCGCAGCGTCACCGGCGCCTCCGGGGAGGCACCCCCGCAGCGTCACCGGCGCCTCCGGGGAGGCACCCCCGCAGCGTCACCGGCGCCTCCGGGGAGGCACCCCCGCAGCGACACCGGCGCCTCCTGGGAGGCACCCCCGCAGCGACACCGGCGCCTCCTGGGAGGCACCCCCGCAGCGACACCGGCGCCTCCTGGGAGGCACCCCCGCAGCGACACCGGCGCCTCCTGGGAGGCACCCCCGCAGCGACACCGGCGCCTCCTGGGAGGCACCCCCGCAGCGACACCGGCGCCTCCTGGGAGGCACCCCCGCAGCGACACCGGCGCCTCCTGGGAGGCACCCCCGCAGCGACACCGGCGCCTCCTGGGAGGCACCCCGCAGCGACACCGGCGCCTCCTGGGAGGCACCCCGCAGCGACAGCAGCAACGCCTGGGAGGCACCCCCGCAGCGACGCCTGGGAGGCACCCCCGCATCAACACCAGCGCCCCCTGGGAGGCACCCCCGCAGCGACACCCCCTGGGGGCACCCTACAGTGACACCGGCGCCCCCTGGAGGCACTCCCACAGTGACAGCAGTAGAAGAGGATATCCTCACATCCTGTGTATGAGGGGAAGCCCTTCACTCCCCCCCCCCCCCCCCATACCTGTACTGGGGAGGCCTGCTATAACCGGACACCTTCCATACACAGCTTAGCTCCGGCCGCCTGACCTTCACATCGCCCCCCCCCGTGCCCGGGTCACCTCGGCGGAGGAGCGCCCTCCTCACACAGGCCGTACCCCCGGCGGGTTGGCTGAGGTGAAGGCAGGCAATGGTCACCTTCCCGTGTCCTCTCACCTTGTACGAGTCAGTGGCCAGCAGAATATTGAACTGCGGTTCCCCAACCTCCATGTCTGATCCGGGTACTGTCACCATGCTTCGCGGGCACTGTGCTCCGAACAATACTGAGCCGCGCGGCGTTCCGTTCTTCTATACCTTCTCCAGTGCCAGGCCGGGGGGCGGGGAGGTTGCCGTGACGTTAGAGGGGAGGGGCCGCCATCCCGAACCTATTCAACAGTAGCGATGCTCGGAAAGAGAGCGGCTTCTTTTTTGAAGGGGGCGGGGGCTTACAATAAGGTGACGTCAAATCGGCAGCCGGATTGATCGCTGATTGGCTGTCCTCGACACACCGGGGTTCGCCTAGCAGCACGTGTGTAGGCCACGCCCACTCCAGGTCTGCCTGCTGTCAGTTTCGGTTTTAGAGAACGGGCGGAGGAAAATAAGAAATGAAAGTGGTGTGATCCTTTAATAATGCTTACCTTTAATAATGCCACTACAGGATTTCGTGATAAACCACATCCCATGACAGGAAGGAGAAATAAAACCACGTCCTATAGGTCAGGGGAGGCAGCAGTGTAGGTGCAGATCTACCTGGGCCAGGCAGCCTTACAATAAGAAATCGTGATCGCACACACCGGGGTTCGCCTAGCCAGGCCTCACGGATTAAAGTGGTGTGAAATAATGCAAAGTACAGGAGACGTGATAAACCACATCCCATGACAGGAAACAGAGAAAAAAGTATCACGTTCCTATAGGTCAGGGGAGGCAGCAGTGACAGGTGCAGATCTACCTGGGCCAAAGATCTCCGGGGTGCAGCATGTAGCCACCTCATGGATTAGAAACAAAGGGGCTGATTTACTAATGAATCTGCGCTGCGCCGGTACATGCCTTAATTAGTGCGCTGGATGAAGCCCTAATTAGGCGCATGAACCGGCGGCAGCAGCAGCGCGATGTGATTGATAAGTAAAGCCGCCGCCGAACTCCCTGTATAAGTCTATGGGGGGAAATCTTAATAGTGAATTTTAAAGGCTAATCTGCAAGTTTTGTCCTAAAAAGTGTTTGGGGACCTCAGTCCTGCCCCAGGGGACATGTACCAATGCTTTTTTTATTTTTTAAAACGGCCGTTTTTTCGGGAGCAGTGATTTTAATAATGCTAAAAGTGCAATAATAAAAGTGTAATTTTCCTTTAAATTTCGTACTATGGGGGGGCTCTAATGTCAGCATGTGAAAAAGCGCATGTTTCCCGTGGTTAGAAATGTCTCTGCACAAAATGTCATTTTTCAAAGGAAAAAAGCCATTTAAAACTGACTCGCGGCAATAATGAATTGTCGGCTCCCGGCAATTGCAGGAGAATTCATTCATTAAAAAAAGGAAAAAAAAAAGCGTGGGGGTCCCCCCAAATTCAATAACCAGACCCTTTAGGTCTGGTATGGATATTAAGGGGAACCCCGCCATCAATTTAAAAAAAAAAAAATGACGTGGGGTTCCCCCCAAATATCCATAACCAGACCCTTCAGGTCTGGTGTGGAATTTAAGGGGAACTCCACTCCAAATTAAAAAAAAATGGCGTGGAGTCCCCCCTAAAATCCACACCAGACCCCTTATCCGAGCACGTTGACCTGGCCGGCCGCAGAAAAGAGGGGGGGACAGAGCGCGGCCCCCCCCCTCTCCTGAACCGCACCAGGCCACATGCCCTCAACATTGGGAGGGTGTTTTGGGGTGCCCCCCAAAACACCTTGTCCCCATGTTGATGAGGACAAGGGTCTCTTCCCCACAACCCTTGCCCGGTGGTTGTGGGGGTCTGCGGGCAGGAGGCTTATCGAAATCTGGAAGACCCCTTTAACAAACGGGCCCCCCAGATCCCGGCCCCCCCCCTGTGTGAAATGGTAATGGGGTACCTTGTACCTCTACCATTTCACGAGTAAAAAAAATGTAAAGGGTTAAAAAAGACAAGAGCCGGTTTTGGACAAGTCCTTTATTATCTTCTTTCTTCTTTCCTTCGGGTTTCTTCCTCCTTCTTCTTCCTCTGCTTCTGTCTTGGGTCTTCTATTCCCGCATCTTGCCCGGCGTGTTCTTCCATCTTCTGTTCCTCCCGCTGTCCTTCTCGTCCGCATCTTCTCCTTCTTGTTCTTCTTCGCCGGAGCGGCCGCTTCCAATTGAAATCCCCGCTGTCTGCCGGACCACGCCCCCCCCCCCTCTGACGCCTCGGGCAAGCTCTTAGGAGTGTGCTGCCAGTGCGTCAGAGGGGGGCGTGGTCACATGTCAGAGGGCGGCCAATTCAATTTGAAGCTCGTGCGCGGCTTTTTCTTTGCCAGAGTCGCCGCTTCCAATTGAATTGCCCGCTTTCTGGAACATGTGACCACGCCCCCCTCTGACGCACTGGCACCACACGGGGACTTTCCTAAGAGCTCGCCCGTGGCGTCAGAGGGGGGGCGTGGTCCGGCAGACAGCGGGGATTTCAATTGGAAGCGGCCGCTCCGGCGAAGAAGAAGAAGGAGAAGATGCGGACGAGAAGGACAGCGGAAGAAGATGGAAGAACACGCCGGGCAAGATGCGGGAATAGAAGACCCAAGACAGAAGCAGAGGAAGAAGAAGATGGAGGAGGAAGAAACCCGAAGGAAAGAAGAAAGAAGATAATAAAGGACTTGTCAAAAACCGGCTCTTGTCTTTTTTTACACTGACACTTTTTTTTTCTCGTGAAATGGTAGAGGTACAAGGTACCCCATTACCATTTCACACAGGGGGGGGGGGCCGGGATCTGGGGGGCCCGTTTGTTAAAGGGGTCTTCCAGATTTCGATAAGCCTCCTGCCCGCAGACCCCCACAACCACCGGGCAAGGGTTGTGGGGAAGAGACCCTTGTCCTCATCAACATGGGGACAAGGTGTTTTGGGGGGCACCCCAAAACACCCTCCCAATGTTGAGGGCATGTGGCCTGGTGCGGTTCAGGAGAGGGGGGGGGCCGCGCTCTGTCCCCCCCTCTTTTCTGCGGCCGGCCAGGTCAACGTGCTCGGATAAGGGGTCTGGTGTGGATTTTAGGGGGGACTCCACGCCATTTTTTTTTTTAATTGGGGGTGGAGTTCCCCTTAAATTCCACACCAGACCCGAAGGGTCTGGTTATGGATATTTGGGGGGAACCCCACGTCATTTTTTTTAAAAATTGATGGCGGGGTTCCCCTTAATATCCATATCAGACCTGAAGGGTCTGGTTATTGAATTTGGGGGGACCCCCACGTCATTTGAATAATTATTTTAAAAATCGTACCATGGGGGGGGGGGGGGGAATGTCAGCAGGTGAAAAAAACGCACTTTTCCCGTGGTTAGAAATATGTCTTTGCACAAAATGACATTCTGAAAAAAAAAAAAAAAAAGCCATTTAAAACTGACTCGCGGCTATAATGAATTGTCGGCTCCCGGCAATTGCAGGAGAATTCATTCATTAAAAAAAACGAAAAAAAAAAGCGTGGGGGTCCCCCCAAATTCAATAACCAGACCCTTTAGGTCTGGTATGGATATTAAGGGGAACCCCGCCGTCAATTTAAAAAAAAAATGACGTGGGGTTCCCCCCAAATATCCATAACCAGACCCTTCGGGTCTGGTGTGGAATTTAAGGGGAACTCCACCCCAAATAAAAAAAAAATGGCGTGGAGTCCCCCCTAAAATCCACACCAGACCCCTTATCCGAGCACGTTGACCTGGCCGGCCGCAGAAAAGAGGGGGGGACAGAGCGCGGCCCCCCCCCTCTCCTGAACCGCACCAGGCCACATGCCCTCAACATTGGGAGGGTGTTTTGGGGTGCCCCCCAAAACACCTTGTCCCCATGTTGATGAGGACAAGGGTCTCTTCCCCACAACCCTTGCCCGGTGGTTGTGGGGGTCTGCGGGCAGGAGGCTTATCGAAATCTGGAAGACCCCTTTAACAAAGGGGCCCCCCAGATCCCGGCCCCCCCCCTGTGTGAAATGGTAATGGGGTACCTTGTACCTCTACCATTTCACGAGTAAAAAAAATGTAAAGGGTTAAAAAAGACAAGAGCCGGTTTTTGACAAGTCCTTTATTATCTTCTTTCTTCTTTCCTTCGGGTTTCTTCTTCCTCCTCTTCTTCTTCCTCTGCTTCTGTCTTGGGTCTTCTATTCCCGCATCTTGCCCGGCGTGTTCTTCCATCTTTTTCCGCTGTCCTTCTCGTCCGCATCTTCTTCTCCTTCTTCTTCTTCGCCGGAGGCGCCGCTTCCAATTGAAATCCCCGCTGTCTGCCGGACCACGCCCCCCCCCCCTCTGACGCCACGGGCAAGCTCTTAGGAAAGTCCCCGTGTGGTGCCAGTGCGTCAGAGGGGGGCGTGGTCACATGTTCCAGAAAGCGGGCAATTCAATTGGAAGCGGCGACTCTGGCAAAGAAAAAGCCGCGCACAAGCTTCAAATTGAATTGCCGCCCTCTGACATGTGACCACGCCCCCCTCGGACGCACTTGCAGCACACTCCTAAGAGCTTGCCCGTGGCGTCAGAGGGGGGGGGCGTGGTCCGGCAGACAGCGGGGATTTCAATTGGAAGCGGCGCCTCCGGCGAAGAAGAAGAAGGAGAAGATGCGGACGAGAAGGACAGCGGAAGAAGATGGAAGAACACGCCGGGCAAGATGCGGGAATAGAAGACCCAAGACAGAAGCAGAGGAAGAAGAAGGAGGAGGAAGAAGAAACCCGAAGGAAAGAAGAAAGAAGATAATAAAGGACTTGTCAAAAACCGGCTCTTGTCTTTTTTTACACTGACACTTTTTTTTTCTCGTGAAATGGTAGAGGTACAAGGTACCCCATTACCATTTCACACAGGGGGGGGGCCGGGATCTGGGGGGCCCCTTTGTTAAAGGGGTCTTCCAGATTTCGATAAGCCTCCTGCCCGCAGACCCCCACAACCACCGGGCAAGGGTTGTGGGGAAGAGACCCTTGTCCTCATCAACATGGGGACAAGGTGTTTTGGGGGGCACCCCAAAACACCCTCCCAATGTTGAGGGCATGTGGCCTGGTGCGGTTCAGGAGAGGGGGGGGGCCGCGCTCTGTCCCCCCCTCTTTTCTGCGGCCGGCCAGGTCAACGTGCTCGGATAAGGGGTCTGGTGTGGATTTTAGGGGGGACTCCACGCCTTTTTTTTTTTAAATTGACGGCGGGGTTCCCCTTAATATCCATACCAGACCTAAAGGGTCTGGTTATTGAATTTGGGGGGACCCCCACGCTTTATTTTTTCGTTTTTTTAATGAATGAATTCTCCTGCAATTGCCGGGAGCCGACAATTCATTATAGCCGCGAGTCAGTTTTAAATGGCTTTTTTTTTTTTTTTTTTCAGAATGTCATTTTGTGCAAAGACATATTTCTAACCACGGGAAAAGTGCACTTTATTCACCTGCTGACATTCCCCCCCCCCCCCATGGTACGAATTATAAAAAAATTATTCAAATGACGTGGGGGTCCCCCCAAATTCAATAACCAGACCCTTTAGGTCTGATATGGATATTAAGGGGAACCCCGCCGTCAATTTTAAAAAAAAATGACGTGGGGTTCCCCCCAAATATCCATAACCAGACCCTTCAGGTCTGGTGTGGAATTTAAGGGGAACTCCACCCCAAATAAAAAAAAATGGCGTGGAGTCCCCCCTAAAATCCACACCAGACCCCTTATCCGAGCACGTTGACCTGGCCGGCCGCAGAAAAGAGGGGGGGACAGAGCGCGGCCCCCCCCCTCTCCTGAACCGCACCAGGCCACATGCCCTCAACATTGGGAGGGTGTTTTGGGGTGCCCCCCAAAACACCTTGTCCCCATGTTGATGAGGACAAGGGTCTCTTCCCCACAACCCTTGCCCGGTGGTTGTGGGGGTCTGCGGGCAGGAGGCTTATCGAAATCTGGAAGACCCCTTTAACAAAGGGGCCCCCCAGATCCCGGCCCCCCCCCCTGTGTGAAATGGTAATGGGGTACCTTGTACCTCTACCATTTCACGAGTAAAAAAAATGTAAAGGGTTAAAAAAGACAAGAGCCGGTTTTTGACAAGTCCTTTATTATCTTCTTTCTTCTTTCCTTCGGGTTTCTTCTTCCTCCTCCTTCTTCTTCTTCCTCTGCTTCTGTCTTGGGTCTTCTATTCCCGCATCTTGCCCGGCGTGTTCTTCCATCTTCTTCCGCTGTCCTTCTCGTCCGCATCTTCTCCTTCTTCTTCTTCGCCGGAGCGGCCGCTTCCAATTGAAATCCCCGCTGTCTGCCGGACCACGCCCCCCCTCTGACGCCACGGGCAAGCTCTTAGGAAAGTCCCCGTGTGGTGCCAGTGCGTCAGAGGGGGGCGTGGTCACATGTTCCAGAAAGCGGGCAATTCAATTGGAAGCGGCGACTCTGGCAAAGAAAAAGCCGCGCACAAGCTTCAAATTGAATTGGCCGCCCTCTGACATGTGACCACGCCCCCCTCTGACGCACTGGCAGCACACTCCTAAGAGCTTGCCCGTGGCGTCAGAGGGGGGGGCGTGGTCCGGCAGACAGCGGGGATTTCAATTGGAAGCGGCCGCTCCGGCGAAGAAGAACAAGAAGGAGAAGATGCGGACGAGAAGAACAGCGGAAGAAGATGGAAGAACACGCCGGGCAAGATGCGGGAATAGAAGACCCAAGACAGAAGCAGAGGAAGAAGAAGGAGGAGGAAGAAGAAACCCGAAGAAAAGAAGAAGAAAGAAGATAATAAAGGACTTGTCAAAAACCGGCTCTTGTCTTTTTTAACCCTTTACATTTTTTTTACACGTGAAATGGTAGAGGTACAAGGTACCCCATTACCATTTCACACAGGGGGGGGGCCGGGATCTGGGGGGCCCCTTTGTTAAAGGGGTCTTCCAGATTTCGATAAGCCTCCTGCCCGCAGACCCCCACAACCACCGGGCAAGGGTTGTGGGGAAGAGACCCTTGTCCTCATCAACATGGGGACAAGGTGTTTTGGGGGGCACCCCAAAACACCCTCCCAATGTTGAGGGCATGTGGCCTGGTGCGGTTCAGGAGAGGGGGGGGGCCGCGCTCTGTCCCCCCCTCTTTTCTGCGGCCGGCCAGGTCAACGTGCTCGGATAAGGGGTCTGGTGTGGATTTTAGGGGGGACTCCACGCCATTTTTTTTTTAATTTTGAGTGGAGTTCCCCTTAAATTCCACACCAGACCTGAAGGGTCTGGTTATGGATATTTGGGGGGAACCCCACGTCATTTTTTTTAAAAATTGATGGCGGGGTTCCCCTTAATATCCATACCAGACCTAAAGGGTCTGGTTATTGAATTTGGGGGGACCCCCACGCTTTTTTTTTGGTGTTTTTAATGAATGAATTCTCCTGCAATTTCCAGGAGCTGACAATTCATTATTGCCGCGAGTCAGTTTTAAATGGCTTTTTTCCTTCAGAATGTCATTTTTCACATGCTGACATTACACCCAGGGCCGCCATCAGGGGGGTACAGGCAGTACACCTGCAGGGCCGCCATTAGGGGGGTACAGGCATTACACCGCCCGGGGGTCCCCAGGGGCCCCCAGGGGCCCGGATGGGAACCACCCTAAAACAAAAAAAAATATTTTTTATTTTTTATTTTTTTTAAGGGCTCCGAAGGTCCCCAGGGGCCCGGAGGCCACTAAGGGCCCCAGATGGCAAGCCCTTTTTTTTAAATAAAAGATATATATTTAAAAAAATATATATAATTTTTTAATATATTTGTTTTATTTTTTTTAAGGAAAGGGCCCAGAGGTCCCCAGGGCCCTGGAAGGCTACCCCCTTGTTTTTTTACTTTTTTTCGATAAATGTTATATTTAAAAAATATATATATATATGTATTTTCTCTCTTTTTTATTTTTATTTTATAAAGAGCACAGAGGTCCCCAGGGCCCCGGATGGCTACCCCCCTTTTTTATATATATTTTTCTTTATTTCTTATTTCTGTCAAAATTTTTGTAAAGGGCCCCCCCGCTCCTCAATTTGTGGCACCACCCCCCCCCCGCTTCTCAATTTCATGCGGCAGCACCCCCCCCCCCGGTTCTCTGCTCCAGGGGGCCCATGCCTGAAGCTGTGTAAGGGGCCCCAAAATTCATGATGGCGGCCCTGTACACCTGTAAGGGGCCCGGGGGTCCGGAGGTGCCCAGATGCCTGGAGGCCCCCCAGCGCCCCAGATGGTAACCCCCCTCTTTTTTTTTTTGTATATATATTTGTTAGTTGGTTTTTGTAGGATTTTTTATTAAAGGGCCAATTTTTGGAATTTAATATTTTTTAGCAGTCTGGAGGTCCCCAGGGCCCCGGGTGGCAACCCCCCAAATTTTTTGTTATTAAAGGGCCAATGTTTTGTTTTAGGGGTCTGGAGGTCCCCAGTGGCCCGGAGATCCCCAGGGCTCCAGATGACAACCCCCCACCTTTAAAAAAACAAATAAAAATAAAAAATATATTAGTTGGTTATTTTTTTAACATATATATATATTTTAATTATGAAAGCTCCCAGAGGGCCCCAGATGACAACCCCCCACCTTTACAAAAAAATCCAAAAAAAAAAAAATTATATATTTTTTGGTTATTTTTTAAACATATATATATATAATATAATTTTGAAAGCTCCCAGAGGGCCCCAGATGACAACCTTTTTGCTTCTAAAAATGTTATAAACATTTTCCCCAGGTTTGTTACTTTTTACTTTAATTTCTTTTTTAAAGTGTATTTTGTGCGTGAAGTCGAGAGAGAGGAGCTGGACTTGCAATCGCCATCCTTCTCCATGCCCCCGGTGGCAATGGTGGGTGTGAGGGGGGCCTGTCCCCGATGGGACAGAGGGACTCCCCCTATGAAGGAGTGTAGCCCACCCAGCCAGCCCTGTAGGTCCTTCGCCTCCCTTTATTTTAGGAGACCTCATGGCCAAAGTGTGGTGTTTTTTTTGGGGGGGGGGGGGTGGGCATACTAAGCACAGGCGTACCTTGCATAGCACACCCACCGGGAGCCGGGCTGACACCACCAAACTCAATTCATATGTAGCCGAGACCGGGATCCGAACCCTTGGCTGCAGAGGTGAACGGCTTGTCAGCGCAGTGCCATTCACGTTGAGCCACCACAGCTCCCACCCAATGTTATTTTTTTTTTTGATTTTTGGTAGTTATTTTTTATTAAAGGGCCCAGAGCTCCCAAGGCAACCCCCTTTTTTATTATTTTATATATGTAGATATTGTAATTTATTTTTCATTAAAGAGCCCAGAAGTTTCTTTTTATTAAAGGGCCCAGTGGTCCCCAGGGCCCCCGGATGGCTACCACCCTTTTTAATATATATTTTTCTATATGTATTTTTTTGTAAAGGAACCCCCCGCTTATCAAATTGCGGCAGCCCCCCCCCCCTTCTTAATATCAGGCGGCACCCCCCCCCCTATTCTCTGCTCCAGGGGGCCCATGCCTGAAGCTGTGTAAGGGGCCCCATAATTCCTGATGGCGCCCCTAATTGCCTCCCCCCCCCCATGGTACGAAATTTCAAGGAATTTTTCACTTTTATTGTTGCACTTTAACCACTTCCATACCGCGCCTATTCTGGCACTTCTCTCCTTCATGTAACAATTATATTTTCTTCCTTGAAACTTACTCAGGACCCCCAAACATTATATATATTTTATTAACAAACACCCTAGGGAATAAAGTGGCGGCCATTTTTTCGGACACATTTCCAACAGTATTTGTGCCAAAAATTTTCAAACGTTTTTTTTTTTTTTTGGCTTTCAAAAAAAAAACCTGTTTCATGAATGACAAAATAAGAAAGCAGTAAAGCTAGCCCAATTTTTAGGGATAAGGTAAAAGATGATGTTCCCCGAGTAAATAGATACCTAACTTGTCACGCATTTCATATTGCGCACACTCATGGAATGGCGCTAAACTTCGTTATTAAAAATCTCCATAGGCAACGCTTGACTTTTTTTCTCAGGTTACCACTTTTGAGTTACAGAGGAGGTCTAGTGCTAAAATTATTGCTCTCGCTCTAACGCACGCTATGATACCTCACATGTGGGGTTTGAAGGATGTTTACATATGTGGGTGGGACTTGCATGCGTGTTCGCTTCTGAGTGCGAGCTACTAGGGACAGGAGCATTTAAATTCCTTTGTTATTTTATTTTTTTACTTAATATTTTAATTTTTGCACTTGTTTGTCCCTTTGTTTGTATTATTTTTCACTTTTCTTCCTATTACAAGGAATGTAAACATCCCTTGTAATAGGACTAGTGTGTGACAGGTCCTCTTTATAGAGAAAGGCGGGGTCAATTAGACCCCACATCTGTCCTCCAGGCTGGAAAGCATGTAATTGGTTTAAAAAAAAAACATCTCATGCTTTCAGCTGCAATCATGTTCGTTCAGCACAGTAGCGTAGTGTGTAGCATGTTCACCTAGCAGCAAAAGGGTTGCTGGTTCGAATCCCGCCCGTGACACTATCTGCCTGGAGTTTGCATGTTCTCCCTGTGCGGGTTTCCTCCCACAATCTAAAAACATGCTGTAAATTGGATCCTGTCTAAATAAGCCCTAATATGCAGTAGGATATTTAGGTTTTGTGCTTCCCTAGGCCTGACCAAATTTTGGCACCCCCCTAATAGAAAAATGACCCACCCTTCCTGTCAAGGCCACACCCTGTTTTTTTATGACCCACCCAGGAATTTTCAGGGGACACACACAAGTTCTGTGGGGGGGGGGGGGGGGGGGAGACCCTTAATTTGCCTAGTTTTTCGATCACTTCCTGTTTGGCTATGGGGCAGGAAGTGAAGGCCAATCTCCCCAAACGGACAGGGATAATACAAAATAAACTGACAGAGCTTCTAACCCCCCCCCCCCAACTCTATCCAAAATGAAAGAAATCCAAAAAATAAAAGTGATGATTATTGTTCCAGTTTAACCCCAAATTTCAGATCATTTTATTGAGAGGCTTAAGAAAATATAACCATGCCAATAGGCCAGGATCCAGCGTTGCTAATATGTATGAATGTGTGTTAGGGACCCCCACAAACACCACCCAATGTTAAATCAACTATTTTCTTGTTTGTTTTGGGGATGCCTGCACCCCTGATAGGGTAAAGACACCTCACAAATGTTGTCACTTTCTACTTAATTCATTCACTTCCTGCCACACAGCCAAACAGGAAGTGAGGGAAACACCTGAGTAATGTTTTGTTGGGGACACACAGATCAATATAAATAGTTTCCCATTTTGGAAATGGCATTTTGCTGTGTACACCCCAAATTAGTAGGAATCTTGGACTTTGGGGTCCATTTACTAAAGGCAAATCCACTTTGCACTACAAGTGGACAAGCAAGGAAGAAAACTCAAAACTTGGCGGGATTGGAAGTAAAAACCATCAGTGCTTCCCTTCTGATTTTCATTGCCTACGCTTCTACTGCAGAGCGGCTTTGCCTTTACTAAACCCCAAAATAACTAATCATTTGGGGTGTACACTGCAGTGCAATTTGCTTAATGGTGACACTAGTTAGATTGACCTGTGTCCCAAAGAAAAGACCATTGGTAGGGTTTTAACCTCACTTCCTGTTCAGCTGTGTGACAGGAAGTGAAGCCAATTTTAGGAAAAGGGACACAAAGCCCAACCTAAAAACACTAGCAGGGGTTCTAACACTCAATTGGCTTCCCTCAAACAACCCACAATTAGAATAGGATTGTCTTGTGCTAGTTTCAAGCACAGCGCTGTAAATCAGCACTTCAAGCCTGTCCACCAATACACCACCCCCACCCCCCCTCCAACAGGCCATGTTTGCAGCTTTTCCTACATCTTGCACATGTGCTTTAAAAAGTCAGTCTGGACATCAGTTCTAGGAAACAATACTTACCGCTTTGTCCTTCCTTTTCTGGTGACTAAACATTTCATGCATACACACCAGGAAAGAGCTTAGAGACAAATCACACTTGATGGTTTAGGCCCAAACTAGTTCAGCTGCAGCGGTTGAAATCCATAGCAGGAAAAAAATATCACAAAACAAACTTCAAAATTTGAAAGTAATTTTATTGGTCCACAAAACAAGGAAAGCAAAACAAAAAATTACAAATAAACACACCAAAAATATATAAAAACACCTAAAAACAAAAAAGACCAACGTTTATTTCACAGTCATTGGAAAAAAAAATCATGCTTTTGAAATAACAGGATAGACCCACAGGATTAAAACATTAGTCATTAACATCTTGAGAAACATTTAGCAAAATTATGTAGCAGAGAAAACATCAAAAAATACAAAACTTGCTCCAAAACATCTCTGTTTCACTCCGCCATTCCTTCCAGCCAGCAAATCTGCCCCCTCTGAGGGGCAGCTGACACGTGCAGTATCCACGCTTTTTATAACATGTGTGCTAATGAACCAATTGGAAACACATGAAGAAATGTCAGCCTCTAGTTTGTGTGCACTTGTAACTGCTTACACCTGTTAAGGATGTCCTTAAATTACTAAGCCAAAAAAAGAGCTTTCTGAGCATGCTCAGAAAGATGCAAGTCATTTTCAGGATGAAACTTCCAACTTCTTTTTCTAACTGTTCGAGCATGCCCAGTTCACTCGAAATGCAGTACCAGAATCAAATCTGCAATGGCGGATGAAAGCATTAGAGGTGTTAAATTTTTTTTGGTCCCCATGAAGTGATGCTTTACAAGCTGAACGGGAGGTCTTATAGAATTTTTACGTAACAAACCTAAATAGTAATAATTTAAAAGCCCCTGTCCCTAGTAGCTCGCAGTCAGAAGCGAACAAGCAGCATTTTTATTGTTTCCGGTTACCAGTTTAGATTTACAGATGAGGTCTAGTGCTATAAATATTCCTCTTGCTGTTACGCACGCTATGATACCTCACATGTGTGGTTTGAAGAATGTTTCCATATATGGGGGCGGGCCTTAAATGTGTAAGCCCCGCCCACATATTGAACCCCCGTTCAAACCCCACATGTGAGGTATCATAGCGTACGTTAGAGCGAGAGCAATACTTTTAGCACTAGACCTCCTCTGTAAATCTAAACTGGTAACCTGAAACACCTAAAAAAGCGTTGCCTATGGGTATTTTCAAGTACTGAAGTTTGGCCCCATTCCATGAGTGTGTGCAATATTAAAGTGTAACATGTTGGGTATCTATTTACTCGGTGTAACATCATCTTTCACATTATGGCCATAAATTGGGCTAACTTTAGTGTATTCTTAATTTGTAACCACTTGAGCCCCAGAGCATATTACTGGTCACTGACGGGGCCATTTTTTGCATTTCAACACTGCGTCATTTTGACTGACAATTGCGTGGTTGTGCGGTGGTATTTGATCACCTCTGCGTTTTTTCTTATTTTTGCTTGACCCAAAAATATAGCGACAATTTGGTAACTAAAAAAACATCTTTTTTACGGTTTGCTATAATAAATCTCCCCCAAAATATATTCAAAACATGTTTGCCCTCAGTTTAGGCCGATAAGTATTCTTGGACATCTTTTTGGTTGCAAAAAATCACAATAAGCGTTTGATTGGTTTGGGCAAAAGTTCTAAGTAGGGGTTGGTCTTATGGGTTTTTTTGGAATAATTTTTTGTTTTACTAGTAATGGTGGCTATCATTGTTTTTTCTGTCTAATGCGACATTGTGGCGGACACATTTTTGTGAGATTTGGCATTTTTGTAGCGAGCAATGGTATATAAATGCATTGCTTACTATAAAAATGACACTGGCAGGGAAGGGGTTAACACTAGGGGCGCGGAAGGGGTTGAATATGTTACCTGGGTGTGTTCTAACTGTAAAGGGGGTGGGACTGTGTAGGGGAAATGACAGATCGCTGTTCATACATTGTAGGGACAGACGAGCAGGCATTCCCCCCCCCCCTGACAGGACCGGGATAAAGGGGAACTCCACCCCAAATTACAAAAAAAAACGGCGTGGGGGTCCCCCTTCAGGTGCACAACAGGCTCTTAGATTTGATCTGGAACATAAGGGGTTAAACCCACGCCAAAAAACGGCGTGGGGTTCCCCCTCAGATCCAGACCAAACCCTTCTCCCAGGCACGCAGTCTGGCCGGACAGGAATGGGGGTGGGGACGAGCGAGCGCCCCCCCCCTCCTGAGCCGTACCAGACCACATGCCCTCGACATGGGGGAGTGTGTGCTGTGGGGGAGGGGGGCACTGCCCCCCCACCCCAAAGCACTCTTGTCCCCATGTCGATCGGGACAAGAGCCTCTTCCCGACAACCCTGGCCGTTGGTTGTCGGGGTATGCGGGCGGGGGGCTTATCAGAATCTGAGAGCCCCCTATATTAAGGGGGCCCCCAGATTCTGGCCACCCACCCTATGTGAATGAGTATGGGGTACATCGTACCCCTACCCATTCACCGGGTGGAAAAGTGTAAACACCAAAAAAAACACACAGAAAAAAATAATTTATTAGTCAGCTCCGGGGGTCTTCTGCCGGGACCCCCCACCACCAGCCCATTGGGCCCCGGGCTTCGCCGTCTTCTGCCGGGGGGGGACACCCACCGATGATCTCCGCCATGTCCAGCCAGGCCCCCACCCCAAAATAAGCTCTTTCACATTCGGGGGGGGGCCGGCCGAAAAAAGCAGAGAACAACGGGGGCGGAGCCCCTCGGTCTTCCAGACGTTTTCTGCCGGGGGGCTCCAGCCCCGCACCGGTCTTCGCCGCCGCCTTCCGCCGGGGGGGGACACCCACCGATGCTCTCGGCCATGTTCGGCCAGGCCCCCTACCCCAAATCAAGCTCTTTTACATCCGGGGGGGGCCGGCGGAAATGGCGGAGAACAACGGGGGCGAAACCCCTCCTCGGTCTTCGCCTTCCGCCGGGGGGGTACACCTACCCCCCCCCCCGGTCTTCGCCGCCGCCTTCCGCCGGGGAGAGAGACACCCACCGATGCTCTCCGCCATGTTCGGCCAGGCCCCCTACCCCAAATCAAGCTCTTTTACATCCGGGGGGGGCCGGCGGAAATGGCGGAGAACAACGGGGGCGTCGCCACTCCTCGGTCTTGAGGGCGTGTGTGTGAGGCTCTCTGGACTTCCAGAGAGCCATGGAAGCTATCAGCCCAGGGGGAGGCTCTACTTCCCGGGCTGTGAGAGAAGCTATGCCTGTGGAGGGATCGGATACCATTTCAAGGACAGTGGAGAGTTTGAGACCATCAGATGAGGATCTCAGGTATCTGGAGTCCCAGATTGCTCTCTCTGCATGGCAGGAGCAGCAGCCAGGTGAAAGTGATTTTGAAGCTACAGGCCGTCGGATGGAAGTCTATGCAGTCTTGGGAAGGCTTATGGACTTTTTGGTGGTAGTGCATGAAGACCTGGCACGCTTAAGAACAGCCAGAGATCGGGTGGGCAAAAAGAAGCGGAAGGGCTATCGCCTGAGTGTTCAGACATTGAAAACGACCCTGAGTGAGTATGTCATTTATTGGAACCGGCTGTTGGATCAGTCTACTATGGACACTGATGAGATGGATGAGTTGGAGGAACGCCTGATGGAGGTTTGTGATAAGGGAAGCCAGGCTGCTCGCCGTAGCTCCCAGGCTGAGGTGCCAATTTCCCCTTTGCCATCAGGGGGCGCCAGCCTGGAGGCCTGGTCGGATCCCCCGCGATCACCGCGGGACCGGAAGTGGCGGGTCCCGGGGCTGCTGCGGACGAGGAGGAAGTCATGGAGGTTGGAGAACGCAGGACGAAGTCGCGGCGGGTATTGCCGCGAATGTGTGTGCCGCGAGTCGCGAGGCTACTGCTGCGGTGGATGCCGCGGGTCGCGGGACTGCCGCTGCGGGGTGTGGAGCCGGAGGGTATGGCCGCGAAAGTGAATACCGCGGGTTGCGGGGTTACGCTGAAGGTGTGGAGCCGGAAGTAGCGGATCCCGGGACAGCTGCGGGTGAGGAGATGGGACTTGTGGAGGCTGTTGCTGAGAAGGATGGAGCAATGAAGGACGGTTCCGCGGGTGTGAGTGCCATGGATCGTGGGATTTCTGCCGAGGACACTGTGAGGGGTGAGATACCTACTATTGTCTCATCCCGGGTTTTGGGGGTGGCCACTGTTGCGGAGACTGTTGGGTCATCTTTTCCTGTGGACCTGCTGCCGGGTGGTGGGGTGCCTCTTGTGGTTTCCCCTCCGGCCCTTCAGTTTCTGAGTCCGTGGCGATGACCCCCCAGCGCATGGAGTGGGGTGATTGCGAACAGGGTAGTATAACTAGCCCATGTCTTGCGATGGACCACATACGGCTGCTGGAGGGTGAGCCAACTAAAGCGGACCAGAGTACTGGTTTTCATGACATTGGGGTACCCTCTGGGGTTTTGGAGCATACGGGTCAGCCCCAAGTGGGTCCTCTAGGCGGTGCGGGGACCCCTCCGGCAGCAATTATTTCTGCTGGGGGTGTTTCCGGTGCTTGTGCACCTGCTGTGCCCGGGGCCCCTGGGAAAGACTTAAGTATAGCTGTTGATAATGTTGATTCTAGCAATGTTGTTGTTTCTGATCTCCCCCCCGCCTCCTCCCCAAATCAGTGGGTCCCAGGAGGCCGGGGTTATGTCGGCCCTAAAGTGGGGTTGTCTTTTGCAGATGTCACTGGTGGCAGGGTACAGCTTGGGCGTTTTTATAGTGCCCACGGTACGATGGCTTTTAGGGGCTCAGTGCCAGCTGCCACTAGGGTGGGGGGAGTGGAGCGTAAGCGCCATAATGTTGTGCAGCTGCGCTGGTTGGAAGAGTTTGGTCGTCCTCCGGGGAGAGACGAGGTGGTGGATATGGTGTTGGCCCTTGGGTTTAAGGCATCAGACATCTTTGCTGTTATCCACCCCTCGGGCTCCCTGGAGTATGATGTAAGTTTTGGTACCCCCGTCTTAATGGAGAGTTTTATCTCCAGACGGGAGGTGGTGAAGAATCAGTCCTCGTGGAAATCCTTTAGAGCAGTCCCCCTGTCTAGACAGGAAGAAATAAAAAGGGTGTCAGTCCTGGTTAGAAATGAATCTATTCCCGCAGAAGATATCACAACATGGTTGGGGCGGTACGGCCAGGTGATGGCCCCGCCAGGGAAAGTTTTGGATGCCAAGGGGATCTGGACTGGTGCCTGGTCTGTCT
Organism: Rana kukunoris; assembly: GCA_029574335.1. Classification (NCBI taxonomy): domain Eukaryota; kingdom Metazoa; phylum Chordata; class Amphibia; order Anura; family Ranidae; genus Rana; species Rana kukunoris. The sequence continues at coordinate 150,521,054 of CM056051.1, forward strand.
CAGTAAGGCTTAGACGCATCGGGTTATCAGTGACACATGTGCCTGCGTCAGGTTATATTGGGAGGGATAGGATCCTTGCATTCTATCCAGGGCAACCCAAGCTCTGTTTTAGATGCAACAGTCCTTTGCATTTCAGTAGGGACTGTAGGGAACCCTTTTGCACAAAGTGTAATGAAGCTGGGCACTTGGCCAGCGGGTGCAATAAATTTCAATGCAATCTGTGCGGTGTTATGGGGCACGTTTTTAGCCAGTGCCCCTCGGCCTTTCGGGCACCTGTTGGGGGGGTGTCTCCCCCTGCGGGGTCTGGGGGGTCTAGGGAGTCTGTGCTTCCGGTTGTTTCGTCGGCCGGGCCTCCTGCCCCGCTCCAGCTGGCTGGCGCAGTGACTCTTGAGGGTCAGTCTTTTGTGATGGGTTCCGGGAGTCCGGGGCCATCGTCAGGAAGATTGGGTCATAAGTCGGGAGGCTCGAGAGTTTCCCCTTTAAAATCTGGGGGGAGGGGTAAGGCCCCTTTGGTGCAATCTGTGGTATCTCGTGGCAAGGCTAAGATGCCTAGGGTGGTGTTGCATCCCCCTTCTCGGGATTCGCAGCCCATTCCTACTTGGTCTGGGTCCTCTGTCCCTGTGTCTGGTGGTGGGGGGGATCAAGAGGCGGGTCGTTTCTCTGATTCTGATACCCCTAGTACGAGACCTGTTCGTAAGGGCAGAAGGGGTAAGGTTCCTAGAGATCCCCAGCCAGTTGTAGACTTGCCTTCTCAGCCAGGTAAGAGAGTAAAAGCAATGTTTGGGTGGCGGTGGGAAAGGGGCGGTGTGAAAGCAGTCCTGGGGTGATCCCCAGTTCTGGGTCAGGTCCTGGTCCGGGTGTTTCCTCTCCAGAAGGTGGAGTTGGGGCGACAAGTAGTGCCCAGACTCCCCCTGGTATAGCCCTGCAGAACAGGTTTTCCACCTTGGATCCTGTGGAGGATTCTGGTGGGGGTATGGTTGCAGGGGATTGTGCTGATGGAAGTAAATGAGTAATTTTATTATAAAAAAAAAAAAATGCAGTAATGTGGTAACATGTGTATGAGCAATGTTGGGTGGCGGTGGGAAAGGGGCGGTGTAAAAGCAGTCCTGGGGTGAGTAATTTTACTAAAAAAAAAAAAAAAAAAAAGCAGTAATGTGGTAACATGTGTATGTACAATTGCGTGGTTGCGTAGATTTTAAAGTTTTGGGGAAGGTTGGGGTTATGATTTTGTTTTATTTGTTTATACATAATAGAAGTATGTATGTTTTAGGGGTTGGGGTTACTTGGGAAGTGGAAATGATTAAAGAGTATAATAATGCAAGTTATTGGAGCAGGTATTGGTGCGATTTTAGTGATGTGCAGATGGTATATGTATAGTATGGTGGGATAGTGTTTGTACGTAAAGAAAATGTTTAGTGGTAGAGGGTTGCTTTGGTACTTGGGAAGTGGTAATGACTAAAGAGTATAAAAATGCAAGTGAGTGGGGCAGGTATTGGTGCTAATTTTTAGTGATGTATAGATGGTATATGTATAGCATGGTGGGATAATATTTGTATGTAAAGAAAATGTATTGGGGCAGAGGGTCGTTTTGGTTTAATTGTTTTTGTCTTTTCTGTATACATTTTTGGTCGTAGAATTTTCAATAAAAAATTGCCACTCCTCGGTCTTCTAGCCGTCTTCTGCCGGGGGGGGGAAACACCCACCCATGCTCTCCGCCATGCTCGACTGTGCCCCCACCCCAAAATGAAGCTCTTTTACATCCGGGGGGGGCCGGCCGAAAACAGCGGAGAACAACGGGGGTGTCGCCCCACCTCGGGCTCCTCCGCTTCTGCCTGGCTCCTCCCAGGGCTTCTTTCGCCGTCTTCCGCCGGAGGGCGCCACTCACAGAACCCGGCGACGAAATCCGGGGTGGGATGTACGACCCTCGCCCCGGAGAAGACGACGGAAGCCCGCTGCCCTCATCAAACAAGCACGGAGCTTCGTGGTGAAGGGGGCAGCGGCAGAAGACAGCGACGAGAAGCCCGCCACGTCCAAGTCCTGGATGGGATGTACGACCCCCGTCCAGGCAGAAGAATTTGAAGGGGGCGGCGGAAGACCCTCAAAAGTGAAAACGTTCACCAGGTGAATGGGTAGGGGTACGATGTACCCCATACTCATTCACATAGGGTGGGGGCCCGAAATCTGGGGGCCACCTTATTAAACGGGGCTCCCAGATTCTGATTGGCTCCCGCCCGCATACCCCGACAACCAATGGCTAGGGTTGTCGGGAAGAGGCTCTTGTCCCGATCGACATGGGGACAAGAGTGCTTTGGGGTGGGGGGGCAGCGCCCCCCTCCCCCAAAGCACACACTCCCCCATGTCGAGGGCATGTGGTCTGGTACGGCTCAGGAGGGGGGGGCCGCTCGCTCGTCCCCACCCCCATTCCTGTCCGGCCAGACTGCATGCCTGGGATGAGGGCTTGGTACGGATCTGGGGGGGAACCCCACGCCGATTTTGGCGTGGGTTAACCCCTCACGTTCCGGACCAAGCCGGAGAGCCTATTGTACCCCTGGGGGGGAAGCCGCGCCGGTTTCACATTTGAAATTTGGCGCGGAGTTCCCCTTCAGTGTCAGCGCAGCCCGAGAACAGCTCGGAGCTTGCCGTGCGCCGCTCCAGGCAGTGCAAACACTGCTACGCCGCCTGGTATTTACCAAGGATTTCCCGGCGTACTGAAGAGGCGCACGGTGAGCTCCGATTTTTCCCTCTGCGCATGCCCAGTATGCAAGTGAACCTTCCGAGGTTCTAGCGTACTTTGCAAGGGCACGGGGATCGGGTCCCAAAAGTCACTTTCCCTTTCAAATCGGCCCGCCACACAAGTTTAAACACATGTCACTACACTTCCCCTGCATCACCCCCCTCCCTCCCCTCATAAACTCCCGCCCGAATCCCCGATGTTTACATTAATAAATGCCGCACGCCAGCTCTGTACTGGCGTGCTGTGCGCCCTCTTCTGGGCGCATTAGGCACTTTAGTAAATGAGGAAACACGCTGCACTGGCAGCGTGTTTCTTTGGTAAATGTCAAAAACAGGTTTACTCCTGCTTGTGCACCATGAGTCTTGGCGCACAGGCTTGGTAAATCAGCCCAAAAGTTACTAGCCAGGTCCCAAAGAAAGTGACGATGGCACAAAGAAAACGTTCAAATCTAATATAAAGCAATGGCACTGCTAATATTAATATACAGAATTTATAATTTGTGCAGCACTTTACAAGACCTAAAATAAAAAAATAAAAAGTGTTCTTAGTTTCTGTCAGTAAATTTTGTAAATAAGTAATTTTTCTCCTTCATTGATGGGCAATGATAGGCTTCACTGATGGGCACTGATGAGCTGGCATTTATGGGCACTGATTAGGTGGCACTGTTGAGGAGGCGCTAATATGCCGCACTGATATGTGGCACTGATGGACATTGATAGGTGGCAATAATGGGCAACAGTTATGGGCATTGATGGGCAGCTCTGATAGCCGGCACTGAGTGGCATCACTAATGGCCACTGATTGCAGGCACTTGTGGGCACTGATCCTGACACTTGTGGGCACTGTTTGTTGGCACTTGTGGGCAAAGGTGGCAACCGATTGCTGGCAGTGGTGGGCACCGAACTTTGCCCCCATCGCAGCCCTGCATCTTTGGGGATAGAACCCCACATCGAATGTAAAATAGTCATGAGAGAAGGAACTCCAGATTATCCAAAATAAAAGAACGATGCTCTACAGATAGTCTAGTCAAAAGTTCTAGATAGAATGAGACCCTCTCAATAGCTAGATGATGAGATATTAAAGAATACAAGCTGCATACATCACAGGTCGGCCAGCAAAAATTGTCTTCCCATTTCAAATTATTTACTACGTGCAACAAATGATTGGTATATTTTAAATAACCCGGTAGTTTAACAAGGTTGTGATTGTTTATCCAACCACTGTCCAAGCCTCTCATTAAAGGACCCGATCCCCAATATAATTGGTCTCCCATGAAGGGGATCGAGCCCCTTATGAGTCTTGGGCAAATGGTAGAACATGGGAAGGACAGGGTATTCCGGGATCAGTATTTCTGTTTCTTTAAGGGTAAATAACCCTAACTAGCCCCCCCTCCACCAGAGCAGAAAGTAAAGCCTTGTATCTCTGTGTGGGTTTGCCTTTAAGTGTGGTGTATGTATTGGAAACCGATAACTGACGGATAGCTTCATTCCAATATTGCTCTACATTCATCACCACAATAAGGCCCCCCTTGTCTGAATTACGGATTACAATAGATTCATCCTCTTCTAGAGTTTTTAAAGAAAAACCTTCACCCTTAGTGAGGTTGTCTTGCCAGGCCACTTTAATATACACAGACATCTCCCCCACTGTAATATCCACATACATCTCCCCCACTGTAATCCACAGACATCTCCCCACTGTAATCCACAGATATCTCCCCCACTGTAATATCCACAATCACCCCCACTGTAATCCACAGACATCTCCCCACTGTAATCCACAGACATCTCCCCCACTGTAATATCCACAATCACCCCCACTGTAATCCACAGACATCTCCCCACTGTAATCCACAGACATCTCCCCTACTGTAATCCACAGACATCTCCCCCACTGTAATACCCACAGACATCTCCCCCACTGTAATATCCACAGACATCTCCCCCACTGTAATATCCACAGACATCTCCCCCACTGTAATCCACAGACATCTCCCCCACTGTAATATCCACAATAACCCCCACTGTAATCCACAGACATCTCCCCCACTGTAATATCCACAATAACCCCCACTGTAATCCACAGACATCTCCCCACTGCAATCCACAGACATCTCCCCCACTGTAATATCCACAATCACCCCCACTGTAATCCACAGACATCTCCCCACTGTAATCCACAGACATCCCCCCACTGTAATATCCATAGACATTTCCCCCACTGTAATCCACAGACATCTCCCCCACTGTAATATCCACAGACATCTCCCCCACTGTAATCCACAGACATCTCCCCACTGTAATCCACAGACATCTCCCCCACTGTAATCCTGTTATGACCCTGCGAGATATTAGGACACTGGATAGTGGTCTGGATCTCAGCTGCGGAGGTTACTCAGGTCAGAGCCACCAGTTACTCTATAGAAACACAGAGATTATGGGGTCTTTGTCATCACAGCCTCCAAAGAGAAACAACCTTTGTACTAGGATAGCTATATAAGCAACATGCAGATATAGGGAGCGAAGCACTGTACAGTATGGTCTGTAAGAGGCTGGGATGGTGTGTGGATTGCAAGAGGAATAGATCTATATGTAAACAGTAGGGGCAGCCTGCAATCCTTATGGTGATACAGCTTACAGCAATAGATGACAGCACACACAGAAAGATCACAGTCCTAAAGATACTGCAGTATAGGCAAAGCTAAGCAACACAGTATTAGCCACATGGGGTACTTGCGGTACTGAAGTGTAGGTAGTTAGAATCCTTCCTTCTGGGTACTGAGGTCCATGTAGGCTTGTGGCAGATTGCTGAGGTGCAGGTGCTAGGTGACCTGGGTCTCTTAGGGTTGGTGTCCGGGTCCCTGGTGGCGGCAGGCGTCCAACAGAAATAAACGAACACCCTGCCGCCACATCAGGGGATTTAAATAGCGCGCCTGGAACGCGGAATTGTGCGGGTCGCACTTCCGCGTTCCAGCGTGGAGCGCAGACTTCCGCGCACCGGAAGTGACGCGGACGAGATGTAGAACAGAGCGCGGCTGTCAATACAATGTACAGCTGCGCTCGTTCTATCAAGAGTAACGCAGATGGCGTTACATACTCCCCTCCTCAAGGGGGTACCAACAGAGTACCCAATAGGAGCTGGCCGATCAGGATGTTTGTGATGAAACTGTTTAATGAGTCGGGGAGCATGAATGTGTGAGGAATCTTCCCAGGAATCATCAAGATGACTATAACCTTTCCAGCGAATAAGATATTGAATAGTAGAACGTCTCTTTTTGGAGTCGAGAATTCTCTCAACCTCATACTCTGTCTCACCCAAAACCTCGATAGGAGGAGGGGGGTGAGGATCTCTGTTAGGGAACGGGTTTGGTGTGAAAGGTTTGACAAGTGAGACGTGAAAAGAGGGATGTATCTTCCAATCTGGAGGCAGGAGTAACCTAACCGCATTCTTGTTAATTAGATGAGAGATTGGGAAGGGTCCAGCAAATTGACGACCAAGTTTTTTTGAAGGAATCTTAAGACGTAAGTTGCGAGTGGAGAGCCAAACCATATCGCCGACTTTGTATATAGGAGGTCTTGTCCTGTGAGAATCATAATATTTTTTTTGTTTCTGTTGGGCAGCTTCAAGGTTGGAACGGAGAATACTCAGATTCTTTTTCAAGGTGGTAAGGTAATTATCCACAGAGGGAACATTATTTGTGGGAAAAGAGGATGGTAAGCTGTTAGGATGAAATCCATAGTTGGCGTAGAAAGGTGAGAGATGAGAGGAAGAACTCCTGGCATTGTTATTAGCAAATTCGGCGTAGGGAAGTAGATGAAACCAGTCATCCTGTAGATGGGTACAGTAAAAACGAAGATACTGTTCAAGTGTCTGGTTGACTCGTTCGGTTTGTCCATTTGTTTGTGGGTGGTAAGCGGTGGACATTTTATGATTAATCTTTAAGTTTTGACAAAGGGCTTTCCAGAACCTGGACACAAATTGAGAACCACGGTCAGTGATGATCTGAGAGGGTAAGCCATGGAGCTTAAGAACGTGAAGTATGAAAGCTTTTGCTGTTTCAAGAGATGTGGGTAATTTCTTTAAAGGGATGAAGTGGGCCATCTTCGTTAAAACTTCCCCCTCGGAACGGGGAAGATCGACTATGAAGTCCATTGAAATGACATCCCATGGTCTGTTAGGAATTGGGATGGAAGACAGGAGACCAAAAGGAGGTTTTCTTGAGTGTTTGTTAGTGGCACAAGTAACACAGGAATTAATGTAATCATGGATTGTCTTTGATAAGTGGGGCCACCAGTAATCACGTTTAACTAGGTGGATGGTCTTACTGATGCCAAGGTGACCCGCTAAAGGGGCATCATGTAGTTGTTTAAGAAGCAAGAGTTGTAATTGAGGTGGTACATAAATCTTGTTATTGAAGGTATAAAGACCGTTAGGGTGTCTAGTGAGACCTTTTGGTAATTGTGTAATCTCTTTAGCATAGCTTTGAGTAAGTAAATGCTTGAAAGAAGCAGAAACTCCAACAAAGCGGTTGGAAGGGATAATAGATTGGGGAGGATCTTCCGTGGTCTGGTCTTCATAGATACGTGAAAGGGAGTCCGCCTTAAGGTTTTGAGAACCGGGGCGGTAGGAGATGACAAAGTCGAATCTGTCGAAGAACAAACTCCACCTAACTTGACGAGCAGACAGTGTCTTACAGGCCCTCAGGTGTTGCAGATTGCGATGGTCTGTAAGGATGGTGATTGGGTGGGTGGAACCTTCCAATAGATGTCTCCAATTACTGAGGGCATCCTTGATTGCAAGGAGTTCTTTTTCTCCAATGGGATAATTCTTTTCTGCTGTAGATAGAGTCCTGGAATAGAAAGCTACAGGATGCAGAGGCTCGGATAGGGTTGGTTGCTGGGAGAGAACAGCACCTAGAGCGTAATGTGAGGCATCCACTTCAAGTGTGAAGTGGAAAAGTGGATTGGGAAGTTGGAGGATGGGAGCGGAGGTGTAACTTTCCTTGAGCATCTCGAAAAAATTCTGAGCATCTCTTGACCAAGAGAAAGGAGTTTTTGTGCTAGTTAAACTACTGAGTGGTTTCACAATAGCGGAAAAGTTCTTGATGAACTTTCTGTAATAATTTGAAAACCCAAGGAATCTTTGTAAGGCCTTCCTAGTAAGTGGTACTGGCCAGGAGAGAATGCAGTCTACCTTGGAAGAATCCATTTGAATGCCCTTTGGGGTAATTAAATATCCGAGAAAAGAGATGCTGGATTGACTGAAAACACACTTCTCAAGCTTTGCATACAGGGAGTGTGTTCTGAGCCTAGCCAGAACCCAGCGCACGTGTTTGGTGTGTTCCTCAGGAGTGTCAGAATAGATTAAGATATCATCCAAATAGATTACGACACAAATGTCAAGTAAATCTCGAAAGATATCATTAATGAACCACTGGAACGTGGCTGGGGCGTTACATAAGCCAAATGGCATCACAGTGTATTCGAATAGTCCATAGCGAGTTTTGAAGGCAGTCTTCCATTCATCACCTGGGCGGATTCTTATCAAATTATAGGCACCTCTAAGATCTAATTTAGTGAAAATTTTGGATGTCTGGAGACGCTCAATTAGCTCTGGGATTAGTGGTAAGGGATATCTATTCTTCACAGTGATGTTGTTGAGAGATCTGTAATCTATTATTGGTCGGAGTGAACCATCTTTATTCTTAACAAAAAAACATTGCAGCACTTGCTGGAGAGGTGGAAGGTCTAATAAAACCTTTCTTGAGGTTTTCGTCCAGGTAAATTTGAGATGTCCAAGCTTCCGGTTGCGACAACGGATAAATCCGCGCAGTCGGGATGGGTTTGTCGGGACTGAGGTCTATTGGACAGTCATAAATGCGGTTTGGAGGAAGTCTATCTGCGTTAGTCTTACTGAAGACATCCGTGAAGTCAAGTAGGTGTTCTGGAAGTTGAGCCTGGTGAGACTCCATAAAGGAGATAGAGTAATTGGAGTAACAAGTATCTCCATACAAAATTTGGACTGTAGTGTTAGCGAACTGGTTGCCAATGAAAAGTGGGCTGGTGAAGACAAAGCCATGGTAGACCTAGAACAATTGGGAATATCGGTGACGAGATTATGTCAAAAACAAGGGTCTCAGTGTGACCTGAACTATTAGTAACCAAAAGGGGAGGAGGTTTGACGAGAAACCGGACCAGAAGGGGATGAAGAACCATCAATAAAAGTGAGTGACACAGGAAATTGCTTTAACACACAGGGGATTTTATTGGAATCTACAATTTTTGAGTCTATGAAATTTCCACAGGCTCCGCTGTCGACCATAGCGTCAAGGGTAATCCTTTCTTGTTCCCACTGTAAAGTAAGGGCAATAAAGATGTATTGGTTAGAGATAGAACCAGAGGTATTGAGCTTATTAATGTGGACATCTTTACCTTCAGAATTCCTCTTTAGAAGAGGACAGTTGGAGACAATATGATCAGGAGCTGAGCAATACAGGCATAGGGGCTGATTTACCAAGCCTGTGCGCCAAGACTCATGGTGCACAAGCAGGAGTAAACCTGTTTTTGACATTTACAAAAGAAACACGCTGCCAGTGCAGCGTGTTTCCTCATTTACTAAAGTGCCTAATGCGCCCAGAAGAGGGCGCACAGCACGCCAGTACAGAGCTGGCGTGCGGCATTTAGTAATGTAAACATCGGGGATTCGGGCGGGAGTTTATGAGGGGAGGGAGGGGGGGTGATGCAGGGGAAGTGTAGTGACATGTGTTTAAACTTGTGTGGCGGGCCGATTTGAAAGGGAAAGTGACTTTTGGACCCGATCCCCGTGCCCTTGCAAAGTACGCTAGAACCTCGGAAGGTTCACTTGCATACTGGGCATGCGCAGAGGGAAAAATCGGAGCTCACGCGCGCGCCTCTTCAGTACGCCGGGAAATCCTTGGTAAATACCAGGCGGCGTAGCAGTGTTTGCACTGCCTGGAGCGGCGCACGGCAAGCTCCGAGCTGTTCTCGGGCTGCGCTGACACTGAAGGGGAACTCCGCGCCAAATTTCAAATGTGAAACCGGCGCGGCTTCCCCCCCAGGGGTACAATAGGCTCTCCGGCTTGGTCCGGAACGTGAGGGGTAACCCACGCCAAAATCGGCGTGGGGTTCCCCCCCAGATAGATCCGTACCAAGCCCTCATCCCAGGCATGCAGTCTGGCGGACAGGAATGGGGGGTGGGGACGAGCGAGCGGCCCCCCCCCTCCTGAGCCGTACCAGACCACATGCCCTCGACATGGGGGAGTGTGTGCTTTGGGGGAGGGGGGCGCTGCCCCCCACCCCAAAGCACTCTTGTCCCCATGTCGATCGGGACAAGAGCCTCTTCCCGACAACCCTAGCCATTGGTTGTCGGGGTATGCGGGCGGGAGCCAATCAGAATCTGGGAGCCCCGTTTAATAAGGTGGCCCCAGATTTCGGGCCCCCACCCTATGTGAATGAGTATGGGGTACATCGTACCCCTAACCATTCACCTGTGTGAACGTTTTCACTTTTGAGGGTCTTCCGCCGCCCCCTTCAAATTCTTCTGCCTGACGGGGGTCGTACATCCCATCCAGGACTTGGACGTGGCGGGCTTCTCGTCGCTGTCTTCTGCCGCTGCCCCCTTCACCACGAAGCTCCGTGCTTGTTTGATGAGGGCAGCGGGCTTCCGTCGTCTTCTCCGGGGCGGGGTCGTACTTCCCACCCCGGATTTCGTCGCCGTCTTCTGCCGCTGCCCCCTTCACCACGAAGCTCCGTGCTTGTTTGATGAGGGCAGCGGGCTTCCGTCGCAGTCTTCCGCCGCGGGGTGACACTCGCGGGCTTCTTCTTCCATTCGATGTTGACACGGCGAGGTCCGGCGCTGAAATGCCTTCTGAGCGGCGGGCAAGGACTTATATTGGCATTGGGCGTGGGCGTGGTTATGCCAACATGTGACCTTAACCCATGTGACAGTGATGTGACGTGACATCACGTGTCACATGGGTTAAGGTCACATGTTGGCATAACCACGCCCACCGCCCAATGCCAATATAAGTCCTTGCCCGCCGCTCAGAAGGCATTTCAGCGCCGGACCTCGCCGTGTCAACATCGAATGGAAGAAGAAGCCCGCGAGTGTCACCCCGCGGCGGAAGACTGCTGACGGAAGCCCGCTGCCCTCATCAAACAAGCACGGAGCTTCGTGGTGAAGGGGGGGCAGCGGCAGAAGACGGCGACGAAATCCGGGGTGGGAAGTACGACCCTCGCCCGGAGAAGACGACGGAAGCCCGCTGCCCTCATCAAACAAGCACGGAGCTTCGTGGTGAAGGGGGCAGCGGCAGAAGACGGCGACGAGAAGCCCGCCACGTCCAAGTCCTGGATGGGATGTGCGACCCCCATCCAGGCCGAAAAAATCGAGGGGGGGCGGCAAAGAAGAAGGCTGGCCCCCGCGCGGAAGACAACGTCGAGAAGCCCGGAGAGTGGCGCCCTCGGCGGAAGACGGCGAAAGAAGCCCTGGGAGGAGCAGCAGAAGCGGAGGAGCCCGAGGTGGGGCGACACCCCCGTTGTTCTCCGCTGTTTTCGGCCGGCCCCCGGATGTAAAAGAGCTTCATTTTGGGGTGGGGTGGGGGCACAGTCGAGCATGGCGGAGAGATGGGTGGGTGTTTCACCCCCCCGGCAGAAGACGGCTAGAAGGACCGAGGAGTGGCGACGCCCCCGTTGTTCTCCGCCATTTCCGCCGGCCCCCCCCGGATGTAAAAGAGCTTGATTTGGGGTTGGGGCCTGGCCGAACATGGCGGAGAGCATCGGTGGGTGTCTCTCTCCCCGCGGAAGGCGGCGGCGAAGACCGGGGGGGGTAGGTGTACCCCCCCGGCGGAAGGCGAAGACCGAGGAGGGGTTTCGCCCCCGTTGTTCTCCGCCATTTCCGCCGGCCCCCCCCGGATGTAAAAGAGCTTGATTTGGGGTAGGGGCCTCGCCGAACATGGCCGAGAGCATCGGTGGGTGTCCCCCCCCGGCGGAAGGCGGCGGCGAAGACCGGTGCGGGGCTGGAGCCCCCCCCGGCAGAAAACGTCTGGAAGACCGAGGGGCTCCGCCCCCGTTGTTCTCTGCTTTTTTCCGGCCGGCCCCCCCCGGATGTGAAAGAGCTTATTTTGGGGTGGGGCCTGGCTGGACATGGCGGAGATCATCGGTGGGTGTCCCCCCCCGGCAGAAGACGGCGAAGCCCGGGCCCCATGGGCTGGTGGTGGGGGGTCCCGGCAGAAGACCCCCGGAGCTGACTAATAAATTATTTTTTTCTGTGTGTTTTTTTTTGGTGTTTACACTTTTCCACCCGGTGAATGGGTAGGGGTACGATGTACCCCATACTCATTCACATAGGGTGGGTGGCCAGAATCTGGGGGCCCCCTTAATATAGGGGGCTCTCAGATTCTGATAAGCCCCCCGCCCGCATACCCCGACAACCCAACGGCCAGGGTTGTCGGGAAGAGGCTCTTGTCCCGATCGACATGGGGACAAGAGTGCTTTGGGTGGGGGGGCAGTGCCCCCCTCCCCCACAGCACACACTCCCCCCCATGTCGAGGGCATGTGGTCTGGTACGGCTCAGGAGGGGGGGGGGGCGCTCGCTCGTCCCCACCCCCATTCCTGTCCGGCCAGACTGCGTGCCTGGGAGAAGGGTTTGGTCTGGATCTGAGGGGGAACCCCACGCCGTTTTTTGGCGTGGGTTTAACCCCTTATGTTCCAGATCAAATCTAAGAGCCTGTTGTGCACCTGAAGGGGGACCCCCACGCCGTTTTTTTTTGTAATTTGGGGTGGAGTTCCCCTTTATCCCGGTCCTGTCAGGGGGGGGGGGGGAATGCCTGCTCGTCTGTCCCTACAATGTATGAACAGCGATCTGTCATTTCCCCTACACAGTCCCACCCCCTTTACAGTTAGAACACACCCAGGTAACATATTCAACCCCTTCCGCGCCCCTAGTGTTAACCCCTTCCCTGCCAGTGTCATTTTTATAGTAAGCAATGCATTTATATACCATTGCTCGCTACAAAAATGCCAAATCTCACAAAAATGTGTCCGCCACAATGTCGCATTAGACAGAAAAAACAATGATAGCCACCATTACTAGTAAAACAAAAAATTATTCCAAAAAAAACCCATAAGACCAACCCCTACTTAGAACTTTTGCCCAAACCAATCAAACGCTTATTGTGATTTTTTGCAACCAAAAAGATGTCCAAGAATACTTATCGGCCTAAACTGAGGGCAAACATTTTTTGAATATATTTTGGGGGAGATTTATTATAGCAAACCGTAAAAAAGATGTTTTTTTAGTTACCAAATTGTCGCTATAATTTTTGGGTCAAGCAAAAATAAGAAAAAACGCAGAGGTGATCAAATACCACCAACAAAAAAAAAAAAACTAAATTTTTAGGGGGGGGGGGGGGTGGATGAGGACGCCAAATTTTTTTGGGGGCCACGTCGCACAACCACGCAATTGTCAGTCAAAATGACGCAGTGTTGAAATGCAAAAAATGGCCCCGTCAGTGACCAGTAATATGCTCTGGGGCTCAAGTGGTTACAAATTAAGAATACACTAAAGTTAGCCCAATTTATGGCCATAATGTGAAAGATGATGTTACACCGAGTAAATAGATACCCAACATGTTACACTTTAATATTGCACACACTCATGGAATGGCGCCAAAATTCAGTACTTGAAAATACCCATAGGCAACGCTTTTTTATGTGTTTCAGGTTACCAGTTTAGATTTACAGAGGAGGTCTAGTGCTAAAAGTATTGCTCTCGCTCTAACGTACGCTATGATACCTCACATGTGGGGTTTGAACGGGGGTTCAATATGTGGGCGGGGCTTACACATTTAAGGCCCGCCCCCATATATGGAAACATTCTTCAAACCACACATGTGAGGTATCATAGCGTGCGTAACAGCAAGAGGAATATTTATAGCACTAGACCTCATCTGTAAATCTAAACTGGTAACCGGAAACAATAAAAATGCTGCTTGTTCGCTTCTGACTGCGAGCTACTAGGGACAGGGGCTTTTAAATTATTACTATTTAGGTTTGTTACGTAAAAATTCTATAAGACCTCCCGTTCAGCTTGTAAAGCATCACTTCATGGGGACCAAAAAAAAATTTAACACCTCTAATGCTTTCATCCGCCATTGCAGATTTGATTCTGGTACTGCATTTCGAGTGAACTGGGCATGCTCGAACAGTTAGAAAAAGAAGTTGGAAGTTTCATCCTGAAAATGACTTGCATCTTTCTGAGCATGCTCAGAAAGCTCTTTTTTTGGCTTAGTAATTTAAGGACATCCTTAACAGGTGTAAGCAGTTACAAGTGCACACAAACTAGAGGCTGACATTTCTTCATGTGTTTCCAATTGGTTCATTAGCACACATGTTATAAAAAGCGTGGATACTGCACGTGTCAGCTGCCCCTCAGAGGGGGCAGATTTGCTGGCTGGAAGGAATGGCGGAGTGAAACAGAGATGTTTTGGAGCAAGTTTTGTATTTTTTGATGTTTTCTCTGCTACATAATTTTGCTAAATGTTTCTCAAGATGTTAATGACTAATGTTTTAATCCTGTGGGTCTATCCTGTTATTTCAAAAGCATGATTTATTTTCCAATGACTGTGAAATAAACGTTGGTCTTTTTTGTTTTTAGGTGTTTTTATATATTTTTGGTGTGTTTATTTGTAATTTTTTTGTTTTGCTTTCCTTGTTTTGTGGACAAATAAAATTACTTTCAAATTTTGAAGTTTGTTTTGTGATATTTTTTTCCTGCTATGGATTTCAACCGCTGCAGCTGAACTAGTTTGGGCCTAAACCATCAAGTGTGATTTGTCTCTAAGCTCTTTCCTGGTGTGTATGCATGAAATGTTTAGTCACCAGAAAAGGAAGGACAAAGCGGTTAAGTATTGTTTCCTAGAACTGATGTCCAGACTGACTTTTTAAAGCACATGTGCAAGATGTAGGAAAAGCTGCATACAGGGCCTGTTGGGGGGGGGGGGTGGTGTATTGTGTGTGGACAGGCTTGAAGTGCTGATTTACAGCGCTGTGCTTGAAACTAGCACAAGACAATCCTATTCTAATTGTGGGTTGTTTGAGGGAAGCCAATTGAGTGTTAGAACCCCTGCTAGTGTTTTTAGGCTGGGCTTTGTGTCCCTTTTCCTAAAATTGGCTTCACTTCCTGTCACACAGCTGAACAGGAAGTGAGGTTAAAACCCTACCAATGGTCTTTTCTTTGGGACACAGGTCAATCTAACTAGTGTCACCATTAAGCAAATTGCACTGCAGTGTACACCCCAAATGATTAGTTATTTTGGTTTTAGTAAAGGCAAAGCCGCTCTGCAGTAGAAGCGTAGGCAATGAAAATCAGAAGGGAAGCACTGATGGTTTTTACTTCCAATCCCGCCAAGTTTTGAGTTTTCTTCCTTGCTTGTCCACTTGTAGTGCAAAGTGGATTTGCCTTTAGTAAATGGACCCCAAAGTCCAAGATTCCTACTAATTTGGGGTGTACACAGCAAAATGCCATTTCCAAAATGGGAAACTATTTATATTGATCTGTGTGTCCCCAACAAAACATTACTCAGGTGTTTCCCTCACTTCCTGTTTGGCTGTGTGGCAGGAAGTGAATGAATTAAGTAGAAAAGTGACAACATTTGTGAGGTGTCTTTACCCTATCAGGGGTGCAGGCATCCCCAAAACAAACAAGAAAATAGTTGATTTAACATTGGGTGGTGTTTGTGGGGGTCCCTAACACACATTCATACATATTAGCAACGCTGGATCCTGGACTATTGGCATGGTTATATTTTCTTAAGCCTCTCAATAAAATGATATGAAATTTGGGGTTAAACTGGAACAATAATCATCACTTTTTATTTTTTGGATTTCTTTCATTTTGGATAGAGTTGGGGGGGGGGGTTAGAAGCTCTGTCAGTTTATTTTGTATTATCCCTGTCCGTTTGGGGAGATTGGCCTTCACTTCCTGCCCCATAGCCAAACAGGAAGTGATCGAAAAACTAGGCAAATTAAGGGTCTCCTGTGCCCCCCCCCCCCCCCACAGAACTTGTGTGTGTCCCCTGAAAATTCCTGGGTGTCATAAAAAAACAGGGTGTGGCCTTGACAGGAAGGGTGGGTCATTTTTCTATTAGGGGGGTGCCAAAATTTGGTCAGGCCTAGGGAAGCACAAAACCTAAATATCCTACTGCATATTAGGGCTTATTTAGACAGGATCCAATTTACAGCATGTTTTTAGATTGTGGGAGGAAACCCGCACAGGGAGAACATGCAAACTCCAGGCAGATAGTGTCACGGGCGGATTCGAACCAGCAACCCTTTTGCTGCTAGGTGAACCTGCTACACACTACGCTACTGTGCTGAACGAACATGATCGCAGCTGAAAGCATGAGATGTTTTTTTTTTTACCAATTCCATGCTTTCCAGCCTGGAGGACAGATGTGGGGTCTAATTGACCCCGCCTTTCTCTATAAAGAGGACCTGTCACACACTAGTCCTATTACAAGGGATGTTTACATTCCTTGTAATAGGAAGAAAAGAGAAAATAATACATACAAAAAAGGGACAAACAAGTGCAAAAAATGAAATATTAAGTTAAAAAATAAAATAAAAAAGGAATTTTTAAATGCTCGTGTCCCTAGTAGCTCGCACTCCCGAAGCGAACACGCACGCATGCAAGTCCCACCCCACATATGTAAACATCCTTCAAACCCCACATGTGAGGTATCATAGCGTGCGTTAGAGCGAGAGCAATCATTTAGAGCACTAGACCTCCTCTGTAACTCAAAAGTGGTAACCTGAGAAAAAAAGTCAAGCGTTGCCTATGGAGATTTTTAATAACGAAGTTTAGCGCCATTCCATGAGTGTGCGCAAATATGAAAGCGTGACTAGTTAGGTATCTATTTACTCGGTGTAACATCATCTTTTCACCTTATCCCTAAAAATTGGGCTAGCTTTTACTGCTTTCTTATTTTGTCATTCATGAAACAGGTTTTTTTTTGAAAGCCAAAACAAAAAAAAAAAACGTTTGCAAATTTTTGGCACAAATACTGTTGGGAAATGTGTCCGAAAAAATGGCCGCCACTTTATTCCCTAGGGTGTTTGTTAATAAAATATATATAATGTTTGGGGGTCCTGAGTAATTTTCAGGAAGAAAATATAATTGTTACATGAAGGAGAGAAGTGCCAGAATAGGCGCGGTATGGAAGTGGTTTAAAGTGCAACAATAAAAGTGAAAAATTCCTTGAAATTTCGTACCATGGGGGGGGGGGGCAATTAGGGCCGGCCATCAGATCGATTATGGGGCCCCTTACACAGCTTCAGGCATGGGCCCCGTGGAGCAGAGAATGAGGGGGGGGGGGGTGCCGCCTGATAATAAGAAGGGGGGGGGGGGGCTGCCGCAATTTGATAAGCGGGGGGTTCCTTTACTAAAAAATACATATAGAAAAATATATATTAAAAAGGGGTGGTAGCCGCCGGGGCCCTGGGGACCACTGGGCCCTTTAATAAAAATAAACCTCTGGGCTCTTTAACCACTTTGCAACCGCCCTATGCCGAAAGTACGGCTCTAGGGCGGTTGCTGTATTCTAACTGGCCGTTAATTAACGGCCTGTCAGAATCGCGCTCCCGCGCGCCTCCTGAGGCGCGCACCACGGGGAACATCCGTGACCGCCGGGTCCAGAGGACCCCGGGCGCATCACGGTATTTCACGGTATATCGCCGCTGATAGCGGCGGTTTACCACGTGGATCGCGCCGTCCAATGACGGCGCGATCAGATGTAAACAGACCGGCGTCATTTGATGACGCCGGTTCTTCCCTCCTCTCTCTGTACCGATCGGTACAGTGTGAGAGGAGAGGGGAGGGAGCGGATGCAGCGCCAGTGCTGCGGGGTGGATCTGTGACAAATGTAGTCACAGATCCATCCATCCATCCCTCCCTCCTCAGCCATCCCTGCTGCACATACTCTGCAATACTCACCTGGGCATACTCTACTCACATACTCTGGCAATACTCTGCATACTCTGCAATACTCAGGCATACTCTGGCAATACTCTGCAATACTCAGGCATACTCTGGGCAATACTCTGGGCATACTCCGCCAATACTCTGGGCATACTCTGCCAATACTCTGGGCATACTCTGCCAATACTCTGGGCATACTCTGCCAATACTCTGGGCATACTCTGCCAATACTCTGGGCATACTCTGCCAATACTCTGGGCATACTCTGCCAATACTCTGGGCATACTCTGCAATACTCTGGGCATACTCTGCAATACTCTGGGCATACTCTGCAATACTCTGGGCATACTCCGCAATACTCTGGGCATACTCCGCAATACTCTGGGCATACTCCGCAATACTCTGGGCATACTCTGCAATACCCTGGGCATACTCTGCAATACCCTGGGCATACTCTGCATACTCCGCAATACTCTGGCAATACTCTGGGCATACTCTGGCAATACTCTGGGCATACTCTGCAATACTCTGGGCATACTCTACAATACTCTGGGCATACTCTGGGCATACTCTGGCAATACTCCGGGCATACTCTGGCAATACTCCGGGCATACTCTGGCAATACTCCGGGCATACTCTGGGCAATACTCTGCCAATACTCTGGGCATACTCTGCAATACTCTGGGCATACTCTGCAATACCCTGTGCATACTCTGCATACTCCGCAATACTCTGGGCATACTCTGGCAATACTCTGGCAATACTCTGGGCATACTCTGGGCATACTCCACAATACTCTGGGCATACTCCACAATACTCTGGGCATACTCTGCAATACCCTGGGCATACTCTGCAATACCCTGGGCATACTCTGCATACTCCGCAATACTCTGGCAATACTCTGGGCATACTCTGGCAATACTCTGGGCATACTCTGCAATACTCTGGGCATACTCTGCAATACTCTGGGCATACTCTGGCAATACTCCGGGCATACTCTGGGCAATACTCTGCCAATACTCTGGGCATACTCTGCAATACTCTGGGCATACTCTGCAATACCCTGGGCATACTCTGCATACTCCGCAATACTCTGGGCATACTCTGGCAATACTCTGGCAATACTCTGGGCATACTCTGGGCATACTCCACAATACTCTGGGCATACTCCACAATACTCTGGGCATACTCTGCAATACCCTGGGCATACTCTGCAATACCCTGGGCATACTCTGCAATACCCTGGGCATACTCTGCATACTCCGCAATACTCTGGCAATACTCTGGGCATACTCTGGCAATACTCTGGGCATACTCTGCAATACTCTGGGCATACTCTGCAATACTCTGGGCATACTCTGCAATACTCTGGCAATACTCCGGGCATACTCCGGGCATACTCCGGGCATACTCTGGCAATACTCTGGCAATACTCTGGGCAATACTCTGGGCAATACTCTGGGCAATACTCCGCAATACTCTGGGCATACTTAGCAATACTCTGGGCATACAGCAGCCCCTGTCCCCGCGAGCTCGCATGCAGAAGCGAACGCATACGCAAGTCCCGCCACATATAAAAAACGGTGTTCAAACCACATGTGAGGTATCTTTATATCATGTTTTGGGGTTTTATGTATTTTTCTAGCAAATAAATGATGATTTTTACATGTAGGAGAGAAATGTCAGAATTGGCCTGGGTGCTCCCTGCATGTTGGGCCTCTGTATGTGGCCGCACTGTGTAAAAGTCTCACACATGGGGTATCGCCATACTCGGGAGGAATAGCAGAATGTGTTTTGGGGTGTAAATTTGTGGTATGCATATGCTGTGTGTGAAAAATAACCTAATAATATGAAAATTTGATTGAAAAAAAAAAAAAAATCTTGATTTTGCAAAGAATTGTGGGAAAAAATTAGAACTTTAAAAAACTCACCAGGCCTCTTTCTAAATACCTTGGAATGTCTTCTTTCCAAAAAGGGGTCATTTGGGGGGTATTTGTACTTTTCTGGCATGTTAGGGTCTCAAGAAATGAGAGAGGCTGTCAGTACTTCAGGTGTGATGAAATTGATCAATTTTCAGTAATTGGTACCATAGCTTGTAGACCCCAAAACTTTCACCCAGACTAAATAATATCCAACATTTTTTATTTTTTTTACCAAAGATATGTAGCAGTATACATTTTAGGCCAAATTTATGAAGAAAAATTACTTTTTTGCAAAATTTTATAATAGAAATGAAGAAAAATTATTATTTTTTGCAAAATTTTGTTCTTTTTTCATTTATAGCAAAAAAAATAAAAACCGCAGAGGTGATGAAACACCGCCAAAAGAAAGCTCTATTTGTGGGAAAAAAAGGACAAAAATTTCATTTGGTTATAGTGTTGTATGACTGAGTTATTGTCATTCAAAATGTGAGAGCACCGAAAGCTGAAAATTGGTCTGGTTATTAAGGGTGTTTAAGTGCCCAGTGGTCAAGTGGTTAATGAAAAATAAATTACAATATCTATATATATATATCTACATATATAAAATAATAAAAAAGGGGGTTGCCTTGGGAGCTCTGGGCCCTTTAATAAAAAATAACTACCAAAAATCTAAAAAAAAAATAACATGGGGTGGGAGCTGCGGTGGCTCAACGTGAATGGCACTGCGCTGACAAACCGTTCACCTCTGCAGCCAAGGGTTCCGATCCCGGTCTCGGCTACATGTGAATTGAGTTTGGTGGTGTCAGCCCGGCTCCCGATGGGTGTGCTATGCAAGGTACGCCTGTGCTTAGTACGCCCACCCCCCCCCCCCCCCACAAAAAACACCACACTTGCACGCACTTTGGCCATGAGGTCTCCTAAAATAAAGGGAGGCGAAGGACCTACAGGGCTGGCTGGGTGGGCTACACTCCCTCATAGGGGGAGTCCCTCTGTCCCATCGGGCTCCCAAGTGTAGCAGGTGGGGTGAGTGGGAGGCCCCCCTCACACCCACCATTGCCACCGGGGGCATGGAGAAGGATGGCGATTGCAAGTCCAGCTCCTCTCTCTCGACTTCACGCACAAAATACACTTTACAAAAGAAATTAAAGTAAAAAGTAACAAACCTGGGGAAAATGTTTATAACATTTTTAGAAGCAAAAAGGTTGTCATCTGGGGCCCTCTGGGAGCTTTCATAATTATATTATATATATATATGTTAAAAAAATAACCAAAAAATATATAATTTTTTTTGTTTTGTTTTTTTTTTAAAGGTGGGGGGTTGTCATCTGGAGCCCTGGGGATCTCCGGGCCACTGGGGATCTCCAGACCCCTAAAACAAAACATTGGCCCTTTAATAACAAAAAATATGGGGGGTTGCCACCCGGGGCCCTGGGGGCCTCTGGGCCCCTGGGGACCTCCAGACTGCTAAAAAATATTAAATTCCAAAAATTGGCCCTTTAATAAAAAATCCTACAAAAACCAACTACCAAATATATATACAAAAAAAAAAAGAGGGGGGGTTACCATCTGGGGCGCTGGGGGGCCTCCAGGCATCTGGGCACCTCCGGACCCCCGGGCCCCTTACAGGTGTACAGGGCCGCCATCAGGAATTTTGGGGCCCCTTACACAGCTTCAGGCATGGGCCCCCTGGAGCAGAGAACCGGGGGGGGGGGTGCTGCCCGCATGAAATTGAGAAGCGGGGGGGGGGGGGGTGGTGCCGCAAATTGAGGAGCGGGGGGGCCCTTTACAAAAATTTTGACAGAAATAAGAAATAAAGAAAAATATATATAAAAAAGGGGGGTAGCCATCCGGGGCCCTGGGGACCTCTGTGCTCTTTATAAAATAAAAATAAAAAAGAGAGAAAATACATATATATATTTTTTTTTAATATAACATTTTTCCAAAAAATTACAAAAACAAGGGGGTTGCCTTCCGGGGCCCTGGGGACCTCTGGGCCCTTTCATAAAAAAAAAAAAAAACAAATATATTAAAAAAATATATTTATTTTTTTAAATATATATATTTTATTTAAAAAAAAGGGCTTGCCATCTGGGGCCCTTAGTGGCCTCCGGGCCCCTGGGGACCTTCGGAGCCCTTAAAAAAATAAAAACTAAAAAAAAAGGTTTTTTTTTTGTTTTAGGGTGGTTCCCATCCGGGCCCCTGGGGGCCCCTGGGGACCCCCGGGCGGTGTAATCCCTGTACCCCCCTAATGGCGGCCCTGCAGGTGTACTGCCTGTACCCCCCTGATGGCGGCCCTGGGTGTAATGTCAGCATGTGAAAAATGACATTCTGAAGGAAAAAAAAGCCATTTAAAACTGACTCGCGGCAATAATGAATTGTCAGCTCCTGGAAATTGCAGGAGAATTCATTCATTAAAAACACCAATAAAAAAGCGTGGGGGTCCCCCCAAATTCAATAACCAGACCCTTTAGGTCTGGTATGGATATTAAGGGGAACCCCGCCGTCAATTTAAAAAAAAATGACGTGGGGTTCCCCCCAAATATCCATAACCAGACCCTTCGGGTCTGGTGTGGAATTTAAGGGGAACTCCACTCCAAATTTAAAAAAAACTGGCGTGGAGTCCCCCCTAAAATCCACACCAGACCCCTTATCCGAGCACGTTGACCTGGCCGGCCGCAGAAAAGAGGGGGGGACAGAGCGCGGCCCTCCCCCTCTCCTGAACCGCACCAGGCCACATGCCCTCAACATTGGGAGGGTGTTTTGGGGTGCCCCCCAAAACACCTTGTCCCCATGTTGATGAGGACAAGGGTCTCTTCCCCACAACCCTTGCCCGGTGGTTGTGGGGGTCTGCGGGCGGGAGGCTTATCGAAATCTAGAAGCTTTAACAAAGGGGCCCCCCAGATCCCGGCCCCCCCCCTGTGTGAAATGGTAATGGGGTACCTTGTACCTCTACCATTTCACGAGTAACAAAAATGTAAAGGGTTAAAAACTACAAGAGCCGGTTTTTGACAAGTCCTTTATTATCTTCTTTCTTCTTTTCTTCGGGTTTCTTCCTCCATCTTCTTCTTCTTCCTCTGCTTCTGTCTTGGGTCTTCTATGCCCGCATCTTGCCCGGCGTGTTCTTCCATCTTCTGTTCCTCCCGCTGTTCTTCTCGTCCGCATCTTCTTCTCCTTGGTTTTCGCCGGAGGCGCCGCTTCCAATTGAAATCCCCGCTGTCTGCCGGACCACGCCCCCCCCCCCCTCTGACGCCACGGGCAAGCTCTTAGGAGTGTGCTGCAAGTGCGTCAGAGGGGGGCGTGGTCACAAGTGAGAGGGCGGGCAATTCAATTTGAAGCTCGTGCGCGGCTTTTTCTTTGCCAGAGTCGCCGCTTCCAATTGAATTGCCCGCTTTCTGGAACATGTGATCACGCCCCCCTCTGACGCACAGGCACCACACGGGGACTTTCCTAAGAGCTTGCCCGTGGCGTCAGAGGGGGGGGCGTGGTCCGGCAGACAGCGGGGATTTCAATTGGAAGCGGCTCCGGCGAAGAAGAAGAAGGAGAAGAAGATGCGGACGAGAAGGACAGCGGAAGAAGATGAAAGAACACGCCGGGCAAGATGCGGGAATAGAAGACCCAAGACAGAAGCAGAGGAAGAAGAAGGAGGAGGAAGAAGAAACCCGAAGGAAAGAAGAAAGAAGATAATAAAGGACTTGTCAAAAACCGGCTCTTGTCGTTTTTAACCCTTTACATTTTTTTTACTCGTGAAATGGTAGAGGTACAAGGTACCCCATTACCATTTCACACAGGGGGGGGGGCGGGATCTGGGGGGCCCCTTTGTTAAAGGGGTCTTCCAGATTTTGATAAGCCTCCTGCCCGCAGACCCCCACAACCACCGGGCAAGGGTTGTGGGGAAGAGACCCTTGTCCTCATCAACATGGGGACAAGGTGTTTTGGGGGGCACCCCAAAACACCCTCCCAATGTTGAGGGCATGTGGCCTGGTGCGGTTCAGGAGAGGGGGGGGCCGCGCTCTGTCCCCCCCTCTTTTCTGCGGCCGGCCAGGTCAACGTGCTCGGATAAGGGGTCTGGTGTGGATTTTAGGGGGGACTCCACGCCATTTTTTTTTTTACATTTGGGGTGGAGTTCCCCTTAAATTCCACACCAGACCTGAAGGGTCTGGTTATGGATATTTGGGGGGAACCCCACATCATTTTTTTTTAAAATTGATGGCGGGGTTCCCCTTAATATCCATACCAGACCTAAAGGGTCTGGTTATTGAATTTGGGGGGACCCCCACGCTTTATTTTTTCCCTTTTTTTAATGAATGAATTCTCCTGCAATTGCCGGGAGCCGACAATTCATTATAGCCGCGAGTCAGTTTTAAATGGCTTTTTTTTTTTTTTTTTTTTTTTTTTTCAGAATGTCATTTTGTGCAAAGACATATTTCTAACCACAGGAAAAGTGCGCTTTATTCACCTGCTGACATCCCCCCCCCCCCATGGTACGAATTTTTAAATAATTATTCAAATGACGTGGGGGTCCCCCCAAATTCCATTACAGGCCCTTCAGGTCTGATATGGATATTAAGGGGAACCCCGCCGTCAATTCAAAAAAAAAAATGACGTGGGGTTCCCCCCAAATATCCATAACCAGACCCTTCGGGTCTGGTGTGGAATTTAAGGGGAACTCCACCCCAAATTTTAAAAAAAATGGCGTGGAGTCACCCCTAAAATCCACACCAGACCCCTTATCCGAGCACGTTGACCTGGCCGGCCGCAGAAAAGAGGGGGGGACAGAGCGCGGCCCCCCCCCTCTCCTGAACCGCACCAGGCCACATGCCCTCAACATTGGGAGGGTGTTTTGGGGTGCCCCCCAAAACACCTTGTCCCCATGTTGATGAGGACAAGGGTCTCTTCCCCACAACCCTTGCCCGGTGGTTGTGGGGGTCTGCGGGCGGGAGGCTTATCGAAATCTGGAAGACCCCTTTAACAAAGGGGCCCCCCAGATCCCGCCCCCCCCCCTGTGTGAAATGGTAATGGGGTACCTTGTACCTCTACCATTTCACGAGTAAAAAAAAAGTGTCAGTGTAAAAAAAGACAAGAGCCGGTTTTTGACAAGTCCTTTATTATCTTCTTTCTTCTTTCCTTCGGGTTTCTTCTTCCTCCTCCTTCTTCTTCCTCTGCTTCTGTCTTGGGTCTTCTATTCCCGCATCTTGCCCGGCGTGTTCTTCCATCTTTTTCCGCTGTCCTTCTCGTCCGCATCTTCTTCTCCTTCTTCTTCTTCGCCGGAGGCGCCGCTTCCAATTGAAATCCCCGCTGTCTGCCGGACCACGCCCCCCCCTCTGACGCCACGGGCAAGCTCTTAGGAAAGTCCCCATGTGGTGCCTGTGCGTCAGAGGGGGGCGTGGTCACATGTTCCAGAAAGCGGGCAATTCAATTGGAAGCGGCGACTCTGGCAAAGAAAAAGCCGCGCACGAGCTTCAAATTGAATTGCCCGCCCTCTCACTTGTGACCACGCCCCCTCTGACGCACTTGCAGCACACTCCTAAGAGCTTGCCCGTGGCGTCAGAGGGGGGGGGGGGGCGTGGTCCGGCAGACAGCGGGGATTTCAATTGGAAGCGGCGCCTCCGGCGAAAACCAAGGAGAAGAAGATGCGGACGAGAAGAACAGCGGGAGGAACAGAAGATGGAAGAACACGCCGGGCAAGATGCGGGCATAGAAGACCCAAGACAGAAGCAGAGGAAGAAGAAGAAGATGGAGGAAGAAACCCGAAGAAAAGAAGAAAGAAGATAATAAAGGACTTGTCAAAAACCGGCTCTTGTAGTTTTTAACCCTTTACATTTTTGTTACTCGTGAAATGGTAGAGGTACAAGGTACCCCATTACCATTTCACACAGGGGGGGGGCCGGGATCTGGGGGGCCCCTTTGTTAAAGGGGTCTTCTAGATTTCGATAAGCCTCCCGCCCGCAGACCCCCACAACCACCGGGCAAGGGTTGTGGGGAAGAGACCCTTGTCCTCATCAACATGGGGACAAGGTGTTTTGGGGGGCACCCCAAAACACCCTCCCAATGTTGAGGGCATGTGGCCTGGTGCGGTTCAGGAGAGGGGGGGGGCCGCGCTCTGTCCCCCCCTCTTTTCTGCGGCCGGCCAGGTCAACGTGCTCGGATAAGGGGTCTGGTGTGGATTTTAGGGGGGACTCCACGCCATTTTTTTTTAAATTTGGAGTGGAGTTCCCCTTAAATTCCACACCAGACCCGAAGGGTCTGGTTATGGATATTTGGGGGGAACCCCACGTCATTTTTTTTTTAAATTGACGGCTGTGTCAATACTTTTTGATCAACTTTTAATAAATTTCTACACGATGAGGAGGTGTTCTCGCCCTCTTTTTTTCATATCTCCCATGAAATACGGAGTCTCACATCTTCACTGTTCTGTCTGACGTTCCTGAGGCCAGCGATACCTGCTCTCCTTTTGGGATCTGCCTACAGCATCACAACCTGGGACATCGATTTATCCATTGGGATGATCGGAGGGCGGCTAGCCTATACAAGCTTTGAAGACCTACCCACCATACGGTGAGCTGTGGGTCAACAAAAGTCGGTAAGAGTACCTTAATATATATATATATGCCAAGGAATGTCCTGGGAAGATGACCTGTTTCTGAGGGAAAGGATTGCCAATGTATATGGATGAGGTGTTTCAAACTGAATGAACAATCAGTCTGTTTTGGGGAAACTGGAATATCAACATCCTCAAACCCACACCTATTCCCCCTCCCCCCTTGTTTTTGCTGTTTTCAGGACCTCTTGCATTTGTTTTCAGCTGCACTTACTTTGTTGCAACACTTTTCACATAACCTACAGTTTGTGTTTTTTTGAATATTGTTATTTGTTTCACCCAGCTCAATAGCTGGTTCTTCATAGCCTATAGTCTATGATCTTCTTCACGAAGGCTGCACCTTAGGTCTTACTGTATTTTGGCTGGTAGCTACATCACCCTGGCCATTTATGGTTTTTCCTACATCTATATAGTTTTGGCGCTACACTTTTTTTCTTTTTTCCCCTTAATATCCATACCAGACCTAAAGGGTCTGGTTATTGAATTTGGGGGGACCCCCACGCTTTTTTTTTCCTTTTTTTAATGAATGAATTCTCCTGCAATTGCCGGGAGCCGACAATTCATTATTGCCGCGAGTCAGTTTTAAATGGCTTTTTTCCTTTGAAAAATGACATTTTGTGCAGAGACAGTTCTAACCACGGGAAACATGCGCTTTTTCACATGCTGACATTAGAGACCCCCATAGTACGAAATTTAAAGGAAAATTACACTTTTATTATTGCACTTTTAGCATTATTAAAATCACTGCTCCCGAAAAAACGGCCGTTTTAAAAAATATAAAAAGCATTGGTACATGTCCCCTGGGGCAGGACTGAGGTCCCCAAACACTTTTTAGGACAAAACTTGCAGATTAGCCTTTAAAATTCACTATTAAGATTTCCCCCCATAGACTTATACAGGGAGTTCGGCGGCGGCTTTAGTTATCAATCACATCGCGCTGCTGTGCAACGCCGGCTCATGCGCCTAATTAGGGCTTCATCCAGCGCACTAATTAAGGCATGTACCGGCGCAGCGCAGATTCATTAGTAAATCAGCCCCATAGGTTTTGTGCTCTGCGGCGCTGTTTTTCAGCAGAAGATAATGGTCCCTTGATTGCTCCAAGTTCCATTGGAACATCTTTGGGTGGAGACCTGGCTCTCTTGAACGGAGTAGGTGGAAAAGTGACAGCACGTTCTGCTTTCCTTTCACGAATGCGTCGGTCAATAGCAATAGAAAGATGCATAAGATCCTCTAGAGAAGCAGGAAGCTCGACACGGGCAATCTCATCTTTCATTACTTCCGTTAGGCCTAACCGGAATTGGTTCCGTAGGGCAACATCTGACCACTGGGTCTCTTTGCACCAACATTTAAATTCTGTTATGTAGTCTTCGACGGGTCTTCTTCCCTGCTTGAGATTCCTAATTGAGTTCTCAGCAGTCAGCTGTTTGTTTGAATCCTCGTAAAGCTGGGACATCTCCTCCAGGAAAGTGTCAAAAGCACCCAGGAGGTCTCCATGTTCTTCTATGTAAGAGTCAGCCCAGACTCTAGGTTCACCCCTAAGGTAAGAGACTAGCGTGAGGATTTTGACCCTATCGGAGAAGTAGGTGCGGGGCCGTAACTCGAACATTAGTTGACACGAACTTACAAACTGTCGAAAAAGTTTTCTATCCCCTGAGAAAGTTTCTGGGGGGCATACTTTGGGCTCAGGTCTCTCTCTGGCTTGTGCTAAATTTTGGTTGCGAAGAGCATCATTCTCTAAACGTAACTCAGCTAAGGAGTTGGTAAGGGTATCTACCCTTTGTGAGAGTCCAACCAAATGGTTTGCAAGCTCCGCTGGATCCATTTTCCTTTTGGGGTTTGTTTATTATGTTATGACCCTGCGAGATATTAGGACACTGGATAGTGGTCTGGATCTCAGCTGCGGAGGTTACTCAGGTCAGAGCCACCAGTTACTCTATAGAAACACAGAGATTATGGGGTCTTTGTCATCACAGCCTCCAAAGAGAAACAACCTTTGTACTAGGATAGCTATATAAGCAACATGCAGATATAGGGAGCGAAGCACTGTACAGTATGGTCTGTAAGAGGCTGGGATGGTGTGTGGATTGCAAGAGGAATAGATCTATATGTAAACAGTAGGGGCAGCCTGCAATCCTTATGGTGATACAGTTTACAGCAATAGATGACAGCACACACAGAAAGATCACAGTCCTAAAGATACTGCAGTATAGGCAAAGCTAAGCAACACAGTATTAGCCACATGGGGTACTTGCGGTACTGAAGTGTAGGTAGTTAGAATCCTTCCTTCTGGGTACTGAGGTCCATGTAGGCTTGTGGCAGATTGCTGAGGTGCAGGTGCTAGGTGACCTGGGTCTCTTAGGGTTGGTGTCCGGGTCCCTGGTGGCGGCAGGCGTCCAACAGGAATAAACGAACACCCTGCCGCCACATCAGGGGATTTAAATAGCGCGCCTGGAACGCGGAATTGTGCGGGTCGCACTTCCGCGTTCCAGCGTGGAGCGCAGACGTCCGCGCACCGGAAGTGACGCGGACGAGATGTAGAACGGATCGCGGCTGTCAATACAATGTACAGCTGCGCTCGTTCTATCAAAAGTAACGCAGATGGCGTTACAAATCCACAGACATCTCCCCCACTGTAATATCCACAATCACCCCCACTGTAATCCACAGACATCTCCCCACTGTAATCCACAGACATCTCCCCCACTGTAATATCCACAATCACCCCCACTGTAATCCACAGACATCTCCCCACTGCAATCCACAGACATCTCCCCCACTGTAATATCCACAATCACCCCCACTGTAATCCACAGACATCTCCCCACTGTAATCCACAGACATCTCCCCCACTGTAATATCCACAATCACCCCCACTGTAATCCACAGACATCTCCCCACTGTAATTCACAGACATCTCCCCCACTGTAATATCCACAATCACCCCCACTGTAATCCACAGACATCTCCCCACTGTAATCCACAGACATCTCCCCCACTGTAATATCCACAATCACCCCCACTGTAATCCACAGACATCTCCCCACTGTAATCCACAGACATCTCCCCCACTGTAATATCCACAATCACCCCCACTGTAATCCACAGACATCTCCCCACTGTAATCCACAGACATCTCCCCCACTGTAATATCCACATACATCTCCCCCACTGTAATCCACAGACATCTCCCCCACTGTAATATCCACAGACATCTCCCCCACTGTAATATCCACAGACATCTCCCCCACTGTAATCCACAGACATCTCCTACCACTGTAATATCTACAGACATCTAGGCCTCTGTCTATATTGTGGTAAGCGGGGTCACTTCCTGCATTCTTGTCTGATGCGGCTGAAAAAACTCCTGGGCCTAATGGGAGATCAAGGAGCCCCATAGGGCCACACTGTTTTGAAACCTTCTCTAGAGAGATTAGTAGTACCCATGTTCTTGTCTTGGAACAATAAGAGCTACTCCACCGTTGTCTTTGTTGATTCTGATGCAAGTGGGGTATTTCTCGATGCAACGCTGGTTAAGAGTGTCCAGACTTCGACGGTTCCGAAAGATCCAGCTCTGTGTGTAACTAAGCTTGTGGAGAACCTCTTGGTGATGGACTTATCTCTCTCGAGACCAATCCCCTTTCCATTCTAGTGGGGGCTCTGCATTTTGAAGAGTTATCATTTGATGTCATCCCGTCTCCTAAGTATCCTGTAATTCTTGGGTTCCTTTGGTTATGTATCTACAGTACATCTATTGACTGGTCCTCTGGTCAAATTGCTCCCTGGAGCACATCTGGTTATGTTCACTGTATCCAGAAGTTGGTACGCAATAAAGTGTCCATACTTGAGGTGTCTACTCTCCTCGAACTACCAGAGGCCTATGCTGGGTTTGCTGATGTATTTTCCTGAAAAGCAAGCAGAGGGGCTTCCTCCACATCGCTCTTATGACTATGCTATTGACTTGCTTCCCGGTTCTCCATACCCCAAGGGGAAAACCTATCCTCTTAACCTTGCGGAAACAAAGGCTATGGTGGAATACATTGAAGACAGTATAATTTTCTTCGTGCGAGACACAGGGGAGAATAAAAGCCTGTAAATCTCTCTGAGGGAAGAACTAGAATCATTACCATGTTAATGTACACCTCCTGATTGGAATATGCTATTGTGGTCAGGATGAATAAATGTTCTAGAGGGAGATGCCTGAACCACCAAAAGC
Source organism: Rana kukunoris (assembly GCA_029574335.1). NCBI lineage: Eukaryota > Metazoa > Chordata > Amphibia > Anura > Ranidae > Rana > Rana kukunoris. The sequence goes on from CM056051.1 coordinate 150,551,515, forward strand.
AACCAAGTTTTACTGCAGAAGGCACCCACGGATCCCAAAAATGGCTTTTACCATCTGTGCGCACAGTCAGCCACCCAGGCACCCACCACATTAGCCTGGGGGGGGGGGGGGGGGGATCTCCCGGTCAACAAAACTTCTGTAGGGGATGAAGGGATTGAAAACGACAATGGCTGTGTGTTCTCCAGAAAGGCGCCCTTGCATTCCCTTACATCCGCTCTTGAAGTTTTCTAAAAAATAATTTTGAATCCTAGAATGTGGAGTGGGCCAAACTAGCAGAGAGAACACACCGGAGCCTCTTATGAAATGGAAATCTAGACTAACCACTGATTTCTCTTGGAATAGTGCTTAGCGTTGGGATGTACATGTAACTTTAAATCATGACCAATAAAGATTGTTCGACATTCCAAGGATGTGTGCTGCTCTATGAAACTTGAACACTGTTATATGGCAATCAGGAACCAACTGCGAGCGCCATCCAAACTAAGGACATCCAGGTGTGAGTCTCTTGGAATAGTCACATCTAACTTCAGGTCAGATGGAAAAATTTGTCATCATACAGGCACTTATGATCACCCTAATTTAGGACAGGTTTGTTGACCAAGGACTTGGTCTTATAGCCCTCTGTGTTGTCACTGAGTAGAGCACTGTCCTAGGGGTACATTGATAACAACAAAAGCTACCGGTACTTCGTCCACAAAATTCACTGAGCACTCAAGCTCACCAAGAGCACTAGTAACCTGCTCTTTTGGCAATTCATGGGAAATGGTGCCTACGTGATTATAGGTCCAACTGTATTGTGCTTGCCATGCTATCACTGGCTTACAAGCCCCCCTGCTTCTCAAAATGAATCTCTCAGATCTCCATCAATTCCTCAATCGAGGACACAGCCAACGGAAACAGAGTCTTCCCTAGGAGGAATAAGAATGACAAACAAAATCTCCAAAAATGATGTGAAGGCAGTGGATAATTCCTGGGATCTCTCTAGCTCCAGGTACAGTGCCTTGAAAAAGTATTTATACCTCTTGACATTTTCCACATTTTGTTATGTTACATCCAAAAACTTAAATGCATTTTATTGGGATTTAATGTGATAGACCAATACAAAGTGGCACATAATTGTGAAGTAGAAGAAAAATGATAAATGGTTTTCAGTTTTTTTACAAACAAATATGGGAAAAGTGTGGTGTGAATTTGTATTCAGCCCTCCTAAATACTTTGTAGAATCACCTTTCACTGAAATTACAGCTGCAAGTCTTTTTGGGGATGTCTCTACAAGCTTTGCACATCTAGAGAGTGATATTTTTGCCCATTCTTCTTTGCAAAATAGCTCAAGCTCTGTCAGACTCGATGGAGAGCGTCTGCAAACATACATTTTCCTGCTACAGATTCTCAATTGGATTTAGGCCTGGACATGAATGTGCTTTGATCTAAACCAGTGGTCTCCAAACTGAGGCCCAGGGGCCAGATGTGGCCCTTTGCTTGCTTTTATCTGGCCCTTGAATTTCATCCCCTGATACCAATAATAGAGCATAATTCTGCCCACTGACAAGAATAAGTGGGCGTAAATTCCCCCACTGAAACAATGAACAAGCAAAATTCCTCCCAATGACACTAACAATGGGACACAATTTCTCCCAATGACAATGACAATGGCGTCCAATATAACCAACAATGGGGCAAAATTCATCCCACTGACACAAAGATTGGGCATTGTTTTTTTCCCCCTAGACGTTGGGACTTTTTCTACTTCCAATGGCCACATTCTGGCCCTCCTGAAGTCTGTAGGACAGTAAACTGGCCCTTTGTTTAGAAAGTTTGGAGACCCCTGATCTAAACCATTCTATTGTAGCTCTGGCTATATGTTTAGGGTTGACGTCTTGCTGGAAGGTGACCCTCTGCCCCAGTCTCAAGTCTAATGCAGCGTACACACGATCGTTCTTTGGCATGAAAAAAACGAAGTTTTTAAAAACATCATTTAAAATGATCGTGTGTGGGCTTCACACCGTTTTTCATCTTCTGAAAAACGACAAAAAATAAATTCGAACATGCTGCATTTTTTCACATCGTTTTAAAAAATGTTGTTTTTCGGGTTGTAAAAAATGATCGTGGGTGGGCTAAAACGACGCTTTTAACCCGCACATGCTCAGAAGAAAGTTATGAGACGGGAGCGCTCGTTCTGGTAAAACTACCATTCATAATGGAGTAAGCACATTCATCACGCTGTAACAGACAGAAAAGCGCGAATCGTCTTTTACTAACAAGGAATCAGCTAAAAGCAGCCCAAAGGCGAATAGAACTTCCCCTTTAGAGTGCCGTCATACGTGTTGTACGTCACAGCGTTTTGTTCATCATTTTTCAAAAACGATGGTGTGTGGGCAACGTCTTTTTAATGATGAAATTGGAAAAACTTAGTTTTTAGGACATGCTGAAAAAGGACGTTTTTTTTTAATGCCGAAAAACTATTGTGTGTACGCGGCATAACAGGTTTTCAAGAATCTAACAGGTTTTCTTCTAAGATTGCCCTGTATTTGGCTCCATCCATCTTCCCATTGACTCTGACTAATTTCCCTGTCCCTGCTGAAGAAAAGTATCCCCACAACATGATTTTGTCACCACCAGGTTTCACAGTGGGGATGGTGTGTTCAGTGTGATATGCAGTGTTAGTTTTCTGCCACACATAGCGTTTTGCTTTTAGGTCAAAAAGTTAAATTTTGGTCTCATCTGACCAGAGCACCTTCTTTCAAATGTTTGTGTCCCCCCACATGGCTTCTCGCAAACTGCAAATGGGACTTCTTATTGCTTTCTTTCAACAGTGGCTTTCTTTTTGCCACTCTTCCATAAAGGCCAGATTTGTGGAGTGCACAACTAATACTTGTCCTGTGGTAGTTAGGGGTATCAGAGTAAAGGTGGCTGAATACAAATGCACACCACCCTTTTCACATATGTATTTGTAAAAAAAAATGAAAACCATTTAAGTTTTCCTTCTACTTCACAATTATGTGTCACTTTGTGTTGGTCTCTCACATAAAATATCAATAAAATACATTTACGTTTTTGGTGAGGAGCATACTGTAGTGCTACTCTCGTAGGAGCTGATAAGTACATTTCCCTGACCCTTCTCCCAATAGTTTTCTTGCAGTACAACACACAGTTCCAATCACTCTTCAGGCTCATTAAAACGGAGTTCTGCCTGCCCCTTTAAAAATTAAAACTACTGTTACTTTTAACATGCTCTTCAGGACACAAGGCACTCTGTCTGCAAGTGCAATCTACCACTTGCCTGACTCCCTTCCACCCAGCAAAATGGAATAGAAACTGACCACTTTTTTTTTATTTGCTGATGACAAATTGTGCAATAGGACTGATATTGCCGGAGGTGTCTGTAACATGGAACATGCTTTGGCATTGTTGGAAGATTAGTCAAAGTAATGGAAACAACAGTTTACCATTTCTAAATGTAAAATATTGCACCTAGGGAAAAATCCTCTGACAGAGTACAGTATTGTAAGTACAGGGTTGAGTGGAGACCTCACTTACAAAAAGATGTTTGATTACGTTGACAGATCCCCGTTCTGGCTCTCTGTGGAGCGATCGCGGCCAATATACAGCTACGGCGATTCGCGGGATCGAGCCGACCTGCCGCAGTATAATGATGGTGGCTGGTCGACAAGTAGTTAAAGGAGTTAAATAAGGTTCAGACAGTGGTGTAGCTAGCAATTCTGGCCCCCGGGGGCTTGCCATTTTTTTGCACCAACACCCCCCCCCCAACAAGAAAAATGGTAAGTGGCAATATAGCAGCGCCTTGCGAAAACTGTGGGTGTGGTCAGATTGCATCAACAGTGGGAGGGGCTTAAAGAGCCATATGCTTTAATGACTGTGCCACAAGCGAGTTTATTACAGACAGTACAAACCTCAGTATACTAATTTTAAATTAAAACTGTTCTATTTCATATACTTTACTACACAAAGCTAACCTTAAAGTGATATTAAAGTCAAAAGACAACCTAGGCTCTGGTGGACTTTTCTGGATCGAGAGAGGGCTCAGGTAAGTATTAGGTGGGGCTGGAGGGGGGCTGCTGCACACAGAAGGTTTTTTAGAATGCATGAAGATGTAGAAAATTCCTGGGCCTTTTAGGCCTAATGATGACCTCCAAAGTCAGGGACAGCTGACATCCTTTTGTGAAGAGTGAGTTACGACGTATGGTGCGTATAATGCAAGATGAAACGGTGGGCGCTGGACACTTTTTGAATGCAAAGAGATTTATTGTCTCTTAACCACTTCCCGCCCGGCCAATAGCCGATTTACGGCCGGGAAGTGGTTATGAAATCGTGACAGACCGTTCTCAAACGGCCTGCACGATTTCATGCCGCACGCGCCCGTGCGGGCGCGCAGCGCGGCGATCGGTGATGCGGGGTGTCAGTCTGACACCCTGCACCTCCGATCTCGGTAACGAGTCTCCGGCGGAGCCTCGTTACCACGTGATCAGCCGTGTCCAATCACGGCTGATCACGATGTAAACAGGAAGAGCCGCCGACGGCTCTTCCTCACTCGCGTCTGACAGACGCGAGTACAGGAGAGCCGATCAGCGGCTCTCCTGACAGGGGGGGTTCGCGCTGATTGTTTATCAGCGCAGCCCCCCCTCGGATCGCCACACTAGACCACCAGGGAAATAAAAAAAATACAAAAAAAAATACAAAAAAAAAAAGACAAAAAAAATGACAAAAAAAAAAAAAAAAATTACAAAAATAAAAAATTACAAAAAAAAAGGGGGGCAGTAAAAAAAAATGATGCCAATCAGTGCCCACACATGGGCACTGATTGGCAACATTGATCCATCAGTGCCACCCCTCAGTGATCATCAGTGCCACCCCAGTGTCTGTCAGTGCCACCCCACAGTGCCAATCCATGCCCAGTGCCCACCTACCAGTGCCCACCTGTGCCACCTATCAGTGCCCACCTGTGCCGCCTATCAGTGCCCACCTGTGCCACCTATCAGTGCCCACCTGTGCCGCCTATCAGTGCCCACCTGTGCCGCCTATGAGTGCCCACCTGTGCCGCCTATGAGTGCCCACCTGTGCCGCCTATGAGTGCCCACCTGTGCCTATGAGTGCCCATCAGTGCCGCCCATGAGTGCCCATCAGTGCCGCCCATGAGTGCCCATCAGTGCCCAATACCAGCGCCGCCTATCAGTGCCCATCAGTGCTACCTAATCGGTGCCCATCAGAACTACCTCATCGGTGCCCATCAGTGCCACCTCATCGGTGCCCATCAGTGCCACCATATCAGTGCCCATAATTGAAAGAGAAAACATACTCATTTACAAAAAAATTAACAGAAAAAAATAAAAACTTAATTTTTTTTTCAAAATCTTCGCTCTATTTTTAGTTGTTGCACAAAAAAAAAAACCCGCAGAGGTGATCAAATACCACCAAAAGAAAGCTCTATTTGTGGGGAAAAAATGACGCCAATTTTGTTTGGGTGCAGTGTAGCATGACCGCGCAATTGTCATTCAAATTGCGACAGTGCTGAAAGCTGAAAATTGGCTTGGGCGGGAAGGTGCGTAAGTGCCTGGTATGGAAGTGGTTAAACAAAATTGTGGGAGAGAACGTTAGGGCCAGGATACCCTTAGGTAGATGCAACGTTCTACTCGCCCTGCTGTGGGCCCTACTCGGTGTCGGGGGGTTGGTGTTACCTGCACTTGTGTCTTGAATCTATTTTCATCTGCTTGTGTCCCTTGAACGGCTGTGGAGGAGATATATGCTGATACCCTACTACCTGTTGGTAAGCCTCTGTCCATGTGGTGGTGGCTCACCGGATCTTACAAAGCACTTGGGTGTTGTTTGTCGTCAAGCACTATCATTTGGACTTTATTCTTTCACTCACAAGGACTTCTGTTGTTTTGTGTCTATTTACTTTATTGGCGCAGTTTTTCTTTTTCTAGATGCAACGTTAATTGGCAGACTCCGAGACTTCTATAGGCAGACAGCTATACAGGTGAAGGCCTCCATCTGCACACCACTTCTGTATAGGTAGGACGCTGTCTCCTATAGCAACAGTCTAGTAGAAGTTACTAACTGTAATTGCAGCCAACTATTTGCAACATGAACAGTTCTCAGCTTACCTTACAATCACTCACAGTGGGTCTTCACTCAACGAGCTCCCAGTCTCTCTTACTAGATTCAGATTCAATAGCCACTGGATCCCCTGAGCTCTTCCACTATTAGCACTCAGTATCTTCCTCAAGCGTCACTCCTGCTTCCCTGCTGGGTCCCTGGCTTGGCACTTACAGATACTCTTCAAGCTTCAACCCCGCTGACATGCTAGTTCCCTGACTTGGCACTTGCTGAAGCTCCACAAGTGTCACCACTGCTGCCCCGCTGGGACCCTGACTTGGCACTTGTTAAAGTTTTCCCAATTCTTCACTGTCCCTGGCTGGTGAGAAGTCTGCTTTGGTACTGGCCTCAGCTTACTCACAGTGGTCTCTGGTAACAAGGTGGATGGTCCCTTAGTGGTGAAAGCTTCCCCTCTACCTCCGACCATGACTGGTTCCCCGGCCGGCAGAACCGTTGCTTCTGGTTGGACTACAGGCCCACAGCCCCAACCCTACTCTCCTGCTTCTGGATAGGCCCTCAGATAGCCTAGCAGCCAGATGTCCCCTGGATAGGCCTAAGACTTAAGGCCTAGCAACCCAGGGCAACATAACACACGTCCACCCAGACAGCCATCCAGGTGGCACAGAATCCCGATTACCTGAGAAAAAATGTACTCTCCCAGAAGGCCAAGGGGCCCAAGAAAATCCCTGCCCATTGACTGAGACACCCTATTCATTCATAATCTTTCATTGCTATGCCCTTAAAAAGAAAACAAAAATGTATCTTGTGCCAAATGTGCAAATAAACAAAGAGTTAAACTAAATATGCACCTCAAAAGAACAGTGGATACCGCTGCTGCAAAGTGGATTTAAAAAACGGGTGAGTGTGCTAATGGCTATTAAATAAAAGTAATAACTATAATCGAAAATAAATTCATAAATAAATGAATAGCAAGTGATACACCAGCCTACCTAATATAACCTAAATATCACAAAAAAAAAAACACGTTAACATCTAGTCCCCAACGTGACAGGTGCCTAATAGTTAAACTTGATAATTAGTGGTCATTAGGTGAAAAATAAATGAATATAACAACAATATTCCATAAATAATCACAATAAAATAGATTAAATAAATTCATGTGCTGCTATGAGTCCATAGAACTTTGCTATTAACAGATGAATAAGCAGATAATGGAACAACCTCTTAGCCCATGGAGACTCAGGACGGCATATGCAAATAAGAAGATAAGGTCCAAAATAGTGTAATCCCGTTTATTATACTTAAAAATGTTCAAATAAAAAGCCAAATGGCTGCTTACTCTTAATTGCATATGCCGTCCTGAGTCTCCATGGACTATTGCCGCGTACACACGATCACTTTTTGTGATGAAAAAAAAACGAAGTTTTTCAAACTTCATTTTCCAAAACGACGTTGCATACACACCATCGTTTTTCCAAAATGCTCTAGCAAAGCGTGGTGACGTACACCATGTTCGACGGCACTCTGTTCCATTGAAGCTCCGTCTCATAACTTGCCTCTGAGCATGCGCGGGTTTAAAAACGTCGTTTTCAACATCGTTTTGCCCACACACCATCACTTTTTATGACACAAAAAACGACGTTTTAAAAAACGACACAAAAAATTCAAGCATGTTCGAATTTTTTTTTGGTCGTTTTTTTGAAGACATAAAACAACGTTTTGCCCACACACAGTGATTTTAAATGACGTTTTTGAAAACGTCATTTTTTTTCATCACAATAAGTGATCGTGTGTACGCGGCATAAGAGGTTGTTCAGTTATCTTCTTATTCACCTGTTAATAGGGCTCATTCAGACAGGCACTGAAACATGTCCTGTATGCTGAGCTATTTTTTGCTGCATCTACTGTACGTCCACTAGAGAGTTTCACCTATAGAAGTGGGTGCACAGATCCGAATGCAGACACTGTGCGTTTGGATAAATGCACCCTTCCTGTCTGCAGGTAAAATTTTGACATTCAACTACTCATGTCCATGCAGCTGATGCGTCCCAATTGACTTTGACTGGACTGTCTGCACAGGGATGCACAGAACACCAAGTATCCCCACGCAGTACACGGCCATCACAGGGCATGGATGCAGATGCTCCATGTGAATGAGGCCTAATTGTCATGTGGGTCAGATAGCAGGAAAGAGGAAAACTCAAGTAATTAAAAGAGAAGTATGGAAATGTATTTTTTGAATCATACTTACCTAGGTAGATGCTGCATCTGTCCCCAGCTGACTCTAATGCCGCGTACACACGGTCGTTTTTTGCGATGAAAAAAAACGTTGTTTTTTAAAACGTCATTTAAATTGATCGTGTGTGGGCAAAACGTTGTTTTTTGTCTTAAAAAAAACGACCAAAAAAAAATTCCAGCATGCTTGAATTTTTTGTGTCGTTTTTTAAAACGTCGTTTTTTGTTGCGGGTTTAAAACGACGTTTTTCAACCCGCGCATGCCCAGAAGCTAGTTATGAAGCGAGCTTCAATGGAAAAGTGTGGTGAACGTAACCTTGTTTTTTGTGAAAAAAACGATGGTGTGTATGCAACATCGTCTTTGAAAGTGACGTTTCAAAAACGTAGTTTTTTACTTCACAAAAAACGTTGTTTTTTTTCATCGCAAAAAACAACCGTGTGTACGCGGCATTAGGCTGAGAACCTGAGCAAAGAGCTAATGGATGTCAGTCTCTGGCTCTCTGCTCAGCCCCCCCCCCCCACCAGTGCTCACTGAAACACTGGGCTGTGGAGGGGGGCTGTAGCAGCCGGCTAAGGGCCTCAGCGGCTCGCTGAGAGGCTGAGCTGGGTGCTGGTCCAGGCATGTGGGCGGATCTCAATCATATGCTTGGAATCTTTGCCCTGCCTGGACCCACTCTGTGACATCAGACGAGAGAGGGCTTAAGCCCGCTGTCATCTGAAAATCGGTCACAGGACTGCAAAACAATCTGCACTGCTATGATCAGCAGGAGAAGTACAACCAAACAGGCTTTGGCTGTACTTCTCCTTTAATAAATGTATCACTTGACCAAAGGCCCCTATCCAGGGGCCTTTGCTACACCAACCACCATTTCCTAGTCAATGGCCTCCTCTGCACCCACCCCCCTAGTCCAGGGCCTCCTCTACACCCCTCTCCTAGTCCAAGGCCTCCTCTATAGCCCACCCCAAGTTCAGAGCCTCCTCTGCACCCTGGGTCTTTTACCACATCAACCCCACTTTTAAAGTCCAGGGCATTCTCTGCACCCCCCAGTCCAGGGCCTTTGGTGTACTCCCCTCCTAGTCCAGAGCCTCCTCTGCACCCTCCTCCTAGTCAAGACCTTCCTCTGCATCCCCCTCTCCTAATCCTTTTATAGCCCAGGGCCTTCTCTGTACCCCCCTCCCCCACTTCAGCACCTTCTCTGCACCCTCCCAGTCCAGGGGCTCCTCTGCACCCCCTCCCAGTCCAGGGCCTCCTCTGCAAGCCCCAGTTCAGGGCCTCCTGTATACTCCCCTCCTAGTCCAGAGCCTCCTCTGCATCCCCTAGTCCAGGGCCTCCTCTGCATCCCCCTAGTCCAGGGAAACCCCCCAGCCCAGGATCTCCTCTGCATTTCCCCAGCACAGGGTCTCCTTTGCGACCCCCCAGCCCAAGGCCTCCTCTGCACCCCCCAGCCCAGGTCCCCACTCCCCCTATCAACTCAGGGCCTCCACTGCACCCTCCAGTCCAGGGCCTCCTCTGAACCCCCGCCCCCCCCAGTCCAGAATATTTCTTCTTTTTCCATTATCGCACCCTATTAGATAGGTGCTAAGTTAGATACATTTAGTTTGTGCTCACTGTATTCAGTGGAGCTGCTTTTCAGTGTTTCGGACACTGTATTCCCCTGTTATGTCTTGTGGAGATGTATTTATATGAAGAAATAGAGGGGATTTTTTTGGACGTGCGACCAACCAGAGTATTTCTTCTTTTTCCAGCATGATTACCACTTCCCATGCTTGGGACATAAGCAATGATCAATGTATCATTATTTAGAGTTGGCAATTCCCTTCAGTGTAAAGGTAATCCTAGCAGCTATGGAGCCGCTGAATTACTTTACTAGGCGCCCATGTCTGATCAGGGTACCCAGTAAGGATGCGACTGGCAGCGTCTGCTTCAAGGGACATATAGGAGAGGAACTGATGTTGTTCCTCTCACTATGTAATGGTTAGAAACCGGAAGCATTGATAATTTCCTCACTTCCAGTTTTAGTCTCATGTAAAACAAGCTGTTACCAGCTTGTCAAAGCAACTGATCAAACCGATCTCAGGCAGAGGAGAGGTGTGGGGTTCTAAGTAGTGCTCTAGCAAAAAAAATTATGTTTTTCTACATGTAAGAGAGGAATGTCAGAATTGGCGGGACTGAAAGTGGTTAAAGAAATAAGTTCGCCATTGGAAGCATGCTACTTATTTAGGGTATAATGTGTGATATATTCCAGCCACAAACTCCCCTCCCCCAACTGTGTGCGGCGCAGGGGTTCTTCTCCCTTGCATTCCGGAGCTCCACCTATGCTCCACCTATGCACCTATGCAGCCTTGTTAATCTGTGAATGAATGAACTACAACTACCATTGTGGCAGACGGCTTGTAGTTTTCAATGAAATGCGAGGGCGCTGGTGAGTGCTATTGTAGTTTATTGATCTTCCTGGACATTAGTAACTACCTGCCCGTATTGGAGGCACAGACAGAAAGCTATACTAAGGGCTCATTCACACCTGAGCGTTTTGTAGCCTGCAGCCAAAAAACAAGGGGAAAAAAATCCATTATTCTCATTGGAGATGGTTCACATCTCCACTCCAAAATGCCTAAAGCTGAACGCCTGAAGCTCAAACAGGTTCTGGACCCTTTTTTGTTGCTCAAATTGGCTCAAATTAGGCTGATTAGGGCGTTTTTGAACGTTTGTATTCCCATAGAAACGAATGGAAACGCTTGATTCAAGCATCTTTGTTGCTTTAATCTGTTCTGTGAAATAGAAGAAGATAAAAAAATCTACAAACATAGCAACAAATGATGAAAGAGATGATAATTCCGCAGATTATACGAGAAGCCGCGGTGAACATATACATTTAAAGGATTTAAAAAAAAAAACAGCCGATTGTCATTCTAACAACTCGCCTGCATGTAATGTTAAAAAAAAAATGTTTGGGTGAACCCCCGCTTTAAAGTGGTCGTAAACCTTAGGCCGCGTACACACGACCAGTTTCAGCGGACATGTTCGATGGTGTGTACGGCCTATCTGACCGTTTTCCAGCAGGCCAAAGTTTTAAAACATGCTTTAAAACCTGTCCGATAGAAACCTGTCCGTCGGACAGGTTCGATGGTTAGTACACAAAATCATCGGACCAAAAACCCGTGCATGCTCAGAATCAAGTCGACGCATGCTTGGAAGCATTGAACTTCCTTTTTTCATCACGTCGTTGTGTTCTACGTCACTGCATTCTGGTCTGATTGGATTTTGGTCTGATGGTGTGTACGAACATCAGACCATCAGACAAGTTCAGAGTTGTCTGATGAAAACGCTCCGACGGACAAGTTTCATCAGACATGTCTGATCGTGTGTACAGGGCCTTAGACACTCAGACAAGCTTTATAAATTCTGGAATTTGAATGGATGTAGAGAAGAGAAGCAGATAAACAGGTACAACTTATGTAGGAGGATTTGTTTCATCTCTGTGTATCATCCAGTCAATTCACTGGGTATATGTGAGGGTTTACAACCACTTTAAGTTATATGCAAATAATTAAAGGGCTTGGTGTTTCATACTTATGGGTATTTTTTTTATTTTTTTTATCCACTTCAGACTCCACCATTAACAAGAGACCAGCTCATGGTTTCTTAGCTCATGTTGTCTCTGCTCAGTTTCGCATCATCTGTGGTTATCTTTTTATTAATTTATTTATGGAGAGTTTTTTTTTTAAAAGATAAAGTAACCATGAGACGAATTAGCTTTCATGTTTCCAGTAGAGGCCAACCGGATAGTTGTCTGTATAAACACCCATTTCAACATATTATCTACTACCCCCCCCCCCCCCCACATCCTAATGTTTCTCCTTTCCTTTTATGGTAGTTTTCCCTTTCGCCCTAGTTTTTACTCTTATACCAGTACTCTTAATTTTTCTGCGTAGTGCTTTTTTAAAATTCTTTCCATTTTATCAATTTTTCTTTAAATCCTATTTTTTCCTCTCCTGTACTGTATTTCAACTCCTCCACTCCATCCTATAAGTTTCTTCCACTGAGTCTATTCATTCCCATATTAGTGGGCTTTCAGTTTCTTGACATTTTTTTGGGATCATCCTTTTGGCTGCGTTTAATAAATGAGGGATCAGGGATTCTTTGTAGTTTTTTACTTTCTCTTCACCTCCATGGAATAAGACTACCCATGGTCTTTTTTAATCTCCTTCTTAGTGACTTATTTTATTAGGCCTAAGATTTTCTCCCAATAATTTTTGATTTTAGGGCAATCCCACCATAGGTGCGCCATTGTTCCCCTTGTTGTACACCCTCGCCAACAGTCTGCTGACTGTCCCCCTACTTATTTTATCGGGTGTTGCATACCACCCTGTTAAGCACTTGTAATTAATTTTAGCGGTCCTGATGTCGATGGCAGAATAGTGGGTCAAGTCTATAATTCTTTCTATAGTGATTTTATCCCTTTGTGTTCCCAACTCCTTTTCCCATTTGTGGATGAATGGAGGTATCTCCAACATGTCCATCTTCAGCAGAAGTTTATAAACTTTTGAGGTAATACCTTTTGTACTCTCTGCTATGCACAGCCTTTCCAGCGGTGTAAGATCCTCCCCCGACCTAATCGGCTGGGTTAGGTCCTGCACAAAGTGAGACAGCTGGAGATACCGCCATTCGTCCATTCTTCCTTACACTTTAGCTCCTGGAGTGTCATTTTTTTCCCTCTTTTTATTATATCTCTTAATTGTGCTTTATGCTTTTTTATCTAATTCCCTCCCACTATTTTTTTTCCGGGTGCAAAATATTTGTTTTCTTTTAAATCTATAAGAGGTGAGTTATAGCCACTATCTATTTGTGTATGCAACCTATCCCATATACTTAGGGCCCTTTCACACGTCCGTTCAGTTCGTCCGTTTTTTTTGGACGTCCGTTAACGGACCTCAATGCTTCCGTTAGCGGATGAGCATCCGCCAAACGTCCGTTAACATCCGTCTGCGGTAAGCTCAGTTTTTTTGGACAGAAGAAAACCCTATTTTTCTTCCATCAAAAAAACGGAACGGACGAAAAACGGATGAAAAACTGATCAACTGAAGGGGAAAAAACTGAAGGGGAAAACTGAACGGACGTGTGAAAGAGCCCTTAGTGCGTTACGTGTCAAAACATGTGTGCTACCATCTAGTGCTCTATACTGTGGTGGGTTCCATATAATACTTCCGAATTGTGTCTTGGACAGCCCTCCATGTTTCTTGTCCTGTTTTAATACCCTTAGGGAGATTCTATGTTTTTTGTTCTTCCATACATAATTAATTAACAGGGTATTTAACACTCTAGTAATGTTAATGTTAACACTCAGAATGTTATTTTAACTTCATCTAGGAGAGGAATATCGTTTATTTTATATATATTTTTTATTAAGTTGGCCAATTTTATACCCAGATACTTAAGTTCCTTCTGCCATGGAAAATTGAACTCATCTCTCAGAAGCTGCTCTTCTCCTTTAATGATGTTGACATTCAAGATCTCCGTCTTCGTTACATTCATTTTGAAGTTTGATATCTCACTGTACTGTTTCAGGGTTTTAAGCAAATTCGGTAATGTAGTCCTGGGGTTGGTAATATAGAACAATAATTTGTCTGCAAATGCTGATAGTTTACGTTCTTCTTCTTCTACCTTAATGCCCTTGATATCCGGGTTACTACAGACCATAGCAAGAAGAGGCTCAAGGGACAGCACAAACAAAAGGGGAGATAGGGGGCAGCCCTGTCTTGTTCCGTTCTTCAATTTGAAAGCTTCAGATAACGTACCATTAATTTTAATCCTGGCAGACGGGTGATGGTATAGTGTTTTTATCCACTGGATCATCCTTGATCCAATTCCCATTGTTTCCAGTGTTTTAGTCATGAGTCCCCAGTCTACCCTGTCAAATGCTTTTTCTGCATCTATTGACAGGAGTAAACCTGGGGACCCATTCTATTTTATTTTCTGGAGGAGGAGTAGGGCTCTCACCCCATTATCCCTCCCCTCCCTTCTTGGGGTAAATCTGACCTGGTCTGGATGGACCTGGGTGGTCATCACCCTTTTCAATCTTTCTGCCAGGACTTTCGCAAACAATTTTATGTCTGCGTTGAGCAATGATATAGGCCCATATCTGGAGCAGAGTGACCCATCTTTCCCTTCTTTCCGGACTACCGTTATAGTAGCTACTGCGCCTTCCCTACTCATTTCGTAGTCCGATCTCAGCCCATTCATATATTGACGTCGGGTCCAGGACTTTTTCCTGGTGCCAAGTTCCTTAGAGCTCTGCTGATTTCTTCCTCCGTAATTGGTTCGTCTAATATAGATTTTTCCATCTCCTCAATTTTTGCTACTCTAGCTTTTCCTAAAAATCCATTTATTTTTGCCTTTTTCTCTCCTGTCTGCCCCCCCCCCTTTGTTCCACTGTATAAAGCTCCTCGTAGTAGTTTTTAAAAGCTTCTGCTATGTCCTTTGTAGCATACACCATCTCCCTATTGTTTTTTTTTAATATAATTCCTGGTTTTCTTATCTTTGTACCATTTTTGCTAAATGCTTACTTGATTTATTTCCCCATATATACCTTTCTCTGGCGATACTATTTAAAGTTTTTTGATCTCTTGTTCCATGAGTTCTTTAAGCTCTTCTCTTTTGTGGTATAGCTCTTGTTGTTGTCTCTGTTTTTTATGCTCTTGTTCAGCTTTAAATATTTCCCCAATCAGAGTATTTAATTTATTACATCTCTCTTTTTTCCTCCTAGCTCCCTCCGAGATCAGAATCCCCCTAACGTAGGCCTTGTGTGCCTCCCATAGGGTGACTCCTGATACCCCTTCAGTGTCATTTATCAGAAAATATTGGTCTAATTCCTTTCTCACCCTTTCTAATCTATCCTCGTCTTGGAGTAGTTCTTCGTTGAGTCGCCAGGAATAAGGTTGTTTTTGATGTCCCAGTGTCTCTATTTTCATACTTATAGGGGCATGGTCCGAGTGTGACACAATTTGAATACGTGTCTCTGTCACCCTCTCCAATAGTCCATGATCCACCATAATATAGTCAGTCCTAGAATACGTCCCGTGCACAGAGGAGTAGAACGTATAGTCCTGTATTTTTGGGTGCATTATCCTCCAGATGTCGACCATCTGGTTACTATACATTTTTTGTTTTATTTTTTTCAACTGGAAGTTATTAGTCCACTGTGCCTGGGATGTGCTATCAATTTCCGGGTTCATGCAGAAGTTCAAATTTCCCATCAAAATCACATGTCCTGAGCTAAAGTCCTTCAATTTTCCCATTATTCCGTTAACATATTTAATAGCGTTCACGTTGGGTGCATAGACATTTGCCAAAGTGCACTCCATGTCCCCTAGTTTACCTTTTAGGAAGAGAAATCTTCCTTCCATATCCGTCATCCTAGCATCCACAGTGAACCGCATTTCCTTAGAAAAACCTATTGCAACTCCCCTTGCTCGCTTTGAAATTGTATCTCCATAGTACCAAATCGGAAACTTAGGGGAGTATAATCTAACGTATAATCTAACGTTTGATTCCAGAGCCAGGTGGGTCTCTTGTAGGAAGACTACATCTGCTCTGTACTGTTTGATCTATTTTAATATCTTATGTTTCTTAAGGGGGCTGTTTAGGCCTCTGACATTATAGGACATAAACTTTATTGCTGTCATCTCATCTTATTTTTTATTTTTTTGCTGTTACCTTTGATCTGCCTACCATAGACATTTTATTTTCCTTCTTGAAGAATCAATAAGGTAAAATTCCCTTTCCCTCCCTCCTCCTTCCTTCCCCATCCCCTCTCCCCTCCCCCCTCCCGTCACCCTCTCCACCTAATCCCCCCTCCGCCTCCCTCCTCTCCCCCCCTTTGGCCCCTTTGGCCTCGGAACCTTTGGTGGTCTCCTCCTCCACTTTCACCACCGTTCACCTATGTCGGTGTGTAACCTCCACCGCGCCACCTACCCCCCACCCCCTACTCTTGTGGGTGGGAGGGGGTTGGGAGCCGGAGCTGCGGGCCCGAGTCCCGGAGACCGTCCTCCATTCCCCTCTGCCCAACCCCCCGCTTGTGCCCCACCCCCCGTTTTTAGATTTTCCTCAATTTCTCTACTCCATCCGGTAATTCCGGGACCTGTAAATCAAGCTTATCACAAAACCCTGCCATTTCTTCCGGTAATCTTAGTCTAGCAGATTTTCCTTCTTTCCTGCCTATAAGGCAGGCCGGGAAGCCCCAATTGTACTTAATATTCTGTGTCCTCATCTGTTCCAAAAGGGGCTTCAGATGTCGTTGTCTTATTAATGTTTCCGAGGCTAAGTCTGCGAAAATTTGTATCTCCACCTCTTGATATTGGATAGGGGGTTTTCCCCTTAGTTTCTCCCATATTTCTGCTTTATCTTTGTAGTACCGAAACCTCACTATTATGTCTCTGGGCAACTCTCCCTCAGTGCTCTTAAATTTTCCTACACGATGTACTCTCTCCATTTTTTGGGGGTCCTCTGTTCTTTTATCTAGAAGCGGATTAAATATTATATTCATGATCTTCCTCAAATCTTACCCTCTTTCTCCGGGAATTGAAAGGATTCTTAAATTCTGTCTTCTGTTTCTGTTTTCTTGGTCTTCTAATTGGTATAGTATCATTCATCAATTGATTGGTCCGCTTCTACTCCTTTTTTTTATGTTTTTTTTTCTTTTCTATTTTCTTAGAACTCTTATCTTGCTGTTGGTTGGTCGATGCTGGGATCTTTGGACTTACCTCCTGAGTCAGATACTGTTTGATCGTACTTGCTGCTGTACTTTTTTTTTTTTTTTAGAATGGCCCCCTTCGTAGTTTTACTTGTAGATCTGCTCATATTGTTTTTATTGGTTGCTCTTATTCACTTCCCCAGTTTTTGAGGTCTACTATTTCAATTCTTCAGACACGATTAACGGCGGGTAAGCTTACCCTGTAGATGGATTGGGTGCTCCGGGATATCCCCACTACCCTCCCGTCACCCCGCTAAACACGAATGTCCTTGGGCAGTGGTGAGCAGGGTCCTCAAGGTATTGGCTACTTAATGTGTCTAGGGGGTTATGTAACCTTTTGGGTCCCCACAATTCCGCCGCTGTGATTACAGACCTATCGTGTGTCAATTCTTGTGGGTCTATGTGTCAGGTGGGCTATTCAGGGAGTTTAGTTATAAATAACAGTGTCCATGTTCCACTTTAATTGTCCAATTCCTTATCCCTCTAAAAAAATGTGATTCTCCACCTTTATCTCTTCAGCATCAACAAGGAGATACTTCACATTTATTATTTGTTTACGAGGCATTACCTTGGCCTCCTCTTGGTTTAGGGCTTCTTCTGAGCGTAGGTACTCTCACCTATCCTTTCGGCTATGGTGTCTTCCGTCCTCTGGGGGGAGTTATGTGTTTAACCCACTCCTGCAGGATCTCATGGCCGGACACCAGTAAAGCCTGAGGAGGGTGGCGATGGTCACGGGGTCGGGGGGGTGCCGCCGGGGGTCTCGCCTACTTCTTTGGCGATATGCTCCATTATCCCGCTACAAACGAGCAAGCCGGCGGGGACCTAGCCAGCGCTGGAGAGCGGAGGAATCTCATGAGTGGCGATGCAGCCTCTCACACTACGCTACAGCCACAGTTACGGTCCTCCCGGAGCTCTTCCCCGGCCTCCTTTCGGCGACGCGCTCGGGCTCCTCCTCCTCCGTACGGACTAACGTCCTCACCTATATGCCACCTCCATACTTTTGGGTATTTATTAGGTAGAAGACAGTATCTGATATCAGCATGAACAAGCTCAGGAAGTTTACAGGGTCAGATATTATGGCGCGTACACAGGATCATTTTTCGGGTTGTAAAAAACAATGTTTTTCAGGCTCTAGAAAAAAAACTAATTAAAACAACGTTGCCACACACAATCGTGAAAAAAAAAATGCTCTAGCAAAGCACAGTGACATAAAACACGTACTGCTCCACTATAAAGGTCAAGTTCCATTCGGATGACACCACCCTTTGGACTGCTTTAGCTGATTTTGTGTTAGTAAAAGACGATTTGCGCTTTTCTGTCTGTTACAGCATGATGAATGTGCTTACTCCATTACAAACGGTAGTTTTACCAAAACGAGTACTCCCGTCTCATAACTTGCTTCTGAGCATGCGCGGGTTTTTCACGTCGTTAAAGCCCACACACGATCATTTTTTACAACCCGAAAAACAACATTGTTTAAAACGTCGTGAAAAAATAGAGAATGTTCGAAAAAAATTTTTTGTCATTTTTCAGAACCCGAAAAATGCTCTGAAGCCCACACACGATCGTTTTTAAAACGTCGTATTTTACAACCCAAATTATCGTGTGTACGCGGCAACAGAACTCTGCCTTGATGTTTCTCTCCAAAGCCCTGTACACACTATAAGAAAATCGGGAAAATATTTTCACCCGAAGAGCGATCGTACGATTTTCTAAAAGTGTGCACACAACTTTTCGACACGCTGTTCCGAATGAAAATTTTCGAAGGGAAATTTTTCTCATACAGGAACAGAATAAACCATATTCTTTTAATGTGTACTTCTTTCATATGAGAGATATCAGATATGAACAACTACGCATGATCATAAACAACAAATAACAAAAAAAACTTTGTAGTATGAGAATTTTTGTACATTATTTCTATCCTTGGTTCCAACTTGCTGTGAAACATCAAGGAAAACCGGCCGATCATTTGCCCAATTTTTTTATAGTGTGTACAGAGCTTAAGAGTGAACATTACACTGACCAGAAATCTGAACGGGGGACCGATAAGTACATTTCTGTTGAGATATCATAATGTGATTAACGTCACTGCAAGACCAGGTCCAGGCTGCTGACTGCACTCATAATGAGACCTGCTCATTTACCTAGTGAATAAAATCAATATTAATTATGTAAGCCAGCCGTAGGAGTGATTTTGCTGGCGTGCAACTTTATATCTGGAACTGGGGCCTAAGATGGGTTACATTACATTAAGTTTGCTAAGCTCATTATTTAGTTATATAATAACTAATTTAATAGTATAGATCTCATTTAATATATGTATGTAATTAAATGGAAAAAGTCAATAATAAAAAGCTCAATCTAATAAATATATTAAATCACGTATAAAGTAAAATCTATTGTGCCAAGAGTCTTGGTTGCCAGTTCATTCTATTGCATAATTCTTCTTCTGTTTTCCTACATATTTGGTGAACCTGAAAGTTATTTGTCTTCATATTTCATGCTTATTACTTTCCCTTTTCTTGTTTACAAACTGTTTATTTGGAAAAGATAAATCCAATACGGAAAACCATCAAGAGACTGCAAAATTACAGAGGCACGATATATATAAGAAAAATAAAAAAGCTTCAGAATAACATAAAAACACATTAAGGAGCCACATATAAAAATGCAAGAGAGCAGAATACCATATGGGAAAGACATTTTAGTGAATATACTGTAGTTATACAAAATCATCAACAATTGTAGAAAAGTAATGGTTAGTGATGGAATAACATCCGATGGGACGGTTCGCGAACGCTAACCGAGAACTTTCGCAAATGTCCGCGAACCGCAAGTTTACGGCGGGCCCCATTGACTTTAATGGCAGGCGAATAGTAAAAACCTGCAGATCATATTTGCAGCCACAAAATACTTACTAGCTGTGCACAAATAGTCCCACAACATGGACACTGACCTACCAGAAGTATTAAGTGAAAAACCGGATACATAAGTAAGTGCCGGCCATTACAAGCCCCAAAAATTAGCCGACAGGCGCTCACCTGACAGCAAACAACGTTGTATTCTGTGGCTGGAGGTACATTAAGCTGTTCACCGGATACAGAAGTAAGTGTCGGCCATTACAGGTCCCAAAAATTAGCCCACAGGCGTTCACCTGACAGCAAACAACCTTGTATTCTGTGGCTGGTGGTACATTAGGCATTCACCACCAGATACAGAAGTAAGTGTCGGCCATTACAGGCCCCAAAAATTAGCCCATGGCGACAGGCGTTCACCTGAGAGCAAACAACCTTGTATTCTGTGGCTGGTGGTACATTAGGCATTGTAACAGCACTGGTGAACGGAGTGAACCACAACTGCGGTTAGCAAGGAATTCAATGCGATTCTCTATGCAACAACTCAGTATTAGACCCCAGGCATCACTCCTCGCAACAGGAGTTTGGGGGATCTATACATCATCTCTGTGTCACATAAAGAAAGGCGTTGAGCTACTAAGCATGGACGCATTACAACATATGCGACCAGAGCTTAGCGTTTATAATTAGTTCAAGGTTAATAACCCAATACACCACTACATGCAGGTGATTATCAGTAAGGGACCCCAGGTGTCACTCCTAGCAACAGAAGTTTGGGGGTTCTCTACATCATATGAACCTTAACATATAGAGATGTATTTAGGCCACTAGGGGAGATGCTAAGAAAAAGCATCAACCCCTAGCATAGAAAAGTTAGAGCGAACATGTTCAACAATTAGGACAAGTCCTATACGTTTTTATCTCTTTCATGCCTAAGCCTATTTCTGACATGTGGTGTTTACAAGTTAAAATCCATATTTTTTGCTAGAAAATTACTTAGAACCCCCAAACATTATAAATATATATTTTAGCAGAGAAACTAGAGAATAAAATGGTGATTGTTGCAATATTTTATGTCGGACGGTATTTGTGCGGCGGTGTTTTAAACGCAACTTTTTGGGAAAAATTAACTTTCATGAATTTTAAAAAAAATTTAAAAGTAAAGTAAGCCCAATTTTTTTGTGTAATGTGAAAGTTAATGTTACGCTGAGTAAATAGATACCAAACATGTCACGCTTAATAATTGCACGCACTCGTGGAATGGCGACAAACTACGGTACCTAAAAATCTCCATAGGCGACGTTTTAAACTTTTTTTTACGATTACCAGGTTAGAGTTACAGAGGAGGTCCAGTGCTAGAATTATTGCTCTCGGTCTGACGATCGCGGCGCTACGTCACATGTGTGATTTGAACACTGTTTTCATATGCGGGCGCGACTTCCATATGCATTTTCTTTGTTGCGCGAGCTCGCAGGGAGAGAAGCGATTTAAAAAAATATATATCTTATTTATTTTATTTATTTTTATAATATTAAAGTTGTGTTTTTGTTTTTTTGTTTTTTACATTTTGATTACTTTTAATGCTGTCACAAGGAATGTAAACATCCCTTGTGACAGTAATAGGCGGTGACAGGTACTCTTTATGGAGGGATCGGGGGTCTAAAAGATCCCCGATCCCTCCTTTGCACTTCAAAGTATGCAGATCACCGAAAACGGCAATTCTGAATACTGTGTATTTTTTTAAATCCGGCACCATTGGCAGCCGAGAAACCCGGAAGTGACGCCATGTTGTCAATTCTGTGTTTACATTGCGGAGACTGAATCGGAGCTGTTTACGGCTTCATTTCAATCTGCGCCTGGACACTGGAGGTGCCGGATCGAGGACCGGGTCTCCCGGTGGGACGGGAGGCCTCCCGGTGTTATGCCGGTCAGAGCAGCGAGAGGCGGCGGGAGGGGGGATGTCCCCTCCCGCTCCTCCGGCATAACAACCAAGCGGCTCATTGCTGTGGGTCTCATCCCTTACCTATTTAGGTGTTAAAATTACTTCTGACATTTCTGAGTATATGTTGCTGAATCTCCTCTCGCTAGTGACTAGTTTGAAACAGAGGATTCAGGTCTGGAAAAAACTGCCCCTCTCCTTACTGGGAAGAGTTAGCCTAGATAAAATGACATTTTTACCTGTACTTTTATACTTCCCATTCTCCCATGTGGATTCCTAAAGCTTTTTTCACCACACTGAATGGTATAATAGGAGCTTTTATATGGTCACCGCAGTCACTTCGAATCAATATTAAAGTCCTTCAAGAGCTATGGGGGCAGGGGGGATTGGCACTTCCGGACTGGCAGAAGTACTATCTGGCGGGCCAGATGGTGTTTGCCAGGCGTTGGTTGCTAGCTGATGAGGGTGACACGGCCACTGTTCTGGAAGCTGCACTTTTAGGATCCTACGAAAGCTTACGACTGGCCTCATATAGGGGCCCAAAGTCCATATTACCTTTAACAGATCAGGTCTATTTATAAGGTAGGGGGTATGTCCATGTGCTGAAATGTCTCAATTGGTTGTCCTGCACCACCTGATGGATGTGTCATAGGTCAAAGTTCTTACCCATGTAACATTGCGGACTGCCGCGAACATCACCAGATGTCCGCCGGTTTGGCGGACCGCGAACGAGCAAAGTTTGCCGTGAAACGACCGCCGGGCGAACCGGCAGGCCATCTCTAGTGATGGAATTAATTCACACAGAGTACATTATAAGTCCTGTCTGATAAGTGTGTCAATTAGAGATCAGATATCCAATTTGGCAGAAAATCTAGACATGTTATCCATGCAAGGTGCAGAAAATTCTTTCCATTAACATATTCATATTAGTTTTGTGAATAATTACAGAAAATGGAATAACGGAAGTTTTTCAATTTAGGGCAATAGCCCATAATGTTGCAACCCAAATGGCGTATATAAGTCTCTCTTCCTTGCGTAAAACCCCTGAAATAAGTGTAAAAAGATGGCACATTGGAAGCGTCAGGCATAATGTTTGACTCGAGATATCAGAGGCAATTGCAGAATTCCACACTGGAGTCACTTTATCACAATCACCAAAATATATCCTAATGAGCCTTTAGGGGGACAGCCCCTTTAGAGGGACAGCCCCTTTAGAGGCACAGATCTGAAACACCAGGGTATATAGCATGATGTTTGAAAAGTGTATAATACCATTTAGTCCGGAGCATAAGGACAGTTTCTTGACTGATAGTAGTGATTTGGTGCATTTGTGTAGGTTATCTAGCATGGTGTCCAAATCCTGCAAGTGACTCAGTCCTGTCTCCATTTAATCATATAAGTCAGGGAGTCAGAAGAGAGTACCAGAAAAAGAACTGTACAAGTTTAAAATCAATACAATCAAACCTTTTTCCCTGGGAGAGTCATGGCAGATTCTCTCAAATGCATTAATAAATTAAGTTGGCCAGTAAAATGTATCATTTAAACTCCAAACTGTCTGCAACATGGTGCAATACACTACCTGTGCTGATAAGAGAAATTCACTTGTCACCATTTTATTATTTACAACATGTAATTAAGTCTATTATTGTTTCTGCTTAACTGGTGTGACAAGTTGGGGGTTTTGTAGCTCATTCGTAGTGCAAAGCAGTGATGCCGCGTACACACGATCATTTTTCAGCATGAGAAAAAATGTTTTTCCAACTTCATCTTTAAAAACGATGTTGTCCACACACCATCGTTTTTAAAAAATGATGAGAAAAGCGCGGTGACGTACAACACGTACGACGGCACTCTAAAGGGGAAGTTCCATTCAACCATTCAAGCTCCCATCTCATAACTTGCTTCTGAGCATGCGTGGGTTTAAAACGTCGTTTTTAACGTCGTTTTAGCCCTCACACGATTTTTTACAACCCAAAAATTGATTTGATGAAAAACGATGTGAAGCCCACACACAATCATTTTAAATGACGTTTTTAAAAACGTTGTTTTTTTTCATGACGAAAAATGATCGTGTGTACGTGGCATTAGTGTTCTCCATGCCAAAAGTACATTTCAGGGATTTTCCTGCCCACTTTTATTTAAAAGAAAGCAAAAGTTCACAAATGAATGTCTTCCCATGCAGGGAGTTCTCACCATCAATACGACAAAAGACTTCACTGCTCGGGCCTCATATCTAACACACAGTCCCAGTGCTCACGCACCAAACTCTGTACCTTTGTCAGCTTGACTTTGTGTTTCCTGCAGCTCCCTGATGCTCCTTCCTTCACAGGCTTGTGCCTTTGACTGTCCTGTCCTGGACAGCATGGTAGACATGCACCTCTCTGCTCCACTACAATCACAGACACCCTTGGGACCACTGAGGGCTAATCCTGGCTCTAATATGAACCTAACACACACCTGCATCATTAGTATGCCTGTTTCCTGCAAAATCTGGCCTAGACTTCCATTTTAAACTGTGGAATGGGCTCGCCCTGCCACACTGGGTACACATGGTCAAATATCGGCCAGTCAGCAGAAACTGCCCGACATTCAGGCTATGTATACAGCTGTCTTTTTGGCTGAAGCCAGTCTAAGGTGCCGTACACACGGCAGAGAACCTCGACGGGCAGAACACATCGTTCCGCCCGTCGAGGTTCTCTCCCGGCCGTCGAATTCGGCGACCCGCCCGTCGGGAATGGCAACCAGCCATTCTTCCAGGCGGGCCGTCGAGGAAATAGAGAGCGTGCTCTCTATTTCGGCTCGACGGGCTTCCCGACGGGAAGCTCGCCGAGACCCTACACACGGCCGAGGTCCTCGCTGGAATGTGCATTCCAGCGAGGTTCTCGCTGATTTTCAGCGAGAACCTCGGCCGTGTGTACGGCGCCTAAGAACTGGGTTTCGTAGAAGGAACATGTTGGAAAACTATCATCTGATCAGCGTGTCCTGGCAGGGGCGGTCCCCCCTGTCAAAACACAAAGGCACAGCCAGAGGCGTATCTAGTGAAAATAGCGCCTATGGCAAGCACTAAATCTGCGCCCCTGTCGAAACATTTGAAACCCATCTTTCAGATAACCTTAACAAAAAAAACAGCTAACAAAACTAGTGATATTTATTATTCCTTGTGATGCCTTGGATAGTGACATATCCTCTTTATGGAGAAATCTGGGGTTTATTAGACCCCCTGATTCCTCCTCTGCCCTCCATGCCAGGTAAATGCAGAACCAATACTGGAAGTGATGAAATCTTCATCACTTAAGGCCTCAGTTTTCACAGAGGAGAGGGAGAAACTGATGTTCCTCCTTCTTCTTTGTGCGCTGCCAATCCGACCAGATGGAATGGGAGAGCCTTAGAGAACAGGGGAGGGCTGTGGCTGAACGTAGCAGGGATAGCGCTGCCATTGTCCATTAGCAAAGCTGCTGAAAAGGAGATCCTGCCTATGCTTGGGAGGAGGAAAGAAGAGACCCTCAGACCCTGGTAAGTGCCTTGCTGCCCAGCCACCCAACAGCGCCCCTTCATATGGCGCCCATGGCACTTGCCATGGCTGCCATACCCTAGATACGCCACTGGGCACAGCGGAAGAGACCGTTGCAATAACGTAATTTAGGTTCAGGTTTTTTTCGTTAAGCCTACTGGGTTGAATAAAAAATGAATGTGTACCAGGCATTAACTTGCCTTAGATGGAACGAAATTTGTCCGGTTCAACAGGGACGTCCACGTGTAACTGCTCCAGCTTGATTGAAGTCAATCTAATAATTGACTTCTGTAGAACAGGAATGCTGGAAAAAATTTTTTTGATCAATTGTTTCTTGATCAGCAACCGCAGCCAATGGGCTGCAGCCGCTGATCAGTGTATTCTATTTTTATTTTATTTTAATAATTGTCATGGAAATCTGGCCAGCTTGAACACCCAGTTCACAATTTAGCTTCAGTATTAAAAAAAACCCAGAGCATTTGAAAATAAAGTAGCAATGATTATGTTTTCTAAGGTTCTAGTGTGAAATATTGTACATGCACAGCTAAAAAGATGTTTATTGGTATAACATTTTTGATTTTTTTGGGTAGCACTTATTCCTGCCACCTATTTAAGAATTTAATTCAAAACTCCTAAGCAAAGGGAGGCACCCTTTTATAGTAAATGAAATAACCATTTACAGTGGAACCTTGGTTTACGAGTAACACAGTTAAGGAGCGTTTTGAATAACGAGCAACTGTCTCGCAACACAAGCAGAATTCAAGCTAATGGGCCAGAGGTGCGGGGGCATTGGTTACACTCGGGAACTCGAAAATACTCAGTTCCAGAGTGTTTCCGAACCTTTCCGAGGGTTTCTGAGATCAGCTGAGCTGTCCCTGGGAAACTCGCTTTGATATGTGAGTGCTTTGGATTACAAGCATTCTCCTGGAATGGATTATGCTCGTAATCCAAGGTTTCACTGTATATCTTGAAATAATGTGAAAGTGCTATTCGAAATTGTAGCAACTTTATTCCTTTAGGACAGGGGTCTCCAAACTGTGGCCTCAGGCTAGCCTTTATCCGGCCCTCGGGGCTTTATTCCTCCCACTGATATGAGGCACTATTATTCCCACTGACGCCAACAAGGGGGCACTTTTTATTCCACTGATACCAATAATGAGATACAATTACTCCTACTAATAGGGGCACTACTCTTTATCCTACTGATTGCAAACTATGAGGCTATATTTATTCTCACCAATGCTGGGCCCGGGCTTTTTCTGCCCCCGCTGGCCACAATCCGGCCCTCCTAAAGGCTGAAGAACAATAAACTGTCCCTTTGTTTGAAAAGTTTGGAGACCCCTGCTTTATGAGATCCTATGTATTTTCTCACCCTAACTCTAAAATATGAAGAGTGCAGAATTAGAGATCAACTTTAAAAGAGGACATCATACTGGAGGTAATTCATTTAAAAAAAGACAATGGCCCGGATTCACAGAGAGTAGGGGCACATTTACGCCGGCGTAGCGCACACACAGTACGCTACGCCGGTGCAGCACGGAGAGGCATGCTCTGTATTCAGCAAGCTATTGCTCACCAAGATACGCCAGCGTAGCGTATTTTCAAAGGCACAGGCCAGCGTAAGTGGAAGTGGGAGTGACCCCATGCAAATGATGGTCTGAGCATGGTGCAGTGTTTTACGCCCGGCATATCACGAACGCGCATGCGCCGTGACGTAGTCGTGACGTGGACGCATAAAACTGCACCCTTATGCGCATGCTCACAACTACGCCGGCACAACTGCCCAAGCTACGCCGGATCACTACGTACGCCCTGAACGTAACGTACGCCCAATACGCCGGCCTGTGTTCTCTGGAGCAGACCTTTGCATGTCTATTGCTGGGTTGCGCCTCATCTATGAGGAATAACTTTACGCCAGACGTACAACTAATGCAAATATCGCATAGATGCGTCGGGCGCATGTACGTCTGTGAATCGCCCTATTTTCCTCATTTGCAGATTTGAATGCCTAATCAATGGGAGAAGCAACGTGCGGCCAAACCATATTTGCGCCCACGCTACGCCGGCGTAAGCAAGATATGTCGGGGTAGGATGGCCTGTTTTTGGACGTATGTTGGTTTGTGACTCTGGCGCACACATACGTCGGGCGCACATTTGCTGTGTCTGCGGCTGCTGTTTTCTTTCTCTTCCCTTTTGTGACGTCTTCTTAAGTCATGCAAATGACCAGCTGCTTGTGTTATGGGCTATTTTTTAAGACAATGTTATGTCTGAGTGTTTACATTACAACCACTTTAAATGACTGGGATATTATTGAAAAGAATTATACGTAAGGGGCCCCCTATTGGGCGGGGCCCAGGGGTCCAGCCCTGGGCACAGTGCACTTATCCATGCATTAACTACTGTTCGTCATATTGCACCAGATGGATGACATGACCAAGCTTGGGGAAGCATGGGAGATTGTCATTGCGCTCTGTGCCTGGCTTCAACAGTATTGCAGCCAAAGTCTGGACAATTGTTTAATTTGGTGTATAACAGGTAAAAATATCGGTCCAGCCCGATGAGAATGGTCCAACGGACCGTTTTCATCGGTTCACCGCTAAAGTGGCCTGATGGTCTGATGTGTGTACACACCATCATTCCAAAATCCGATCGGGTCAGAACACGGTGACGTAGAACACAACGACGTGCTGAAAAAACAAAGTTCAATGCTTCCAAGCATGCGTCGACTCGATTCTGAGCATGCGCGCGTTTTTGGTCCGAAGCTTCAGGCGTCCATCGGTCCCATTTTAAAGCAAGTTTTAAAACTTTGGTCCGATGGACGACGGTCCGATGGGCCGTACACACGATCGGTTTGGACCGATGTTTCATCGGACCAAACCGACCGTGTGTACGCGGCCTTAGGGTTTTTAGTGTTTGTGCCCCAGTTCTGTAGATTTTATCCAGGAATTTAGGTAATCTTCTAACCTTTGTCTCTATGGGCCAGATTCAGGTAGATGGGCGCTTCTTTACTTTGGAGTAACGTTTCTCATTTACGTTACTCCGCCGACACTTTCGGCGCAAGTACTGTTATTCACATAGCAGTTGCGCGTAAACTTGCACCAGAGTAACGATAATGCGCTGGCGTAACCCGACGCAAGTGGAAGTGGGTGTGATCATATGTAAATGATGGGCGGAGCCCAGCGCAGAGGCTTACGTTCAGCGCATCATCCACGGAGCATGCGCAGTAAGTGAGGCTTCACTCGGCCCCCTTGTGCGCATGCTCACAACTTCCGTCGGCACCGCTTCACGGGAAACGCCAGCGCAATGTGTTCTGTTGCGCGTATAAAAGCGCCAGCGGAAGCGCCATTTCGGCGCAAAAGTATTTCCGTTTCCGCCCACCCCAGGGAATTTACTTTTGCTCTGTGATGGCTGGAGGTCTCTGTGGTCATCTCTGCTATGGAGACCCACAACGATGTCCTCCATGGCAGGAAAAGCCAAAAGAGAGGAAGCAGGCCATCCTGGCAAGCATTGCTGCCAGGGTTAATATTTTGGGGTTAATATTTTGGGGTACTCCACCCGGACTGCTGGCGATATTGCCAAGAAGATCAACGATCTACGGCGCAAGGTTCGGGGCAAGGTGGCCACCATTAGGAGGCATGAGAGTGGCACGGGTGGTGGACCCCCATGTGCGGTCAGCCTGACCACAGAGGAGGAGGTGGTCGCCCGCTGCCTGGAGAGGGAGCAGTTGGAGGGGGTCCCTGGATATGACTCCATGGAGGAAGGCTCCAGGACAGGTAAGTGTTTTTTAACCCCTATTTGGTGTGTTGCATGTGGGGGGGGGGGAGGGTACATGTGCCAAGTGTGTGAGACCACCAACATGTGTCTGCTTTGTGTCATCCACAGATGACGGAGCTGGGACATCATCTGTCGCCGGCCAGTCCACCCCATCCCCCCAACGGCACCCAGTGCCTGTGCCCCTGGATGGTGAAGACACTGAGGTGGAGGAGGAGAGTGCCCACACCTCACCTGCAGAGGTCGTTGTGGAGGAGCCTGTTGGGGCAGAGCAGGACTTTATTTTAGTGTTGGAGGAGTCCTCCTCTTCTGCAGGACCCTCTCAGATCCCCTCCCCCATTATAGGAAGCCCCTCAAGGGCGACTCCATCCCCCCGGGGACAAACATCTACTGGCCCCAGGAAGGCCACCCATAAGACCAGGGGGGTGTCTGATCTGGTCCAGGACCAGGTGGCGAGGGATCACGCCAGGCAGACCCAGCAAATGGGGGACATAGTTGGGCACCTGGACAGAGTGGCTGACAGCCTGTGCTCCGTGGCCCAGATTTCTTCAGCAGTGCAGGATGTGAGCTGCAACTGCGCTGCAGTGGTGACCAGTCTGGGGGAGGTGCAGGGTGAGATAAGGGACCTCACTGCAGCCGTCCAGGCAAACACTGCTGCCATCCGGGACCAGGGGAGGATGAGTCGGCGGGCCCAGCATTATCAGGTCACCCAGCAGCTCAGGATGCAGGCCCAGCAGCTCAGGGTGCAGGCCCAGACCAGTGCGTACCTCGGCCGAATTGCCGTGGCCTTGGAGGGCAGGCAGGCCACACCTGCCAGGAGTGGCCCACCCGGGGATCAGCCACCTCCAGATGCCCCCCCACCCCCACCCACTCCATCCAGGCAGCTGAGGAGCCAGAGAGGGGCTGCCAGAAGAAGCCCCCGGCATCCCAGATAATTATTATTATTTTTTTTTGATTGATGCTCAGGGCATGAGTTTTGTTTTTTCTGAATGCTCAGGTTATGAGATTTTTATTTTATTCTTAATGCTCAGGTTATGAGTTATTTTATTTGTGATTACGCTCTGGATATGAGAATTTTTTTTTTTAATACTGCACACGTTGCAGTGTGAATGGTGTGTGAATGTGAGGGGGTGGCACTCCTGCCAGTAAGGGGTGTCACCCTCGGCCGTGGTGGTGAAGTTAACCCCACGGCTGTATGAATGACGTGTGAAAGGTGTATGAATGGACAGCGACATCATTGGGGCCTTGACGCAGGCGTTGCTGCTCCCAAGTCCTACATGCTGGACTTGGGCTAATCCAATGCGATGTGGATGTGGTGTGTGTGATCTAGGGACATCAGTGGTGTGCATGCATGCATTGTCTGTGTGATTAATGTTTTGGTTTATTGTCCAAAGATGCCTATGGCGAGGACCCTCCTGACTGCTCTTCCATCAGCTGAATGGGTCTCCTCTGGCAGGGGGGGGCTGTCTGGTTGGGGGGTCAGGTCATCACACATGTCAATCTGCAGGCCTTTTCTCATGGCAAAGTTGTGCAGAATGCAACATGCACCGATGATCTGACACACAAAGGTAGGGGAATACAATAAGGCCCCCCCGGACTTATCCAGGCAGCTGAAACGGGACCTCAGGAGCCCAAATGTTTGCTCCACCACTGCACGAGTTTTGATGTGTGCTTCATTGTATTTTCTCTCTCCTCTGGTTTGGGGGTTCCGGAAAGGAGTCATTAGATGGGGTCCCAGTGCATATGCAGAGTCACCTGTAAGGGAAAAGACAGGAGGATGTTAGTCATGCATGTGCCACTTGTGATGTGCATCATGGGAGGGGATAGTCATGCCTGCCACCCATGTCACTCACCAACCAGCCAGCTGTCCCCATACATGTTCTGCTCGAATTCTGCTGGGATGGGACTCTGACGGTATATGAAGCGGTCATGGCTGGATCCGGGGTGTTTGGCACGGACGTGCCATATGAGGCGTTGGGCATCAGCTATCACCTTTACGTTGATGGAATGCCAATGCTTCTGATTGCGGTATATGTGCTCTGTGGCACTGGGGGGCTGGAGTGCCACATGTGTGCAATCAATGGCCCCCACAGTGCGTGGGAATCTGGCAATGTTGTAGAAATCTGTCATTGCCTTCAGCCGCAGCTCCTCAGTGGTGGGTCTGATGAACTGGTTGGACATGCGTCTGAGGATTGCAGGGACAACCTGGTGCACACATCTGCTTATGGAGGACTGTGACATCCCAGCCACCACTCCACTTGTACGCTGGAATGATCCACTTGCAAGGAAATGAAGTGTTGCCAGGACCTTGACCAGTGGCTGCACTGCTTGTGAGCGGTGTGTCTTGCTGGTGATGTCACCCTGCAGGGTTGTGGTTAGTTCACCCATGCCAAAGAGGCTCATGCGCGTGCGGTATATCCTCTCACGTACCCGCCTCCTCCGTACCGGGGGACCCAGTACTAGTGCTAGGACCGCGACTGCCCCTGGCATGTTGGCACACAGAGGTGTTGTCCTTGCAAGTGTGGTTGTTCAGCTTGCTAGTTTCGTCGGTAACGCTGCTGTAGCTGCTCTCCTGCTGACCTGAGGCCGTCTGGAGTAAAGATAAAGCAGCTATTTGTAGAAATAACTTTGCGCCGGACGGACGAGATATGCGCGGCGCATGTAGCCAGCGTATGGTGCTAATCCGTTCGCGAATCGGGAAATCTCCCTCATTTGCATATTTGCAGGGGAAATAAATAGGCACGACTGATGCGCCAAGCGAAATTATGCGCTGACGAGACTCTGGCGTCGGAAAGTTAAGCCGATCGGAAATGGCCCGTTTTTTGTCGCATCTAGTTTGGTGGATACGGCCACATAGAAACAGTTACGCGGCGCATATCGAATTACTCCAGCGCAACTCTACCTGAATCTGGCCCTATGTCTATATATAGCCCACGGTACAGTAATTCACATGCAATGAAACACATTTTTTTTTGTGTGTTCAAATTATGTTGCAGGAAATTCTCCATGTTTTTATGGTTACTTTAGGGAACTTGTCTTCCACAACATATTTCTACTTTTTCAATTGAAGTACAATAAAGCATTGAAGCATGCGACATACGCCATTCTGTCAGAAGAGAAAATTGGGTACTGTCATGACTGACTTGTGTGTTTCATCACGCAAGCTTAGGCCCCATTATCCTCATCTTTTCTTGAGTATATAATGGGTCACTGTCCTTGAACAAATAGTCAGCCACTACATTGTCTACACACATGCTTAACGTATTTTTTTTTGGACAGTTATTCATACTGTATATGGCTGAATCCAGTATTAGTCAAAAGCATTATCAAGAAACACAAGCCACACATGACAGCTACTAATTACCTAACCTTACCCACTGGCTTCAAACTTAGATCGTAATCTATTTTGTTGTAAGCTCTGATGCTGCTAAATCAGTAAGAGGTGAAAGATCTGCTGTTTGAAGAAAGAGATTTCACATTTAAAGTGTTAGTTTACCTTTACAGAAGGTAAACTAACACCGTACCCCCCAGTTCTTTGCTCCGGTCATGCTGAGCTGTCAGTGCACATGCAGCCAATCCAGCGGTCCAGGGATTTGAAACTCCTGCTCTTTTCCCTCTTCTCTATGCACCGCATCAGATATTGACCAGAGCGATTCTGATGGACCAGGGCCCAGGAGTGCCAGGAGTGCTGCACAGAGTTCAGCAGGGACCGGGAAAAGGGGTGTACAATTTTAGTTCATCTTTCCATTTTTTTCATAACTAACATTTTAAATAAAATGTATTTGAGCAATATACATGAGCTCACATGACATTTTTTCATTTGATTATGATTATATTGAAAACTGGTAAAACTTGGTGGTTCATCAATGGGGGCTGTAGACAAACAACCTTTGGTGCCCAAATCAACACTCCTTTTGGTAAGATGATAACTTTTACAAAGAACGTATTCTTGTTTATTGCTCCATACTCAACTTAGAATATGTCTAGGGCCGCGTACACACGATCGAACATGTCCGCTGAAACTGGTCCGCAGACCAGTTTCAGCGGACATGTTCGAACGTGTGTACGGCCTGTCGGACCGTTTTCCAGCGGTCCGACAAAAAGTTTCCAAACATGCTTAGAAACCTGTCCGCTGGAAACCTGTCCGTCGGACAGGTTCGATGGTTAGCACACAAAATCATCGGACCAAAATCCAGCGCATGCTCAGAATCAAGTCGACGCATGCTTGGAAGCATTGAACTTCATTTTTTCATCATGTCGTTGTGTTCTACGTCACCACGTTCTGGTCCGAGGGGATTTTGGTCTGATGGTGTGTACCTACATCAGACCAACAGACCACTTCATCCTGGTCCAATGAAAACGGTCCGTCGGACATGTTTCATCGGACATGTCTGAGGACGTACATCCCAACTTTCTGAGGTGGGAAAGAGGGACAATTTTAGAACAAATCTTGTAGGCAAAGGATAAATCTTTGTCCCATGATATATATATATATATATATATATATATATATATATATATATATATATATAAATTTATATATTTTAGATATCTACCATATATTTTTACTCACCTGAGAATGAATGTTGTTCATGAAACTCGTAGAGGACAGTTATACTTCATGTGAAGACTTATGTAAAACATGTAATGTGTAAATACTATGTGAAATGTTCTAATGGTAAAAAAAAATATGTAAGATATACTGTATGTACGAAAATCAATGTTACCAGCCTCATAAAAATATTTCTACATTTAATAGGTCTTTTAAGCAAGTTAAAGTGGTTGTAAAGACTGAAGGTTTTTTTTTACCCCCTCAGCCCCCCCCCCCAATACTTAATTAAGCCTCTCCATCCAGCGATGTGCACGATACCCAAGGCTCTCCCGGGTCTCTCCGTCCTGATTGGCTGAGATGCAGCAGCAGAAGCCATTGGCTCCAGTCACAAGGATCAATTTATGGTCTTTACTCAGAACAGCTGCCACCTTCCAGCATCCTCCATTCTGCAACCAGATTCTAACAAGGTCCATCCAGGCCCTCGGCCATGACACTGCTGAGGCCTCTAAACAGCTGCATTGTTCATGGAGTGCCTCAAGGCAGCAGCCCTTCAGGCTCTGGAACCCTCCTATGGAGAGAGAAACCAGCTCTCCAGGGCTTCAAACTATTTATCACCTTTCCAGCCCCAACTGGACACTTCTCTCCAGGGATTGGTTGGAGCATGATAAATATTTAGGCTGTTTATTTGCATCCCCCTCCCTAAGCACTGGAAGATTCTTCTAGAGGCAGGGTGAAGCAATCAAACTCCCAGCCTTTGAAACCCTGAACAGACCAGGACAAATGATTACTGCTTCTTTAATTACAACTCAAAAACTAAATGTATCTAGAAACCTATGCTAGGTTCTACAAAAACAGTTATTTAGTTTCTGGTATACAGACAAAATTACAGCTCACCGCCAGTAACACTCTGACCTTACCAGAGTTTTGAAGTCTCCACCTGTAAATCAGTTCCCTCATTTTGATCCAGATCACCAACACCCTTCCCCTAGAAAAATGCTTATTTTCAATCCGCTTTAAAGGGGCCACAGCCCAAATAATGGGGATACATATCTCCTCTCAGTATACAGTATTTATATATAAATATTTATTTTTAAAAAAAATTTTTTTATTTAAATACAAAATATGAGTAATGATGCGCTGTCAATGACTGAAAAGCTATCTTTTTGCCTCTGAAGGAATAATGTACCGTATGTACCAATGTAATAAAATCCAACTCCGAATAAACAGATACGATACACCTTCTAAAAATAATCTATTTCTGTGCCTGTATGTAGAAACCTGTTAAGGGATTACAATTTCAAAAGTGCATGAGTACTTTGTTTACTGTGTATATATAGACCAAGATATATTAAAATCAGTCATCACTTTTGAGAAGTATTTAAGATGATTAGGAAAGTCCCCAATCTCATAAAGCTATGATTCACTAGGCAAAACTCATCTCTTCTGGGAAGCCTACCCCGCCTCCACCTTACAACTCTACTTTTACTTTCTCTGTCAGCTCATCCCCACATAGTTATTACCTTTTATATCACTTGCCCCTCCCTTTAAAGTTCTCAAAATCAGGGCTCTTCTAATCTTTTTTTATTGAATTGTATTATACTGTAAAGCACTGCACTCACTGTTGGTGCGATAGAATCCTGTATATTCATAATCTTAACATTATTTTTGCAGAGTTTGCTCCTGGGTCTGTTTTAAATGTAACATGTAGCATATGTGTTTAGAAAATTAGGAATTAGTCAAATAGATTTTACAGTTTGTTATTGGGTATTGGGTTGGACTACAACAGTATTTTTTCCTAAAGTTTTTCCCTTATTTTTGCATAGAGCTGATGTTCAAAATGAGAGGACAAGAAATTAGGGTAACATGGGTCACTGGGACAGAAGGATACAGAGAGCAATAAATACTTCATAGCGGGACTAATCAAAAGGTACTAAAAACAGAGGGCCAGATTCAGATACAATTACATTGGCGCAGAGTATCAGAGATACACTACGCCGACGTATTTTACCAGGCTATACGCCGAATTCTGGTCGAATTTGTCCCGTACGGTACAGCGGCGTAGTGTATTTCTCGTCGCGTAATCAAAATACGCGATTAGGGGGAGTGAAGCATTTAAATTAGGCGCGTCCCCGCGGCGATCGAACTGCGCATGCTCCGTTCAGAAATTTCCTGCCGTGCATTGCGCGAAATAACGTTGTTACGTCATTTTTTGTTTGAGTAGCGTCGTTTACGGACATTCCTATTCCCGGACGACTTACGTGAAAAATTGAAATTCGACGCGGGAACGACGACCATACTTAACATGGGCTGTCTAATATTAGACCAGCAAAAAGCTGGTATAACTTTACGCAGCAAAAAGATGACTAAAGATGCCGTAAGAGATTGCGATTGAGGTTCGTAACTTCGTGGATCGGCGGCAAAAGCTCATTTGCATACCCCGACGTGGAAAACGACGGGAACTCCACCCAGCGGCCGCAAATTTATTGCAGCGTAGATCTGAAGGCGTACGAACACTTAAGCCAGTCGGATTGAAGCCCGCAGCCGTATTTTCATGGTTTGAGGTTTCAGAGTAGTGAAAAAACGTGCATAATTTGAAAGTACTCCAGTCTAACGCGAGTTAGACAGGAGTAAGGGCTCTGTGAATCTGGCCCAGAGGTTTTGATCTTGTCTCTGTATTCATTTCTGAAATACAGTTTGCTAAATCCAATGACAAATTGTCTCACACGCAATAAACTTTAGAAAGCTGAACCTGTCAAATATGATCACACTTGTCATCTGTGCAGCGCAGACTTCATGACAACGAATCTGCGTAACCACTATTGTGGACAATCCTATGCAGGTCCAAATTTTTCTGTTTCGGTATCTGTTGGCAAGATAGAACATTTATCCAGGTTTACAAGCCCCGTAGGTCCTTCGCCTCTCTTTATTTTTAGGAGACCGCATGGCCAAAGTGCGTGTGTGTTAAACCAATTTCGTGTGCGTGCAAGTGTGGTAGTTTTTGTGTGTGGGGGGGGGGGGGGGGGGGGGGGGGTGGGCGTACTACGCACAGGCGTACCTTGCATTGCACACCCACCGGAAGCCGGGCTGAGACCACCAAACTCAATTCACATGTAGCCGAGACCAGGATCCGAACCCTTGGCTGCAGAGGTGAACAGCTTGTCAGCGCAGTGCCAATCACGTTGAGCCACCACAGCTCCCTGAAAGCTCACTTTTGCCTGTCAGCAGAGTTTGGCTCTTCCTACCCAGTTTTAAGCTTTCTACATAGCTGTTTCTGTTTCAGTTCACGACTGTGTTACATATATATAATTGATTTCATATATAAATTGATTGATCAATAGCACCTGCTTGGTATAATTGGTTAATCATACACACACACCTGACTCTAATCCTACAAAATCCTTAACTTTTTGCAAGTGTACAAAGTGTGCAAGTGTAAGAATTCAGGCTGATTTGAAGCCAAAGGGTAGTCCCACCAATTATAGTTTTGATTTATATTTTTCTGTTCGCTCACTTTATTAAACTATTAAAATATATATTTTTGAAAGCATTCCTACTTTATAGCATTTTTTTCACACCTGTCTAAAATGTTTGTATAGTACTGTATGTCAAATTATTCTTCCATTATATACAAAAAAAAAACATAAATGAGTGAATGTTTATTAAAGTTGTAGTAAACCGCCGTCGTTTTTTTTTATGACACAAGGCCATTCCTTCAGAGCGCATGTCCCAGTGATGTTACCGACCGGCTGCATGTACAGTAAATATTTCACAAACTGTGCACGTTTAGGAGATATTTACAGTATCTATAGGTAGAGGCTTACCTATAGATACAATTTAAATACACTTTAAATAACAATTCTATGCTTCAGAAAATTCTGTAACTATTTCCCACATTAAATCAGTAAATGGGACATCAGTATAATTTTACCTCAGATAAATTTCAAATGAAATGAAAGGGCACCACCCAGTGGTTACAGGATGATTTACATGTACTGCATATTTCTGACATGTTACAAGCTGGTGTTCTCTGTTTGCTTTATACACATCGTTGTTGTAAATATAGATATTTTCTGTGTTCCCACATGGCTTTAAGTTAGTCTTTTGCAGCCCTCTTTTGGGAAGGTCGGGTTTGTTAAGACAAATGGTCCTTCCCACACAGGATATTATTCTAAACATGTATTGTAGGTGAATAAAATAGCTTCCAACTGTCCCTGATTTCTAGGGACTGTCCCCTATTTGGAATAAAGTTCCTCTTTCCTCCTCATTTGTTACTCATCTTGATCTGATCTATATAGTTGTATATAAAATATGCTATTTATCTTTTAAAAAGTGTTTCCCAGTGCTAAACCTTTTATCCAATATCTAAATTGCTGCATTTGTAAATGTCAAAAGCCAGTATAAAAGAATAGTAGAAGTAAAAAAAACATTTGTGGGCTTAACTAATATTTTTATTTGGTATAATTCTCCTTTAAGGGGGCGTGGCAGGGGTGTGTGTCATATGCCTACATACTTTTTTTAATAGGTTTCCTTTATTCCCATCTCAAAAAGTTAGGAGGTATGAAATAAGAAAACTAGAACCTTGGCTAGGTGGAAGAGTGGGTTTGATAATAAAGTTGGCAGGGCCTCCACTCAGAACAGGGACTTTGCAAACAGAGGGAATTTCCTTCATTGGAAATTATACAGAGGTACAGGGGTTAGTAGTATGTAGAGAAGTGTACAGAAGTCAGTAGTATGTAGAGTAGTGTACAGAAGTCACAGGCGTCCTCCACGATCAGGGGACACCACATAGCTGCATATACAGGCATTGGGCTCCTAAGGACCCTCTCACTTTTTGTATCCATTTCCTTATTTGGACTGGAAATTTTCAAGCCAGTGTTCCGTAATTCAGGATTACCCTCCTGTTCATCGTTGCCTGACCCAACAACCTAGCCACTGTTTTTTTGATCAACTCTGTGCCCCCGGAAGATCGCTTTTTCTGCTTACCAGCACCTGACCGCCCTGTTGCCTATTACTATAACTCTGTTTAACCGATAATATCTCCCTAACTGGCCAATTAGTGTTTCTTAGAACCACAGCCAATGCTAGGCTTAGACAAAGACCAACTGTTGCTTACTACCAACGCGGTTAACTATATCGAATTGTCTGTGCTCCTGAGGAAGCGTTATCTGTAACGTGTAACATGTAGAGCGAGCCTTCCTGTTCCTCTGGACCCACCACCTGGTTACACATTGCACAGTTAACTCTAAAATTGGGCTCTGTATCTGAGCCTCCTATGGTAGAATTGTATCATGATTGTGATAACCTGTGTGGACCAGTTTTTTATTTAATTTCTCTAAATCTTATATTTGTAACTGTTTTTATGACATTTCTATAAAATAAATGTATCTAGTTTCTTACTATATGTACTGTGTGCCTTTAAATTTCGAAACCATTAGTCTTTAGCCACTTTACGAAGTCGGTAGTATGTAGGGCAGTAGACAGAGGTCAGTAGTATGCAGAGTAGTGTAAAGAGGTGAATAGTATGTAGGGAGGTAAACAGAAGTCGGTAATATGTAGGAAAGTAAACAAAAGGCAGTAGTATGCAGGGCAGTAGACATACAGTAAGTTAGTAGTATGTAGGGCAATAAACAGAAGGTCAGTTGTATGTAGTGTAGCGTACAGCGATCAATAGTATGTAGAGCAGTGTACAGAAGTCAGTAGTATGTAGTGTAGCACACAGAGATCAGTAGTGTGTAGGGCAGTGTACAGAGTTCAGTAGAATGTAGGGCACTGTGCAGAGGTCAGTAGGATGTACGGTAGAGGACAGAGTAAGTCAGTTGGGCAGTGGACAGGTCCGTAAGGCAGAGGAAGGGTTCAGTCAGTAGGTGTTACAATCCTGTCCTCTCTTTAATGATACTTAATGGATTTCCCAGTTGGAGAGGTTTCTCAGACTAAACCACATCCGCACTTTCTTGTATTAACAGAAAGTTTAGGGTTTATTTCATCACAACCTCTATCGGGGGAACCAGTCTTGGGTGCGGCACCGTATCAATTAAGGAATGTAACTTAAATAAAGCAAAGGAAAAATGTCTGACGGTTACTATAGCAGAATCAGATGTATACCACGAAGGTTCACGCCACCTTTACTCGGGTATCAAAAGCTGGTGCGTAACTGCACTTCAGGTACAGGGTATAATAGCATATACTAGACTAGGACAACAAGTATGAGACTAAGATTACTGGAGATAGGGAGTGCACAAAGGTTGCCTTGTTAGTATTCAGAATAGCAGAGACATGACTAGATACTGTTACTTGCGGTTATCATACATAAACAATACTGGAAATATGCAGACCACAGGATTGCTTTTGTTAATAATCAGGTTAGCATAGGCATGGTTAGACACTGTTACTTGCGGTTCTGATGTTTCCTAGAGTCCATAGAGTGTCAGCTCCTGGACAGCTGCAGTAGTCTCTTGGGAATAGGGATTCCTTGCTGAAGAGCACTGGGCTGAAGTGATGCTGGCTGGTGGGGAGCAGGGATGCTCTGTGGGTCTGAGGCCAGAGGTCCAAAGTGGTGGGTCTGTATGGAGGCTGCAAGGGTCCCAGGTGACGGCAGGTGCACACAAAATAGTGGAACACCGTGCCGTCATACCTGGGGCTTTAAATAGAGCGCGCGGCGCGGGAATGGATGCGGATCGCTGGGGCGCACTTCCGCGTTCCAGCGTGGAGCGCACAACAGAGCGCACCGGAAATGACGCGCGTAGCTCACTGCGGAGGTGTGGGGAAGTCACCAACGCAGTGGTTAAGGGGGAAGGAACGCCAGTGGCGTTACATACTCCCCTCCTCAAGGGCGCTCCTAAAGTGCTCTTAGCAGGAGAAGGTCGGTTAGGGTACCTCTGATGAAATGATTTGATAAGGCGGGGTGCATGGAGATGTGTAGAGTCTTCCCATGAATCTTCGAGATGACTGTAACCTTTCCAACGTATTAAGTACTGGAAAGTAGAGCCCCTTCTCCTACAATCCAAAATTTGTTCAACCTCATATTCACATTCACCTGAAATGTCAACTGGAGGTGGGGGATTTGAAACTCTGTTGGGGAATGGGTTTGGTATAAATGGTTTCAAAAGTGAGACGTGGAAAGAGGGGGGGATTTTCCATTCACTTGGTAAGGTTAATTTTACGGCATTAGGATTTATCACATGTGAAATAGGGAAAGGCCCAGTAAATTGTCGGCTGAGTTTCCTGGAGGGAATTTTAAGACGTAAATTTTTGGTGGATAACCAAACTAGGTCTCCCACTTTGTAAATAGGTGGCTTAGATCTGTGAATGTCATAGTTCCGTTTTTGTCGTCTTTGAGCAGCTTCTAAGTTGTTATGAAGAATTTGTAGGGTATCCTTTAGGGTTGAAAGGTATTGTCTTACAGCAGGAACTTTGTTTGACTGCATATTGGACGGTAAAGCTTGTGGGTGGAAACCATAATTTGCATAGAATGGTGAAAACCTAGTAGAAGAGCTGGTGGCGTTATTGTAAGAAAATTCAGCATGGGGTAGTAGATGGAACCAGTCATCCTGTAAGTGTGTGCAGTAACAATGTAGATATTGTTCTAGGGTCTGGTTGACCCTTTCTGTCTGACCGTTTGTTTGGGGGTGATACGCACTAGACATGCGGTGGTCAATCTTTAATGTGGTACATAAAGCCTTCCAGAACTTAGAGATAAATTGAGAACCTCTGTCGGAAATGATTTGAGAAGGGAGGCCATGTAACTTGATGACGTTGTTAATGAAAGCTGTTGCTGTCTCAGATGATGTTGGTAAATCTTTTAAAGGAATGAAATGTGCCATCTTTGTGAGTAAATCCACTGTGACCATGATAGTATTTGAGCCATTTGACCATGGAAGATCTACTATAAAGTCCATCGAGACGACCTGCCAGGGTCGCTTAGGGATTGGAAGAGAGGATAAATAACCAAAGGGGGGTTTTCTTGAAAGTTTGTTACTAGCACAGATGACACAGGAGTTGACGTAATCTTGAACCATTCTAGCTAAATGGGGCCACCAAAAATCTCTTTTGAGGAGGTGTATGGTCTTATTTATTCCTGGATGGCCAGCTAGTGGAGAGTCATGTAGTTGTTTGAGGAGTGTTAGTTGAAGGCTGGGAGGAACATATAACTTATTCTCAAAGGTATATGTACCATCTGATTGCCTAGAGATTCCTTTAGGCAAGGAGGAGGCATCAGTGGGTGTGTTCTGAGAGATTAGTTCCCGAATTGAGGAGGTGACTCCAATAAAGCGCTTAGGAGAGATGATAGATGAAGGCGGACTTTCAATGATCTCATCTTCGTTGATGCGGGATAGGGAGTCAGCCTTTAGGTTTTGGGTACCTGGTCTGTAAGATATGAGAAAGTCAAATCTATCAAAGAACAAGCTCCATCTTACTTGACGAGCAGAGAGAGTCTTGCATGCCTTCAAATGTTGTAGGTTCCGATGATCAGTGAGGATCATTACTGGGTATGTAGAACCTTCTAGAAGATGTCTCCAGTTTGCCAATGCGTCCCTAATTGCTAAAAGTTCCTTCTCTCCAATGGGGTAGTTCCTCTCTGCAGAATTTAGAGTTCTGGAGTAGAAAGCGACTGGATGTAGAGGATCCGATAGGGTTAGTTGTTGTGAAAGTACAGCACCTAAAGCAAAGTGAGATGCATCCACTTCTACGGTGAAGTGACATTGTGGATCAGGTAACTGCAGTATTGGAGCAGAGGTGTAGGAGAGTTTCAGTGTATCAAAAGATTTCTGAGCTTGATTTGTCCAGGTAAAGGGTGTCTTTTTACTAGTTAAGGAATTTAGTGGTTTTACAATCTCTGAAAAATTCTTAATGAATTTACGGTAGTAGTTTGAGAACCCTAGGAATCGTTGTAGAGCCTTCCTGGACTGTGGAATGGGCCAAGAGAGAATACATTCAACCTTAGAACGGTCCATCTGGATGCCGTCGGGTGTAATCTGATAGCCAAGGAAAGAGATACTGGTTTGGTTGAAGACACACTTCTCCAGTTTAGCGTATAGACGATGTGTTCTAAGCCTTGATAGTACCCATCGTACATGTTTGGTATGTTCATCAAGATTATCTGAGAAGATCAAGATGTCGTCAAGATAAATCACTACACAAATGTCTAACAAGTCCCGGAAAATATCATTAATGAATCTTTGAAAAGTTGCGGGGGCATTGCATAGCCCGAAAGGCATAACCGTGTACTCGAATAAGCCATAGCGGGTCTTGAAAGCCGTCTTCCATTCGTCCCCAGGACGGATTCGAATTAAATTATAAGCGCCCCTAAGATCCAGTTTTGTAAAGATTTTGGAGGTCTGGAGTCGTTCAATAAGTTCTGGGATGAGTGGTAGGGGATACCGATTTTTTATTGTGATGTTATTGAGGGACCTGTAATCAATTATTGGGCGAAGAGAACCGTCCTTATTCTTTACAAAAAACATTGCGGCGCTAGCTGGGGATGTGGAAGGTCTGATGAACCCCTTCCTCAGGTTGTCATCGAGGTAGTCCTTGAGATGGATAAGTTCCGGTTGGGATAGAGGATAAATTCGAGCGGTAGGAATGGTAGAGTCTGGAATAAGGTCGATCGGACAATCATAAATGCGATGCGGGGGAAGTGTCTCTGCATTAGTTTTGCTGAAGACATCCGAAAAATCATACAAGTAAGAAGGGAGAGTATTGTTGTTTTCAGTAGTGAGAAACAAACTGTACACAGGGTAACAGGTATGTTTGCAGAAAGAGGATTCAAGCTTAAGTGAGTTACTAGACCAGTGGAAGATTGGTTGGTGGAGAAGTAACCAGGGTAACCCTAATACTATTGGGAAAGTGGGTGATCGGATAATATCGAACACTAGCGTTTCAGTATGGCCATTGCCACAGGTAACCAACAAAGGTGAGGTTTGAGTGTGTACTGGCCCATATGAGGAAGTAGAGCCATCAATAAAAGTAACAGGCAACGGATGTTGCTTTAAGACACTTGGGATATTATTTGAGTTAACAATTTCTCTGTCAATGAAGTTACCACAGGCACCGGTGTCAACCATCGCATCTACAGTGCATCTATCTTGGTCCCACTGTAAAGTAAGAGTAAGAAAAACATAGTTATTAGTGAAAGTTCGGGGCAAAGCAATCTTATTAATGTTGTGGGGGTTACCTTCAGACTTCCTCTTAAGACGAGGGCAGGTAGGGACAATGTGGTCAGGGGCTGAGCAATAAAGACATAAGTTTTGAGCTCTGCGTCTTTGTTTCTCTTCTGGTGATAGTGGTCCTTTGACTGCTGCTATGTCCATTGGAATGTCCTTTGGTGGGGATCTGGACCTCCTAGGAGGCGTAGCTTGATATGAATTAATACGCTCGGCCTTTCTCTCTCTGAGTCTGCGGTCAATGGAGAGGGAGAGGTGCATGAGATCCTCCAGGGTAGTGGGAATTTCAACTCGGGCAAGTTCATCTTTCATAGGTTCTGAAAGTCCGATACGGAATTGGTTTCTAAGGGAAATATCCGTCCACAAAGTTTCACGGCACCAGCACTTAAACTCAGAGATGTAATCCTCTACTGGTCTTTTACCTTGTCTAAGGTTTCTGATGGTGTTTTCTGCTGTGAGCTGTTTGTTGGGGTCTTCGTAAAGGAGGGATATTTCATCAAGGAAAGTATTGAAAGTTCCTAGTAGGTCACCATGTTCCTCGACGTAGGCGTCAGCCCATACTCTTGGTTCCCCTTTGAGATACGAAGTCAACGTGAGAATTCTAATTCTATCGGAATGGTAGGTACGGGGGCGTAGGTCAAACATAAGACGGCAAGAAGTAATAAATTGACGGAAGTTCTTCCTGTCTCCTGAAAAAGGCTCAGGGGGGCAGACCTTGGGTTCAGGTCGATCCCGTGGTTGAGCAAAATTATGGTTTCGAAGTGCCTCGTTTTCCAAACGGAGGTCATTAACAGTGGTGGTGAGGGTATCAACTCATTGCGAGAGAGCAACCAAATGATTGGCGAGTTCCACTGGATCCATTAAGTGTGTATGGGTTCCACTATTATGTTACAATCCTGTCCTCTCTTTAATGATACTTAATGGATTTCCCAGTTGGAGAGG
This sequence comes from Rana kukunoris, assembly GCA_029574335.1. Lineage (NCBI taxonomy): Eukaryota > Metazoa > Chordata > Amphibia > Anura > Ranidae > Rana > Rana kukunoris. The sequence continues at coordinate 150,596,308 of CM056051.1, forward strand.
TTTCTCAGACTAAACCACATCCGCACTTTCTTGTATTAACAGAAAGTTTAGGGTTTATTTCATCACAACCTCTATCGGGGGAACCAGTCTTGGGTGCGGCACCGTATCAATTAAGGAATGTAACTTAAATAAAGCAAAGGAAAAATGTCTGACGGTTACTATAGCAGAATCAGATGTATACCACGAAGGTTCACGCCACCTTTACTCGGGTATCAAAAGCTGGTGCGTAACTGCACTTCAGGTACAGGGTATAATAGCATATACTAGACTAGGACAACAAGTATGAGACTAAGATTACTGGAGATAGGGAGTGCACAAAGGTTGCCTTGTTAGTATTCAGAATAGCAGAGACATGACTAGATACTGTTACTTGCGGTTATCATACATAAACAATACTGGAAATATGCAGACCACAGGATTGCTTTTGTTAATAATCAGGTTAGCATAGGCATGGTTAGACACTGTTACTTGCGGTTCTGATGTTTCCTAGAGTCCATAGAGTGTCAGCTCCTGGACAGCTGCAGTAGTCTCTTGGGAATAGGGATTCCTTGCTGAAGAGCACTGGGCTGAAGTGATGCTGGCTGGTGGGGAGCAGGGATGCTCTGTGGGTCTGAGGCCAGAGGTCCAAAGTGGTGGGTCTGTATGGAGGCTGCAAGGGTCCCAGGTGACGGCAGGTGCACACAAAATAGTGGAACACCGTGCCGTCATACCTGGGGCTTTAAATAGAGCGCGCGGCGCGGGAATGGATGCGGATCGCTGGGGCGCACTTCCGCGTTCCAGCGTGGAGAGCACAACAGAGCGCACCGGAAATGACGCGCGTAGCTCACTGCGGAGGTGTGGGGAAGTCACCAACGCAGTGGTTAAGGGGGAAGGAACGCCAGTGGCGTTACAGTAGGACAGTGTACAGTGGCCAATAAGGCTGGGTTCAATAGGCAACACTGATTGTCACTAATAGGCAGCACTTAATGGCACTGATTGGTAGCACTGATGGGCGCTAATTGGCAGCACTGATGGGCACTGATAGGTGGTACACATGGGCATTGATTGGCAGCACTGATGGGCACTGATAGGTGGCACTAATAGGTATCACTGATGGGCACTGGAAGCACTGGCACTGATTGGCAGCAATGATTGGCACTGATAGGAACTGGTAAGTGGCACTGATTGGAAACACTGATTGGCACTGATAGGTGGCATTGGTTCGCACTGAAATTAGGCGACCCTGATTGCCACTGACAGGTGGCACCGATTGGCACTGACAGATGGCACTGATTGGAAACATTGAATGACACTGACAGGTGGCACTGATTGGAAGCACTGACAGATGGCACTAATTGGCACTGACAGATGACACTGATTGGAAACTATGAATGACACTGACAGGTGGCACTGATTGACACTGACATGTGGCACTGATTGGCACTGACAGGTGGCACTGATTGTAAACACTGGCACAGACAGGTGGCACTTGTTGGCACTGACAGGCGCCACTGATTGGCACTGGCAGGTGGCACTGATTGGCACTGACAGGTGGCACTGACTGGCACTGACAGAGGAGAGGAAGCTTTACACTGAGCCAAAATTGACACTTGCCAGAGCAGCTGAGTGTGTGAAACTGACATGTAATGTAACTGCATGCAGAGATAGACCAGCTGTCAAAATTCAGTGGTGATGTCGGGGGTGGGCGGTACCCGGGGTTAGTGGGACCCAGCAGCTATCAAACACAAGCCAATGATTGATAGCTGCTGGGTCCCGCCCACCCCCGACATCAACGCATAATTTTGACAGCTGGTCTCTCTCTGCATTCAGTTACATTACATGACGGTTTCACACACTCAGTGGCTCTGGCAAGCATCAATATCGGCTCAGTGTGAAACTGTCTCACAGGCAGCATGGACTGCACACTCATTAAATGCAGCATTTCACAGCAGTCCCACAGGCAGATCTCGGGAGACAGTCGACACAAGTGGCCATATGGGTACAACGTGTCACTGCTGGCTGCCGCCCCTCTTAATATGCCGCCTGGTCCCACGGCCCACTGGGTCCCATGGTAGGGTTGACCCTGGGTGGGCACATAACTTGAGCAAGTATGGTAATGACAATAGACCAAATATGGCGATGTCTGTATTTGGTCAGTGATGTCACCACATTCCTGCCTCCTTCTATATAAAACTAATGACACTTCCAGAGAGCTTTCATTAACAGCAAGTGAGTTGGTGTATTGACAGTTTTTTTTCTTTTGAAAATTAGTGGATGACAACAGGTGGTATCGTGATTGATACTGAATATTTAACTTGAAGGACTTGTGTGTGTTTATTTTTATAATTAACAGTTTTTATTAATGTATTTCCACATAACAGCAACAAAAAGGTAAGATACAAGGGACTACATATAAAGTTCTTAAACAAGTTGTAAAGGCTTGTGTTTTTGCACCTTAATGCATCCTAGGTGGCAACCAGGTGAGGAGTACAAAGACAAGTGTGTCTTTCCTACAGTCAAGCATGGTGGTGGGAGTGTCATGGTCTGGGGCTGCATAAGTGCTGCCGGTACTGGGGAGCTACAGTTCATTGAGGGAACCATGAATGCTAACATGTACTGTGACATACTGAAGCAAAGCATGATCCTCTTGCTCTGGAGACTGGGCCGCAGGGCAGTATTCCAACATGATAACGACCCCAAACACAGCCTCCAGGGGGGCGTGTCCTGATACAGACCAAGGAGGACGTGTTTTGGCAGAGCTCTGCAGACACAGATCTCATCCGCAGCCATCCTTTGCCAGCATCTCAAATTTTGGCCACCAAATCATCTATCCTAACCCCTAGACGTACCCTGAAGGACTACCTACCCTCCGTTGGTTCCAGGGTTGCCCGCTCGGTCCAAGATCCACCCCGCGACTGGCCCGGCTTGGGGAGCCCCCGCCGCCATCTTTGGGCCTGTGACACCTAGGATCCCACAGTGCCAGCATCCCGCACCCGCGGGATGAGTGTGGATCTCCTTACCTCCGGACCTCCGAAGTTTTCCTACCTCGTTTCGGTGCTGGGGACAGCTACCCGGTGAGAGGTCCGTCCGACGGCTGCATCCACGGAGGCCCCGCCGCCATCTTGGGGCCTACGAGTGCTGGAGTCCCGCGGAGCTGACATCCCACGGCGGCTTGATAGGTGGAGATCTTCCCCTCCCGGACCACCGGAGCTCCTACCTCGGTTCGGTGCTGGGGACAGCTACCCGGTGAGAGGTCCGTCCGACGGCTGCATCCACGGAGGCCCCGCCGCCATCTTGGGGCCTACGAGCGCTGGAGTCCCGCGGAGCTGACATCCCACGGCGGCTTGATAGGTGGAGATCTTCCCCTCCCGGACCACCGGAGCTCCCCTGCATCTACCCTGTGCCGGGCTCGTCCACCCGGTGAGTGACCCGCCCCGCGGCGGACTACATCCACGGAGGCCCCGCCGCCATCTTGGGGCCTACGTGAGCTGGGATCCAACGGGGCCGGCGTCCCACGGCTGCGGGACAAGTGAGGGTCTCCCCATCCTGGTCCACCGGAGCTTCCCTGCCTCTGCCCAGGGCTGGGGACGGCCACCCGGACATAAATTTATCCCGCGGCTGGCGGCTTCCTCGGAGGCCTCACCGCTAACCTGAGGCCTTCCTGACCGAGAAGCAGGGGAACTAGTGTGCTGTATCTCGGGGAACAAGAGGCTTCCCCCCCCCCCTGGGTGCTACCCTGACGCATAGGAGGGCTGATTGTGGTCCGGGGTGCCTGCAGAAAACGTCGTCATGATGTGGAGGTGAGTGGTGTGACACTAAACATCTTGCTGCCCCTCCTTTGCTCTAGCAGCCCCCCTAAATCCAAATTCACATCAAAGAGCAACACACCCCATCTCACAAGAGGTTGCCCAGGGTTACCACCTCCCAGGCCAAGTTAATTATTACCAGTGACACTCATTTTATCCAGCTTTTGAACCTACCTCCTTCCCAAGACCCCCCTCACCACTTTTGTCTGGGATGCAGTTTGTGTCACACACAGGAGCAACCTTATTGCTACACTGCCTAAAGAACCAACATTTCATATGCACCTGGTCTAAAATTTACCCTGTCAGTGTCCCGGTTCTTTCGCTTTGAATACAACCCCCCAGTTGCTTGAAAGCTAATCTTTTGCTCGAGATAATGTACTGAAAATCACTCCTACTAATAAGTGGGGACGCATGCGTGGCACGATGCAGTTCACCATCAGTTATTAAACACCACATCGATCAAGCGAGGATTCTACTCATACTGTAAGGTAAAAGCTCCTTAATTGACTTTATCTTTCACATACACCCTTGCAGTTCACACCTGTGCATGCCGTCGGGCAAGAAGGCGTATAACCGCCGTGCGCTTCAGCACTCTCTGATCACATATTCTTTGCGCAACAAGGAACAGAAGAAAATGACGCAGAAAAACAACGGCTCATCACCACCTCAGTTCTCACCATCTGCTTGCACCATCTCGCAGAATTCTGCCTCCTCACATAATAAAAATGAGCCCTACGCTCAGATCACGAAAGCAGATTTGGACTCCAGTTTAACCAAGATTTATGAAAAACTTGTAGACAAAATACAATGTGAGCTTCAAAAAACAACAAACACCCTCACACAGGAAATCGCAACCCTGGGAGGTCGCACCGACCTTTTAGAAACCAAACACGACGAACTATCACTTGCTCATACTGACCTCAGGAAGGACTTTGAACTCTTAGCGGAAAACTACACATACTTACAATCACAAGTGGAAGATTTGGACAACCGTAACCGAAGGAACAACCTAAGGATTCGCGGTATCCCAGAGTCAGTCGCCGATCTGATGCCGGCAGTCTCCAAACTATTCCATAATCTCCTTCCTGATTCACCTCCATCCTCTTTTGCGTGTGATAGAATTCACAGGGCCCTACGTCCTAAACCGCCCCCAGATAAACCTCCACGAGATATCATTCTATGCTTGAAAGACTATATCACAAAGGAAAACATCTTAAGAGCATCAAGAAATATGCACAGCATTGAATTGGATGGCACCAAAATTCAAATTTTCCCAGACATCTCTCAAGCTACCCTAGAAAGGAGACGCAAAATGAAGGAGGTGACTTCGGTTCTTCAATCAGCTCGTATTAGGTACCGCTGGGGTTTCCCGTTTAAACTCACGGTTCCCCACAATGGCACCACCTACACGGTCTATAACGTCTCAGAGGGCAAGGATCTCCTTATGAAACTGGGTCTTTTGGAACAGAGTGCCGATGCAAGACCTCCCTCTACTCCCCATACCTCACCTATCTGGGCCACCCCATCTACGCGTCGTGATCAAAGAAGATGGCGACAACCATTCAGAAACCTAGACGCATGATCATTCATACACTAAGCAGTCTTTTTGCTGCAGTTAAAATTCTTCCCTGTTTTTTTGTTTTAAAGGGGAAGAGAAAAAGGGAAATATTTTTTTTTTTTTTTTTTTTTTTTTTTTTGTGTTTCCCCCCCCCCCTTTTTTTTTTTTTTTTCTCTCTCAATGTCCACCTCCCCACACCCCCTTTGTATTATTGCATGACTTAAATAAATATTATAACAATCTTGAGTTGGATTGACAGTTCGATGAACAATACATCATTCACAATTCTACATTTTGTTATGTTCAACAAGTTGCAGTATACCTTTACATATACATGCAAAGAACCCCCCTCCACCCCCTTTTGATTTTTTTTTTTTTTTTTTTTTTCTCTCTCTCTTTCACACTATTCAGGGAGAAGTAATTACAGTTCTTGAAATATGTTTGCTAGATTGACTGCTTAAAAATTTACCATTTGATCTATACTTTAACAATATGTCTGATATGTTACGGCATGCACTTATATTTTCGTTTATAGAATCCCCGCTGAGGCTGTTCTGCTCTGCCTCTGCTAGTTTGTTCCCCCACTCACAAAGGACTCCTAAAGCATGACTCATCTAGTGGAAACATCTCTACTACTGATCCTGCTTTACACAGTCATTATAATGGAGGTTCCATTTGTGAGTAATGGACGTTTTTGTCCATTTCAACAATTTTTTTGGTCAGGTAGTGCCCCTCACCCTGACCCCCATATGTTTTACTATATTTTTCATATTTTCAGTGAAATTTTCTATTTTTACAAAATTTTGAAAAGGTCATACAAAATGTTTCTAGTAAACCCAAAGTATCACGTTGAAATGTTATGTTTCTATACTTATTGTTTGATTTTTACGAGTTCATCATCACGCCGATTCTATAGTTCGGGTACCCCACCCTCCAGGACTCACGCTTATGAGCTCAATATAATACCCATTATTGAAAGGGTAACAGATAATCTTCTAGGTTATATATTGATGTATGTTTTGTTATATTGTAAATGTGGATATTCAGAGAACAACACGGTCGTCCCTAGTCTTTCCCCCAACGGATGTAATCTTTCATTGATAGAGTCATTGTTGTTTGCCACAACATTACTACCATATCTATTTCACTATATGCTAGACCTTAGACTTGGCGCTCATATGTCACTAGGTCATAACTCCCATCGCTCTTTAATACTAATACAATGGGCCTCAGGGTGATCTCCCACAATGTCAAAGGCTTTAACTCACCCCAAAAGAGAAAGAAGGCCTTTCGCCACTACAAAAGGCTGGGCGCAGATTTAATTTTGATGCAGGAAACTCACTTTGCATCAGACAATCACCCTAAATTTTTCGACAAAAGTTACAATCAATTTTATTGCACTACTTACAACTCTAAATCTAGAGGTGTTGCTATATACATTAAGAATTCTGTGATTTTTGAGATTCAAAATGTCTTTAGGGACCCAGACAGCCGTTATCTAATTCTGAAAGGCTCAATCAAGGGACGTTCCATCACTATTGCCTCTGTGTATGCTCCCAACGATGCCCAGTCTAGCTTTTTCATCAAATTCTTCGAAACATTAGACAATTATTATTCCACTCATCTTATAGTGGGGGGGGATTTTAATTTAGCGGCTCACTCAGCTCTAGACAGGAGCAAAGTTGTCCCCTCCTCTAAAGCTTTCCCCAAATCTTTGAACAGGACACTTTACAACCACCAATTAGTAGACACCTGGAGAGCCCATAACATTGGCCTAAAGTCATACACATTCTACTCTCATCCTCATAATAGCTTCGCCCGCCTGGACTACATCTTCTGCACCCCAATCCTGCTGGCCAATTCTTCCAATGCTGATATCCATACATGCCCGTGGTCTGATCATCATATAGTCTCCTTTAATACTTCCCACATAGGTCTAGCCAACTCAACACACTCTTGGAGAATGAATGATTCCCTACTCACTGACTCATCAAGCAAAGAACAAATTTTATCTCACCTTGAGCAATATTTTACGCACAATGTTACACCTGACTTATCTCCTGCAACTATATGGATGGCGCATAAGGCGGTAATGAGAGGTCATTTGATAAACATTGCCTCTATCAAAAACAAGGCCAAGCTCGCAGATATTAGATCCCTCACGAAAGAGTTAGACCACCTATATCACAGACACAACCAAGATCCTTCTAATGATCTCTTTAAGCAAATCCAAGAGAAACGCACTTCCTTAGACACCTTATTAACAAATGACACTGAAAAAGCTCTCAGATGGTCAAAGGCTAGATTCCTCCTCAACAGCAATACTTATTCCACCATGTTTGCCAGAAAGTTAAATCAATCTATAAAACCCGCACATACATACAAACTAAGGAACTCAACTGGTAACATGGTGTCCCATCCCAAAGAGGTCATGAAACTGTTCACAGACTTCTATAAAAATCTTCTTTCATCGCCCCAATCACTTCCAAAACAATCCTCCCTAGATTGGCTTAATGACATTGCATTGCCTACCCTTACTAGAGATCAAATTGATTCCCTTAATGCCCCCTGTACTGACATGGAGGTCAATAGAATCATTGGAACGTTAAAGACATCCACAGCCCCAGGCCCGGACGGCTTTTCCTCTTCTTATTATAAAAAATTTACCTCTACCATTGTCCCACACCTTACTAAATTATTTAATAATATTTTACAGGGAGGCCAGTTCCCAACAGAGATGCTTTTGGCTAACATGTCCTTACTTCCCAAGCCAAATAAAGATCACTCTACCCCCCAAAATTACCGCCCAATATCGGTTATTGACAATGACTTAAAAATATTTGGCCGTATCTTGGCGGACAGATTATCTGCAGTAATCTCCCCATTAGTAGACCCTGACCAAACGGGCTTCATTCCCAACAGACAAATAACAGACAACATACGACTGACCGCTAATATCATTCAGGACTCCAACTTGCACTCCAAATCCACACTTTTGCTCAGTCTGGATATACATAAGGCATTTGACAGTGTGAGCTGGTCTTATCTTGACGTCTTACTCCCCAAATATGGTATCAGGAATGAATTCCTTCATGGATTTAAGGCCCTCTATCATAACCCCCAAACTCGCATCAAACTCCCAGGAAACAACTCTGACTTTTTCCCCCTGACTAAAGGCACTAGACAAGGTTGTCCACTCTCCCCCCTACTCTTTGCCCTTGCAATCGAACCCCTCGCCTGTGCTATCAGAAACAATACTGACATCAAAGGATATTCTAAAGGTCCCAAGGAATACAAATTGAGTCTCTATGCAGATGATGTTCTCTTATTCATTACTAACCCTCTCATCTCCCTACCCAATCTAACTAAAACCCTAGACATCTTCCATGACCTGTCAGGTCTAGGTGTAAATCTATCAAAGTGCTCAGCTTTACCGATTAATATCCCTTCAACCTTAATAGCCTCACTTAAAGATAAATTCCCATTTAATTGGCATGTCGACTCGTTTGGATACTTGGGCATCCAAATTACACCCCTGTATAACACTTTATACCAAGCAAACTATCCCCCCTTATTCAAAAATATTAAAAATTTACTTAAACTCTGGTCATCATACCATATTTCATTCTCGGGCAGAATAGTCGCTGTAAAAATGATGATATTACCCAAGCTTTTGTTTTTTTTTAGAGCCCTCCCCCTCACTCTACCTAAAAGAACACTAGACTCACTTCAAAGAGAGACTAACAGATTTATTTGGCAGAACAAGAAACCTAGATTTAGTTATTCTCTCATGTTTAGACCTCACTTAAAAGGCGGCCTAGGTATCCCAAATCTGTGGCTTTATTACTTATCGGCCAGATTTACCCAACTAGCCCAATGGTATGCCCCTCCACTCCAAATTCCTTGGCTCCTGTTCGAGGAGGAGTCTATCCTACCTTACAACCTACAAGGACTCCTCTGGTCCAAAACCATCCCACCACAAAAAATAAGAGCATTAAACCGTATTGTCACCCACTCTCTCCAACTATGGAACAGACAGACCCTAAAGTTTAAACTATCTTCTGATACTCCCCCTCTGGCATCATTCCTAGGTGACCCACGTTTTTCCCCCTTAGTCAGAACTCATAACCCAAACTTACTTACGTTTTGGAAATCACATAACCTAACCCATTTGAAATCGCTCTCTCACCTTAACTCATTCTGCACTTTCTCCAACCTGCAATCAAAATATGACCTGTCTCTCGGAGAATTTGAAAATTATACAAAAATTAGAAAATTCTATCAGACATTCTACTCACTTACACTTCACCCCCCCTATACTCAATTTGAACAAATTTGCATCTCCTCCCCTCGTGATAGGGGCCTGATCTCCAGAATATACAAAAGCTTGAATGAAACAAACATGTCTGAGAAGTCACATCCCATGTTACAATGGGAATCGGATTTAGACATTTCATTTACTCTGGAGCAATGGGATACCATTTTCACTAACCTCCACAGATGTACCAAAACAACATCTATCAGAGAATCAGCTATAAAACTGCTCTATAGATGGTATCTCACACCAGCTAAACTTAATTCATTTTACCCTTCATTGTCTCCACTCTGCTTCAGAGGATGCCCCGCCCATGGAACGTTATTGCATATATTTTGGGACTGCCCCCAATTAAGGGACACTTGGCACAAGGCCAGCATTGTAATTGATAAAATTGCCGACCGAAGTATCCATCTCACACCCCTAATCTGCCTCTTATTCGGCCCTATTAAGGATATTCCTACATCAAGCACAAGGCTCATCCACACATTTCTCACCTCCATTCATTGGGCCATAGCCTTTAATTGGCGCTCCACATTGGTACCCTGGCCACAGATTCTCAACCGTATGACAAACATTAAACTCTCAGAGAGAATTCACCATACACTATATGACTCTATGCCCCAGTATCAAAAAAAATGGACGCTCTGGGACGCCACACTTCTGGTTTAAATTCAAATATTACTAACCATAAACCCGTTCTTTCTACACAATGTTAATTATCAATGATACCTGTATACATTCCTGTACCATCATTGTTATCTTTTTCTTCTTTTGTACTTTGACCTTTTCTATAATAAAATCGTTTGTAAACAAACACAGCCTCCAAACCCCACGACCCCAAACACACCCACAACCACTGCCTTGCTAAAGAGGCTGAGGGTAAATGTAATGGGCTGGCCAAGCATGTCTCCAGACCTAAACCCTATTGAGTATTAGTGGGGCATCTTCAAATGGAAGGTGGAGGAGTGCAAGGTCTCCAACATCCACCAGCTCTGTGATGTCATCATGGAGGAGTAGAAGAGGACTCCAGCGGCAACCTGTAAAGCTCTTGTTAACTCCATGCCCAAGAGGGTTAAGGCAGTGCTGGATAATAATGGCGGCCATGCAAAAAATGGGGGGGGGGCATGTCTTTTTTTTATGTACTTTTGTGTGGCTGTCCCCCCTAAAAATCATTTTTTAAAACCTGTTTAGCAAAAGGGTCCTAGAGGGAAAAAAAAAAGCTGCTAATTCACTTTTCCCTGCAATCTTAGACCAGCCATAAAAATTGTGATTTTCTTTCCTGCAACTTATGGTTGCAGGAAAGAAAATCGTTCAATTCCCCCAATCGACACAGTCACAGCGGAGCTGTTGTGTTCTCCCAACGGGAGGAATGGAAGGGGAGAGTAGATCTGCTGGCAATAATTGAATGTTAAATATCCAAGATTCTGTTTGCACGGGGGAACTATCAGCCTATCCATAGATGGATCGAATCTCGACCAGTCCCTGCTGAACTGGATGAAATTTGATCTACCTATGGCAAGTTTTACTTTATTTTGTAAATAATGCAATACTGACCCCCTAAAATACATACCAGACCCCCAACTCTCTTGATGATGGTCAACTATGTATTTTGGGAGGGTCCCCATTGCATTTTTTACAAAATAAGGAAGCTGGCAGAAAACAACCTTTTAAACAGTTTTTTCTTTGTAAATGTCACTATTGCTATACTGCTTTACATGGTAGAAATTTGCTACATAAAGTATAAACAAGAATCTTAGCTCCTTTTACAGATTCAAATGGCTGGGAAGCAGGGCAATGCTATTTTATTGGGACAATTTTAATTATAATAGAACTGCACATTCAACAAAGGCTTATAGTTTCTTAAACTTATAGGGGTGTTCCAGCCAAAAATGGTGTTAATTAAAAGTCAGCAGCTACAAAAAGTGTAGCTGCTGGCTTTTAATAAACACTCACTTACCTGCTCCTGCGTTCCAGCGACGCACCGACCGGGGCTCTGCTCCTCTCCCCCCCTCCCCGGCCGGCGTCTCCATCCCGACTATGGGCACCCAGCCGTGACAGCCTTCGGCTTCACGGCCGGGCACCCACTGCGCATGCACGAGCCGCACTGCGCATGCGCGCGCGGCGCGGCTCGTCGCTGATTGGACAGGCGATCGCATGGGACCTGTCATGTGTCCCATGCGATCGCCTACAGGGAGGGGCTGGTGTAGGCGATAAAGGCTTAATCGCCTAACCAGCCCCTCGGCGGAAGCAGGAAGTGGGACAGGAAGTCCCACTCCCCCAGAAGCCCCCACTCCCCCCCCAAAAAAATTACATGCCAAATGTGGCATGTAAGGGGGTAAGGAGTGGGATAAGCGGAAGTTCCATTTTTGGGTGGAACTCCGCTTTATTGTAGCACAGTTTATTGAACAGATGGTGGAGGCCACATTTTCCATAAGTTACAGAAAAGAGAAGCATATTGGTACTCGAAATAAAAAATAAAATAAAAAAACGAACTTCAATAAGCCGTGATCCCTACTACACAACATTTAACTGGCCTAAATATTTGCACAAGGAGCACACAAGGCAAGTGGGGATGTTTTAAAAAGTGTATTTGTCATTGTATTAAAATAGGTAAGAAACATAAATGAACAAAATAAATACGTGGTTAATTTCTATTGTAAACAAAAAAAAAATGAAATGAGAAGCCTTTAACTACCTCAAGTCCAGACACTTTTCCCCCCTTTCCAGTCCAGGCCATTTTTCATCTTTCGGCACACTCATATTTTTATAATATACATTTTTTTTTGTCTTGTTTTCTTGTTCTTGTTGGTAACTTTTATTATCACCACAAGATCTCTCCCTCCTTTTTCTTAAAGCTGTGTTCCAGCCGTGATTTTTTTTTTAAAAAGTCAGCAGCTACCAACACTGTAGCTACTGGCTTTTAATAAGGACACTTACCTGTCCTGGGTGCCTGCGATGTCGGCCCCCTGAGGCCATCCTCACTAAGGGCAACAGGCAGTGGAGCCTTGCGGCTTCACTGCCCGTTTCGCTACTGCACATGCGTGAGTAGCGCAGCACTTTGTGAATGGGCGGATGTCTTCTGGGACACACACATGCCCCAGAAGACAGCTCGCCCCATTTCCCTGAAGACAACGCGAGGAGGAACACTACCACAGAATATGAAGTGGCAGATTAGGGAGATCTGCCTATCAACCGCCATTTCTGGTAAGTAAAAAAAATCATTTTTTTGGGGGGCATTTTTATGTATTTTTTTTTTTTAGGGTGGACCTCTGCTTTAATTTGAGTGGTTAAAGAGTTATTTTTGTTTTATTTGGCCACTAGATGTCTCCCATTTATGATGATAATGTTTTACTTGTTCCTGGCCACGAGATGTCTCTAGATGTCCACTAGAATATGTCCTCTTCATTTTTATCTTTATGGGAAACATCTATTATAATATAATGCTATAATACTAAATTTTTAGTATTAGAATTTCATAATTTGAAAATGTAAGATGGTCCAGTTGGCATATGTATTACATAAAAATTCTAAACATATTTAATAAAGCTTGGATGTAGAGGAGAGCAAGCGTGTACCCGATTTTGACGGGTACCCACTCTCACTTCTGCTTTAATTGCCTCTCTCCTGTAGTTTTTTGGGACACATGACAGGTCCCAGAAGAATTTAAGACCGGTCACAGAGTGCGGGGAAGCTTGCGCATGCGCAGTGGGTACCCGGTTGTGAAGCGCAGGCTGTCACAGCCGGGTGCCCATAATGAAAATGCCGGCGCGGGAAGACACAGGGAGAACAGGACTGGGGTGAGCACACCGCTGGATCGTGGGACAGGTGAATGTCTGTCTATTAAAAGTTAGCAGCTACAGTTTTTGTAGCTACTGACTTTTGATTTTCACTTCAGAGACTGGAGCTCCACTTTGAGTGCATTTTTTTTTATCTTTTATCCATTTATTCGAATTTACTACACTAAGAGAGGCTCCTTTGTGGATATCTCATTCACATAGGGGGAAAATAAAGGAGCCACTCATAGTAAAAATACTAATATTTAGACTTTAAAATGAAAGCTGAAAGCACTGGATTGCGTTGCACCTGCTCTCCAAGCAGTGGAAGTCCCGGAAGTCCCGCCCAATGTGTTTCGCCAGCAACATTTGATCTAATCAGGGGTCACATGCCCAGTCACGTCTCCTCCTATTGATACACTGTATTCCCCCCATATTGCTCCACGCAAACCATGCAAATGTGCAATATGCACGCTGTTCTCTTTATAGGACCCAGGCAGGTGTAGTGCATAGCACTAATTTGCGGTGGAACGCACGCGGCGCCTCGCGCACCGTATGCGTTCCAGCGTGGAACGCGATACAGTGCCGAGAGCACCCGTTACAGTACCCCCCCTCTTAAGGGAAACCCCCCTGGGGATCTCAAGATAAGGGGTTTCAACAGTAAGACATTTTTGTAATATACTTTCTGTAAACATTTTAGAGAACCCCCAAAAAAAACTTAATATCGCCTTTTGGAAAAATAACAAAGGCAAGGAAGGAAATAATGGTCTGTTCAAAGACACAATTTCTGGAGCTTGGCGTAGAGGAAGTGAGGTCTGAGTCTTGCAAGTAGTCATCCGACATATTTCTGATGTTGCAAAAGTTCAACTGAGCAATAAAATATGTCATCTAGACACACCACTACGCACATGTCCAGAAAGTCTCTTAAGACATTATTCAGAAGAATAAAAAAAAGGAAAAATTTTGATTATAAAAAAAAAAAGACATTATTCAGAAGGCCTAGAACGACTAATGGAGCGTTGCACAGTCCCAATGTCCATTTTTTCTTCAAAAGGGGACAGACTTAAGTTTTGAGGTGTAGGGACAGGTGCTGTGGAACTTGATGAAGATTCAGCTCATCTCTCTCTTAACCTACGATCTATAGTGATAGCATGCTGTATGGTATCTTTGAGAGATTGGGGGTGATCAGCTCTAGCGAACTCATCCTTGAGTGGTTCAGAAAGACCGAGACGGGGGGGGCGTGGTCTGGACATGCTGCTGTGAGGACATGTTTGCCTCGAGTTCCGGCGCTGACACAATTATATGCTTGATTTTCAACATCCCAGCTGAAATTTTCCTCCGATGAGCATGAGGAAGAAGACGGGGAAGTTTCTCCCTAAAGCGGGAGTGCACTTGGGCTCTATTAAACGTTTCCTCATGGCGGATCCGGAGGAGAGCGAGGTCCTGGGTGGCCTAGGTCGCTCTTCGCGCGGTGCAGGAGTTAGTGCTGGCTCCGCCGCAAGTCAGATCCGAGGCAGCACTCTTCGGCCTCATCTGCATGTTCGGACGGGGTGAGCAGCCCGTCTCGCTAGTCGGAAGTATGGGTGGATGACTTACCCACCAAAGCGGAGCTGACTTCACTGTTCCAGGGCCTGGAGAGATCCATCAAGAAGGAGCTGTCTGCGGTGAGGGCGGACCTATCTCAGGTACTGGGCCGGGTAGAAGAGACTGAGCTTCGGTTAGACCGCCATTCGGAACCTACAAGCCGCCACCCACCAACTTACCTTTGCTCACAGGATGGCCCTGTACAAAATAGAGGACAAAATAGAGGACCAGGAGAACCGTAACCGGAGGAACAACATCAGCATACAGGGCCTCCCGAGAGCGACTGGGGATGATGAACTCTTACCCTCTGTCCGAGGAATGTTCAATGGCCTCCTGCGTCTGGCGGCGGATAATCCACTTAAAATCGATCGAGTCCACAGGGCCCTGCGCCCTCGGGCCTTGCCTTCTGATACCCCTAGAGATGTCATCTGTCGGGTGCATTACTATGAAGAGAAAGAACGCATCATGCACAAGGCCCGAGACCGGCCTACTCTCGATTTTGATGGCGCGACTTTATCCTTTTTCCCAGACCTAGCCCTGCGGCCTTTGACAGCTAAACTACGAGAGTTGTCCATACCCTACAGGTGGGGTTTTCCTACTGCCCTGATCGCCAACAAGGATGGCAGTTCGGCTGTTCTACGTTTCCCTGAGGACCTGGTCAAGTTCTGCCCCACTTTTAACATCTCTCCTCCGGATCTCCCCGAGTGGCATGATTCTGTCCCCGATCTTCCAGGGTCATCTGAGCATCACTGGCAGAAAGTAGGCCGCAAGCAGCGCCATGACACCCCGGGATCATCTCCCTCCATGGGCTGAAGTGGAGCTGACACATGGTCTATCACTCCGGGACCCCCGCTCCTGATGCCATATTGTTGGTTTATTTTTCCGTTTTATTATTTGATTTGAAGGTTTGTGGTTTAGAGTTTTTTCTCGATATGCGCTGCCTGATGCCTGCGAGGTGGCGCCCCCCCTTTGGGGTGCCGTGGGGGCCAGTTTCTCCATGCTGTTGCCTCCCCGGAGGTGGCCTGCATGGGGGTGCGGGTCCGCGTGTGTTCCCCTTCCCAGCACGGCAGGTGTATGCGTGCAAGTCCTTCCCCCATGTGGGGTAATGCGATGGTTTCTGGTGTTTATTGTCTTTTTTTCAACCTTATGTTTTCTCTCCTTCTTTTCCCCCACTCCACTTGTCACTTTTCCCATGCCTCTCCCATCCTTCATGATCTACTCTGGCTCTGGACTGCCTCCTGGATCTCCCCTCTCAAGCCCCGATGGCTACGGTGAACCTGATCTCCTTCAACGTGCGGGGCTTGCATGCTTCAGGTAAGAGACATCAATTGTATAGGGACCTGGCTTGACTGAGGGGGGACATTGTTCTCCTTCAGGAGACCCACCTTACACACACTACGTCAGTAAAACTCTTTTCCCCACAATATCCGGTATGGTACTACAGTTTGTCCGATGTCCATAAAGCAAAGGGAGTGGCCATCGGGTTTCGCAGGGATACCTCATTTGTATTAGACGAAATGTTGAGTGACCCCCTGGGCCATTTCTTGTTCCTTAAAGACAATCTGGGCACCATGCCCTGTACAATAGCAACTCTATATGCCCCTAACAGGGACCAGTCCACTTTCATATCTTGTACCCTTCGGAAACTATCCGACTTTGCCAGTGGGTGTGTTCTCCTTGCGGGAGACTTTAACGTCCCGTTGGACCCTCCCATCGATACGTCGGTGGGGGGTTCCAACATTCCGCGGAGGCGTCTGGCCTTCATTCGCAGGCACCTACACGAGGCCCAACTGATGGACATTTGGCGGATTGCGCACCCACGGGTGAAGGATTACACTCATTTCTCGCAGGTTCATTCCTCCTATTCGAGGATTGATTATTTTTTTAATAGATTATCATCATCTTTCATTGGTCAGGAGTGCAGCAATCATGACCTCTACCTTGTTGGACCATGCCCCATCACACTCTCTTTACAAGTCCCCTCTGTCCGAATTCGTTAAGCTAATTGGAAACTTAATGATAATCTGATCATCTGCTTTTAGACGAAATTGACAAAAAAAATGATTTCGGATGCTTTGGTCCTGTATTTTGCTGAAAATAATGATCCTTTTGTCAGGGGCAAGTTTATTGAGTTGGGATCCCGGAAAAAACACAATTGCTAAAAGAAATCGAAGCCCTGGAACGCCAACATAAGGCAGGACTTCAACCCCTGACTTTCCAAACTCTGACCCAGAAGAGGGAGGACTTAAAGGAGCTCCTCCACCTGGAACAGACACAGCGGTTCCACACGGTAGCTCAGCGTTGGCATGAGTGGGGCAACAAGCCTGGTCGGCTGTTGGCTCGCTCGTTACAACACAACAAATCTGCCACCTACATTTCTAAGATCAAATCCCCCTCTGACTCGTTGGTCTATGAGACATCTGCTATTGCTAAGGCGTTTAGAGCGTTTTACCAAGCCTTATATAAGGTTCAACACACTGTGGAAGATAAAGATGCTAAGGCACGACTCATCCAGGCCTATTTACAACAAGCCAATCTTCCGTCACTTCCTACAGGGACCCTGGAGGTTTTGGAGGGAGAATTCACCACGTCGGAACTGCGAGTTGCACTAAAAGCTATGGCTAATGGGAAAGCGCCTGGCCCTGATGGCTTCACGGTCGCCTACTATAGAGCATTCTCAGATCTTTTGATCCCTCGCTTGACTAACTATGCCAACTCGGTTCCTGATGGGGGCTCTCTCCGTCCTGAAAAATTCACGCGCACATTACTGTTCTCCCCAAACCGGGGAAAGATCCGTGTAGCTGTGGGAGTTACCGCCCCATCTGACTATTGAACTTAGATGCTAAGTTATACTCCAAGGTTATAGCGAATAGGCTCCTCCCCTTCATCCCGAACTTGGTATCCAGGGATCAGACTGGTTTTATTCCCGGGTAGGGAGGCACGGGATAATTCCCTCCGCACATTGTCTCTAATTGCCCATGTTAGGAGAACCTCCCAGCCCACCCTTCTGCTCTCAGCCAATGCTGAAAAAGCATTTGATAGGGTGGACTGGGAGTTTCTTATGGCTACACTCGCCCACTTGGGTATTGGCCATTTCCTTAGGTTCCGTATCTTTGCTCTTTATAACTCACCCACGGCCCAATTACGGGTGAATGGCATGTTGAGCGATTCCTTTATACTTCACAATGGTACACGACAGGGGTGCCCCCTTTCACCCATTTTATTCGCCCTCTCTCTCGAAGATTAGGCACAACCCGGACATTCACGGAATTAAGGTTGGTAAATATGAAC
This sequence comes from Rana kukunoris, assembly GCA_029574335.1. Lineage (NCBI taxonomy): Eukaryota > Metazoa > Chordata > Amphibia > Anura > Ranidae > Rana > Rana kukunoris. The sequence goes on from CM056051.1 coordinate 150,614,617, forward strand.
ATAAATATGCCGCTTACGCGGACGATATTTTGTTTTACATTCAGCGTCCAACATTGAAGCTTCCGGTCCTTATGGCCGCATTCGAAGCTTGCGGTGCGGTTTCCAATTTCAAAATAAACCTAAATAAATCTGAAATTTTTAATTTAACAATCTCCCCCCGGGTTGTGCCTCACCTAAAAACGTCTTTCCCCTTCAGCTGGCAGGCCAAATCAATGAAGTATTTAGGTATTTTCCTGACAGCTAACCCCACCTCTCTGTTTCGTTCTAACTTCATCCCCTTATAGAATGTCATTCGGTCTGACTTGCAAAGATGGTCACAGCTTGCTCACTCCTGGCTGGGAAAGATTAGCATCCTTAAAATGAACGTCCTGCCTAGACTGCTGTTTTTGTTTCAAATGATCCTATACAGAATTCCAGTGGGATATTTTACGTTATTACGATCATTAATTGGTCGATTCGTCTGGAACAGGAGACGGCCTAGAATTGCGAGGTCCATACTGACTAGGCCTAAGAGGGAGGGTGGTCTGGCTCTTCCTGATATTAAACGTTATTTCCTAGCTACTGTTCTCACTAGAATCTCCGATTGGAAATATCAGGGTAGGTCTAAACTGTGGGTGTCACTGGAGGCGGACTTATGCGGGGTGGATCCATACACTCAAATTTGGATCCCACGTAAATTTAGGACCCTGTCTGATATAACTTCTCCACTGACTCACTCCACTTTGATGATCTGGGATAGGTTGGGTAAATCCTTTGGATGGTTGTATAACTCCCCCCTGATGCCCTTGACTGGCCACGATTATTTTCCGCCTGGCAATACACGGCCTCCGCAACGTCCCTGGTTCCTGGGTTCCGCTACGCTGCTCCACCAAGTGGTCTCTCCCTCAGGTGTCATCCCTTTATCAGACCTTGTGGACCCCCCCCCTTGTTACTCCCATGACCCTATGGAAGTATCGTCAGCTAGTGGCTTTTGTTAACTCCCTACCGAAACCCCTGAGGGGCTTAGATGATTTAACTCTCATAGAATGTGCTTTTGTCGAGGATCGACCGGAGGAGAGGCCTCTCTCGTTTTTTTATAAAGCACTATATAATAGGGAACTCCGAGGTTCTTACTTAAGTGGGAGGAAGAGCTGCGGAGGGACCTGTCTCCTTCCCAGAGGGACACCGTTTTATGTTTTGCCCATACATCATCCATCTCCTCTAAAATTGCTGAGATCAATTACAAACTGCTTACAAGGTGGCACTACACCCCGGCGTTCCTCCACAAAACCTTCCCCCTGACATCTCCGCTTTGCTGGCACGGATGTGGGGAGATCGCAACGCACGCACGCACATATATGGTGCCACTGCACACACATTCAACCATTCTGGTTGTCGGTCTTACACTGGATGAAGGAGATCCAAGGTTTTGAAACTACAAGGGATCCCTGGGTGGTTTTGCTGCATTGTACTTCTGAACCAATCGGATCGTATAAGAAATCTTTAACGCCCCATTTATTGAATGCTGCAAAGTCCCTCATTCCAAGATTTTGGAAACAGACTGCTGTGCCAACTTTGCACCAGTGGTTGATGGAGGTTGATCGCATCTACCAGATGGAGGATCTTACTTTCTCACTCGGGAACAAATCTGATTTATCTCGGAAAATATGGTACGGTTGGTTCGCTTTTAAATATACCTCAGCTTATGCCGATTTAATGTCTCAAAATGTGTGATGAGGGTAATGGCGTTAAGTAGTTTTTTACGTATTATTTCATACGTCATGTGGTATGTCATTCCTTAAGGTAGCCTGTGGGTTTGCTTGCAGTTTCTTCTTTTTTTTTCAAATATAACGTTTTTTATTTCTTACCAAACAAACAAGACATACGTACATACATACATACATGCATACAATAAAAAAAATTACAACACAATACAGTACAATGCTGTCCACCGGAAGGGGTCATGAAAGAAACATGTGCATTCTTATCCTGGGGCGGACCCGGTATTCTCAAGTGTACAAAGCAAACATAAGACAGTATCGGCCCCATATCCCGAGGCTGCCCAGATAACCTAGATAACCTCCTCCTCCTCAGCTGGCCTGTATCCTGTAATAAAGACCCCATCGGGCAAATCACGCCACTTTCCTGTGACCAACTAAAATTCAATTGCCCTGTCCAGGTCTCCCCTGTCACTTGCTACAACGAGAAAGAGGGTACCAACGGGGGAGCATTGGGTATAGAGTGAGTAGAGGCCCAGTGGGAGGGGTATAGGGAAAGAGAGGTAGGAATAGAACGAAAAAAGAGAAGTGAAGAGCGAAAGAAGAGGGGGGGGGGGGGAACCGGGGTGACCCAGGGTTGGGGGGGGGGGAGCCCCCACCGTCGCAGACGGCGGGGCCAAGTCTCCTGCTCAATTTAGGAAGAAAGCATTTCCAATCCTTCATCTGATAGAATATACATATTCCAGAGCCTCCACGCCTGAGAATGCTTCTCCTGCTTGTTTTGGGAGGTGAGGACCAGGTCCTCCAATCGCCTGATATCTTCCACCCTCCGCATCCACATGCCTACCGACGGGGGCGATCTTTTTTTCCACTTGAGAGGGATGCAGGACTTAGCCGCATTCAGTAGGTGCCGTACAATTGACTTCTTGTAGGTTCGTTCCGGGAGTGGGGTGTCATTGAGTAGGAAAAAGGCCGGATCGCTCACTATTGCCTGGTCTGTAAACTTCTGGGTGATCGTACCGACCGTTGACCAGAAGTGCTGCAATTTGGGACAGGACCAGAAGATGTGGAGGAGCGTCCCCACCTCCGCTAGACATCTCCAGCACAGGTTGGGGGACGCAGGGAAAAATCTGTGTAAGACCTGGGGGGTATAATACCATCTGGTCAGGATCTTATAATTGAGCTCCTGAGTTTTTGTACAGATCGATGTTTTGAGGGAAAGGCGAATTATCTTCTGTCTTTGGGTATCAGAGAAGGAGCGCTGCAGTTCAGTTTCCCATTTCTGTAGGAAGGGCAGCTCGGGTTGTGTCGGGGGGGAGTTAAGTAGTCCATACATTTTGGACAGCACCTGAGACATTGGTCCTTCTTCCCTGCAATATTCCTCGAAGGATGTCAGCTCTCGCTGGTAGCGCGCTGGATTCTCAATAGAGTGTAGGAAGTGGTGCAGGCGTATCGCCTTCCAGAACGGGAGTCGGAACTGACCGGTGTCGTTAGTCAGGGCCTGAATAGAAGGCCAATGGTCTCCCTCCAGGAAGTGGGAGGCTTGGACCCTCCCCGTCGATGTCAGTGTCTCGTATTCTGCTACCTCCAGTCCCGGAGGAAACGCTGGATTCCCCAAAATCGGGTACAGTGGAGAGTCGCCTGACGAGAGGTGGGGAGAGAGCAAAATTGCCGCTCCCACCCCCAGGGTAGTGCCAATGACTGGGTGGGAAGTCATGTCTGAGGGTAATTGGTCAGTACACCAGAGTGCCCCTTTCAACGGAATCTCCGCCTGTGCCTGTTCCAGATGGACCCAGAGCTTGGATTTACCGTTTCGGTTCCAATCTATAATTCTGCCCATATGGACTGCCCTGTAGTAATTCCGCACATCCGGGAGGGCCAGCCCTCCGAGATGTTTTGGCAACGTTAGGAGACTCCTACGTAGACGGGGTTTGGAGCCAGCCCATACAAAATTGGTGAAGATGGAGTTCACCTGTTTAAAGAATGAGGGTGCGATCTTGATCGGCAATGCCTGGAATAAGTACAGGAACTTGGGTAGGATCGACATCTTAATTAGATTGCACCTCCCGAACCAGGAGTGCAATCCCTTGGTCCAGCCTTTCAATAACTCCCGAACCCT